>CM040916.1:6275499-6875499 GCA_023029165.1 Gobiocypris rarus
CTTTCGTTTTATCATATTTATACAAGACAGATGCGCTGTACCGAGTCTTTCCGAATAAATCCGAGCGGCTGGAGGCGTATCGTGTGGGCGGAGCTAAAGAGTCACGTTCATGTTGTTTACTTGATGTGCATTTACGCACCGATAGCCAACAACACACACACATTTGAAGCAGTTTTACTCACCGCCTGCGGTTCCAACGCATGACCGTGAACGTTTATCGCTGGTCCGCTCCGGATTTGCAGATCGTCTAATGCTGAAAGATGGAGTCGAACTGGGCTTTGTTTATAAAACAATCATCGCCGAAATGTAGGGAACAAACAAAAACACTTGCTCCGGAAAAACAAACTCCATCCACTGTCCCTTAATGCTGGGTTTTTTGGGAAGCTGAACAGGGTTTTCTTGCCCTGACAACCAAAAACACACTTCTTTGGTGACATTGTTGATTTGGTGAAGTCCTGTGACCTGTGCAGCCGATGACTTCCCTAAAGCTGAGCAAAGCGTGTTTATGGGCTGTTGCTCTCGCTCTGGTCGACGTGCACGCTCATCCGGGAGAAGAGCACGTACAAGGAAAATCCGCCCTTGTTGACGTCACACAGACCCATACTCGAAAAAAGCTTTCCCAAACTTGTGAGAAACCGGAAGGAGTATTTTTGGAATTGAAACGTCCAACTATTTTTTTGATTCTTTGGGAATGAAACATGGAACTCAGACCTCAGAATGCATGAAATAGCATTATACCCCCCTTTAACTACTAACGCATATATCAGCTATGATCATATAAAGCAATAGTTTAACTACAAAGCCAAATAAGCAGCAGTGGATTTCCTCCTTTTTTTTGAGTCGTTTTGACTATGTAGAGGCGTTTGGGATCAGTAGGATTTTTAAGTCTCTTCTGCTCACTGAGCCTGCATTTATTTTGATCAAAATACAGTATATATATATATAGTAAAGTGTAATTTTTCCTGTGATCAAAGCTGGATTTATCATCATTACTCCAGTCTTCAGTGTCACATGATCCTTCACTAATCATTGTAAAATGCTGATTTTGTGCTAAATTATTAGCAATTATTATTGGTGCTTTATTAATAATGGTTCTTATTTTTGTATCAATGTTAAATCTTTGTTGAATAAAAGTTTAAACGAATCTTTTGTAACATTTATAAATGTTTTTACCGTCACTTTTGATCAATTTAACGCATCCTTGCTGAAAAAAGTGTTGTTATTATAATATAATATATAAGATTATATTTAGCCCAAACCTTTGAATGGTAGTTTATCATGGTTTCCATAAAAAAATATAAATGAATAAAAAGAACAGCAACATCTGTTTTCAACACTGACAATAAAAATATGTCTTAACCCTCTGGTACTACTTGGTAAATTTTTTTTTTACCAAAATATTTTTTTACTTCATCAGAATGGTCTAAACTTGGTAAAGGTTTTGGCACTTGTGAACACAAAATCATGGACATGATTTGAAAAGGTTAAATGGTCTTGAATAAAAACACTTGTATTGTTCGCGTTAAAAAATGAGCGTATTGGAAATTACTGGGAGAAATGTCCTCTAGTGGAAGCATTTAGTACAAAATCTCACTGAAAGCTCATTTTTTGAGATATCAACCTCAAATTTTGATTTGCTGAAGGGTCATGTGACACTGAACAATGCTGAAAAATAAATACAGCCTTGGTGAAAGAGGGACTTTTTTCCAAAAACATTAAAAAACCTTAATGTTTCCAAACTTTTGACTACTTGTGCAATGATGAAAAATTATTCCAGGTTCATAAGTCTAAGCTATTTATGAATACAATACACTCCTTTTCTAAATTTCAGCAGGAGCCCCTTTATAATTTAGTGTGTGCCTGATAGACTCCTCAAGATTTGATCAAAGTATAAACCGTTCTGTAATATTAACATGTGCATGTTTGTTTCTGTGCAGTATTTACATTATGGGCTTGGTTCTGGAGTGGATCAGGAACAGCGGAGGGGCAGACGCCATGGAAAAGCTGAACAAACAGAAATCTGCCATCGTCTATGACATCATCAACCAATCCAATGGATTCTACTCGTCAGTGATTTTGACTCCGTCACATACTAACATATTCTTGTTGTACATATACAATATTTAAACATTAAACTTTTAATTGCTAATCCATAATATAACGTTAATATAATAAAATGAGGAAAAGTATTTTAGTAGATGCATTTACTTGACGATGAAATGCCAAATGACAACACATTTTTCAGTAAACAACTTTATATAATAATTGAGTTTTTGCTTAAAACAAGACAAAATATCTGTCAGTGAGGTAAGAAAATAATCTTGTTTTTCCTTTTGAATTAACTTTATTTTTCTGACTTCTTTGGCAGATACTTTTTCATATTTTAAGCATGAACTCATTTTGACAAATTTTTCAGAAAACAAGTCTTTGCTTCTCAAGTAAATGTATCTTGATTTCAATATGTTTAGATTTTTGTGCTGGAAAACAAGACAATAGTACTGAGGAAGTATATAAACACTGATCAGGCGTAACATTATGACCTTATATTGTGTTGGTCCCCCTTTTGCTGCCAAAACAGCTCTGACCCATCGAGGCATGGACTCCACTAGACCCCTGAAGGTGTGCTGTGGTGTCTGGCACCAAGATGTTAGCAGCAGATCGTTTAAGTCCTGTAAGTTGTGAGGTGGGGCCTCCATAGTTCTGACTTGTTTGTTCAGCACATCCCACAGATGCTCGATTGGATTGAGATCTGGGGAATTTGGAGGCCAAGTCAACGCCTCAAACTCGTTCTTTGTGCTCCTCAAACCATTCCTGAACCATTTTTGCTTTGTGGCAGGAGCATTATCCTGCTGAAGGAGCCACAGCCACCAGGGAATACCGTTGAAAGGGTGTACATGATCTGCAACAATGCTTTGGTAGGTGGTACGTGTCAAAGTAACATTCACATGGATGGCAGGACCCAAGGTTTCCCAGCAGGACATTGCCCAAAGCATCGCACTGCCTCCGCCGGCTTGCCTTAGTGTATCCTGGTGCCATGTGTTCCCCAAGTAAGCCATGCACACGCACCCAGTCATCCACATGATGTAAAAGAAAACGTGATTCATCAGACCAGGCCAGCTTCTTTCATTGCTCCGTGGTCCAGTTCTGATGCTCACGTGCCACTGTTGGTGCTTTCGGCGGTGGACAGGGGCCAGCATGGGCACCCTGACTGGTCAGCGGCTATGCACTGTGTATTCTGACACCTTTCTATCAGAACCAGCATTAACTTCTTGAGCAGTTTGAGCTCCAGTAGCTCGTCTGTTTGATCAGACCACACGGGCCTTCGCTCCACACGTGCATCAATGAGCCTGGGCCACCCATGACCCTGTGGCCGGTTCTCCACTGTTCCTTCCTTGGAGCACTTTTGATAGATCCTGACCACTGCAGACTGGGAACATTCCACAAGAGCTGCAGTTTTGGAGATGCTCTGACCCAATCGTCTAGCCATCAGAATTTAGCCCTTGTCAAAATCGCTCAAATACTTACGCTTATCCATTTTTCCTGCTTCTAAGACATCAACTTTGAGGACAAAATGTTCACTTACTGCCTAATATATCCCACCCACTAACAGGAGCCGTGATGAAGAGATCATCAGTGTTATTCACTTCACCTGTCAGTGGTCATAATGTTATGCCACACACACATATATATATATATATATATATATATTGCAGTGTGTTCATGTTGTGGTCTCTGTTTTTGTCAAAATTACTTCTCTCCCTTTTCCCGTCTTACTCTACACACTCTTTCAGATGCCCTGTGGACGTGGCGTGTCGAAGCCGCATGAACATTCCATTCCGCATCGGAAAAAAGGAAGGAGATGAAAGTCTTGAAAAGTCATTCCTGGATGGTGCCTCTGAACTTGGCATGATCTCTCTTAAAGGACACAGGTATTGTGTAGGAAAATATGACGTTTGTTTTTTCAAAGTCATGCAGTCTTACAGTTATTGCACACCAGTTTAGCATCAAACATTTTCATTTGCTTTTACGGAGTAATGCTGCACAAACACATTAAATAACTCCTGATGTATCTGTCAAGTGCACTGACAACCATTTATTTAACGGTGCAGTGTGTACATTTTAGCGGCATCTAGTGGTGAGGTTGCGAATTGCAACCGTCCACCGCTCACCCCTCCCTTTCTGAGCACATAGAGAAGCTACGGTGGCCGACACAGGACAAATATACCGTCTTCTGGGAGAGCAGAGAGTGACTAGCGCTCTGTAGAGAAGTTTGTCCATTTAGGGCTACCGTAGAAACATGGCGGCACAAAATGACAGCTTCACTGTAAGGGGGCCCGCGGTGTGTGTAGATAGAAACGGCTCATTCTAAGATAATAAAAACATAACGGTTCATTATGTAACGTCTTTATACACCACTGAAAACATAGCTATGTATATTATATTACATTTCTGTCAATAGATCCTCATAAATATTACACCCTGCACCTTTAAACTAAAATGTAATTTCTATTGTAATGTCTATTCCATGTATTTTAATATATAATAATTTGCACCTTCATCATTTCGAATCTGATTAAAAATATATTAACTTTAAATGTAATATTGAATAACACCTTATAATCAACAGTACTTTATATGTGCTTTATGGGTTGTTTACACGACACTGTTTTCAGCTAAAAATAGAAAACTTTTATTTACACAAAAACAACCTGGCCTCTTTTCCCTAGCCACGACCGCATCCATATTCTCCTCTTTCGCTTCCTCCTCTTTTCTTCAGCGCACATAGAAACCACAAAAGTGCGATTCATCTTGCTCTACTTGTTTACCGCTAGCACATTAAGATGCTTTATTAGTCTATACTAACTTGCACCGTAGCCAACGATTAAATAGGTGTCATACATACCTACAGTCTACATACATGTCATACCCAGATTTATTAGATCCATGTCGTACAGTGTGATTTGTAATGACTTCACAGGATTGGCTACACTATAGCAGGCATTCAATATGTTGGTAGCAGTGTATGAAACATGTTTTGTTTATGCACAATATTAGTCCAGCACATGCTTAACCACCACCACACAGAACTGCATCGAGAATGCCAATTCAAATCCAAACAGAATTTGAAATTTTCAAAATTTAAATTTCAAAAGTTAGAAGCTTTGATGTTAATTGATTTTGACCGTTTTCAGTTGAGATGATACATGTGCATTATTGGTCAAGTGAAAATGATCACCTGACTAATAAAGCAAAGCACATGATCAGATTGAGTTTATCATGTCCTGTCTCACGATTCTCTCACTGTTCTCAGGTCTGTCGGTGGCATCCGAGCTTCCTTGTACAACGCGGTGACTGTTGAAGATGTGAAGGCTCTTGCTGTTTATATGGAAGAGTTCCTTAAAAATCACCAATAGGCCTTTTTTTTGCAACTTGGATTCAAAAGGGTTTCTTGATTAGAGCACATTTATACTGAAGTGACACTAACATATTTGCATCGTTCATTGCAACAAGTTGTAGCAGATGAATGGAGTATAACTATAACTAAAACACTAATTTGATTCCATGTTTTACTAATGCAGTTATTAGTGACTGAATACTGTGATGCAAGCTAAAAGAAAATAAAAACACTACTCAAATGCTCTACGCTGCAGCGTTTGGTTTTAAAGGTACATTAACATGCATTGTGGATATTAATGTATGATTTATAAAAGACTTATTCTTAAAAAACGGTACTGAAGGAATACCTTATTTCTATTGTACCATAATCTTTACATGGTTCTTTAAAGAGTATCTGTGCTTTTGATATATTAATAAAAGTATTTGCATGTGGGAGTATTTATTGAACTTCTCTTGTAGCAACTGGTTGAATCCAAACAAGAGCCAATTAACTGAAGTTTTACTCTCCATTGTGGCTTGGGTTGCCAAGTCTGCAGGTTTCTTGTGGATTTGCGTTACTTTTTATTTATTTTTGACATAATGTATAAATTATATTTCAGAAACATATGAATTGAGTATGTTATGATCTACCCAAGCGTAAGGATTTTTTTTTTGTTAAGGGGCTCTGGTAAGGGGGCAAAAACAGTGTAAAATTAAGTTATATTAAATAAATACATCTTAATAAATAAGACATAAGTAAGACGTAAGTAATAAAACATAATAATAATAATAATAAGCTCTGCCGCTTTAAGTGACAAGAAGCTTTTATTTTGAAGCTACGTAGGACCCGGAAGTTGAAACTGCAAACATCGTATATATATGAATGGGATATTAACGATTTCAATATCAAAAGTCAAGTTCGTCACTTAAAAAGCAAATTATTAAATTATCCTTTATTTGCGCTTGATTTAAAATTAAACGGCTAATGTTCATGCTCTTATTAACCGAGGACAGACGAACGTCAGATGATTGACAGAAGTGCAGCCGGCGGAAGTGACGCAGGGTCAGTCAGTATCAGACACCTGCATGTTACAGTAACCAGAAAACTCACGGGAACCAAAGATGTCGCGTTTATGAAGCAAGGCTGGTGTTAGATTGGGTGAGTTTGGCATGTGCACGTTAAACAGGCTGTCGTGTTGTTTTCAATGTCAGTTTGGCTCATGTATGACGCGGCAGTTCTCGCGAGCTGCTCTTTGTCCTCAGGCAAAATCAGCCGTTAATCAGGAAATCTGCTCGTGTTTTAACTTACTATTTAATACTTTCACATCATACACTTAGAAATATCTCGCTATCTGTTCATTGATCCACGTAAATAATTCACAGTCACGTTTAAATTGAGTCCATAGAGCCACCAAACATTGAAGGCACGTCAACATTCATTAAAGGCACAATATGTAATATTTTTGGATTAAAATATACCAAAACCACTAGAAAAGTGTTATATATTTTGTTGGCTTGTGTACTTACACTGTCCCAAATGTTTCCAAGAATGTTTAAATCCAGAGAAATAAGACATTTTAACCAGGACACGGGCCGTATCCGTGTGTCGCCTATTAATGACATCATACCCGCGTTACCCTCTTTTATTTAGTAGAAACCATGGAAACACCAAAGACTTGTATGTTTTATAACAACTGTTTGGAGACATTTATAGACAGAAGACGAATTATTGTACAGTAATGCAGTTTTTTCTCCATTATGCAATATGTTTTAAAATGAATTGCATGCCATTTAGCAACAGCATTTATTCATATAATTATTAATATAATTTGTAACACACTCAAATGTATCTAAAGCCCTAGTCACATGGAATAAGTATGATCTAATCGCCTGTGATTTAGAAATTACCCTTCCACGTTTGAGTTTCGTGTGTCGCATTCGCACGGAAAATCAAAGCCTGTGATTTTACTCGAAATGACTGACTTACGATGGAAATATTGTGGTTTTCGGTATATAGCTGTATGATATATCATAAACAGAAGAATGCTATACATGTACATGGCGACTGTGGCAGAACTCGAGTCTTGTGTTGCGCTCGTCTCTCGTTAGCAATCGCTCCGGCGACCTCGTTCCCTTTCGAGAGTACTCTCGTATAGATAAATCTTGGCTTACACTGATGGGAAAGCTCCTTTTCTTGAGAATATTAAGCCAAAAACAGCAGAGCGTATTTGTGTGCTCAGCAACTGTACGAACCTATGGCGAGGCGGCTGAGGTGCGCACCAATCGGGTCGCTTCGTGCCCAAAAGCACATCAAATACCGCCTAAATCCTGGGTTCTCCCGTCTCCGCTAGTGTTGTCATGATACCAAAATTATGACTTCGATACGATACCAGACTAAAATACCTCGATACCGATACTAAATCGATACCACGGTCAAAATACCACCCATTAAAAGTAATTGAATATGACTACAGAACTTATTAATCATAGTCTTATTTAATTTTTGGCCAGCATGTCCGTGCCCTGGTTTTTGACAATTTCTTCTAATTGAAATTTTTTTATTTTATCTTTGTTTTTAAAAATAAGCTAAAAATGCAAATTACAAACAATATGACAAAAACAGTGCTTTATTTTTCAGCTATAGGTCTATTTAACAGTATAGCAAGTCAAGAAAGAAATAAAAAAACTGCTTAGTCTTCACTCAATAAATTAACTATACACTGATTCTTAATGAATATATTAAAATTGTTTAGCCAGTCATGGGGTGGTTTTCTATTTTTCATTGTTGTTTGATTAACATTAATCACACAGAATATTAGATCCGGCACCGATCCAGTTACCTCAACTGTACACGTTCACTAAAGACACCCCCGACTGTGTTTACCTGAATACTCACAGGATGTGCATTTTTACATATTTTTGACCATTGAAACCCATAATCCGAAAGAACTGAATAGCGATCGCATGTTGTCTGAAAGGCGTGTGCTTGCGCTTCAGCTCAAAAGTCCAGCAGCGCGAGCACATCCCGCGCCGCGCTATATTTTCTCATGCGCGCATGTTTCTGTTGCTTTCTTTGTCATGCGCTGCGTGTGTATATTTAACTCTTCTGCGTCCAATGTTTAGTGAACGGTGGAAGCCGAGCTCTGCACACACATCCTGACTCCTGCTGTCACACATCCACACAAATAAATACAGCTCTTATTAACACGCGGTTCTTCTTAAAGTACCGGTACTAATAAAATTCCATATCGTACCGTTTGTAATAGCAGGGTATCGCAATACTTTTCTAGTACCGGTATATCGTGCAACACTAGTCTCCGCCATTGGCCTGTTTGGCCCAGCGGTGAAGGGGTTCGCAGATCGCTTCACTGAAGCACTGAAGGCTTCACAGGCCATGCGCCATTTCCTCCCGAGACGCCAAACCACTCACGCTCAATCTCACGGTCATCAAGCTATGCCTTTGCTTTGAATAGGTGACCTCTAGCGGTGAAAAACAACATAGTGTGCCTTTTAAAGGAGTAATAATTACTTATGAATTAAGCCCTATTCGTATATATAAATATAATTGTTTCTCGTGGGGTTGTTAACCATCCAAATCCAGAATGTCTTTTTTTTTTTTTTATCACCCGCGTAAAAATCTCCAGCTGAATTACCTACTGTATTTTTTTTTTTACAAACACCAAGGTCGTGTGGTAATTTAATTGCCGTTTGAATCCACATCTCTGAGTTTTCAAGAATACATCACGTCAAAATTCACTGTTTATATCCTTTTTTGACCCCTGCGGAGCACCGTGCAGTTGTAATTTGGATGCATTTTAAAGATCTCAACTTTTATTTCCGAAATGCTGGCAAGTATTTACAAGAGCAATATATTTCTAGGGCTGTAATCAACCAAAGAAAATCTTGGTCGACTGAAGTCTTGAAATTTTCGACAAAAAATCGTCTAAAATGGCGAAAAAAACAACAACTATACATTAATTAGCTGCGCAGTGCGCAGTAGCCTTGTTGTCTGCCTAAATGAATTATAAATAAACATAAACTAGTGGCTATCTGCAGTATATTAAATGGTTTTTGAGCTGATTATTTTGCACTGAAAAAGTCGGACACACGAGTCTGTCGGCTCTTACAGCGTTGCATCACGTGCACCTGCGCACAGCCTATGATTTCCGAAATAGTACTATGTTGCTACTATTGATATCATAACCAGAACTTTTGAGGAATATGCAACATAATTTAGACACACGGTCTGAGAGGACTCGAGACCGTGTGACTCTTAATCACGCACCGGTCTCGCTCGCTCCTCCAACGCCTCTCGCTCGTCCTTATGTTATTGACCACGTGAGCAGGTTCACAGGTGCGCAGGATCACAACTCTCGCTCCTCCACCGTGAATAAATCGGCATCCGAATGCACGAGTTTATCCCTGAGGTGTAATGAAAATTCATTTTTACGGACATCCACGTGAGAAAGAATTACTGTCTGAATAAGGCTTAAGGATTATTGTATGTTAATCATCAATTTATGGGTTTTATGAATCCTCATAATCAAAGCTGCTGTGAAGGGAGCACTTTATCACTGGGATTTTAAATATTTATTCCTTCATATTAATCTTTATTTCTTTATTAGATCCACAATGGCTGATAAGGGAAACCGGAAGTTCTCTCCACGATACAGGAGGCAGAAGGAAACCGATGAAGAGGAGAGCTGGAAGAGCCCGTTGGGACGTGACCATGTGAGCCATGAACGCAGTTACAGCCCTAAAACGAAGTGGGGTCACGGTCGACCCTTTGAAAGTGACGGGAATAGAAGAGCCAAAGCCAGCTCGCTGTCTGAGGGAAGAGTGTTTGGACAGAGTCCTTCTCACCAGGACCGATACCAGAGGGGGTCACCTGCTGAGCGGAGGAACTGGAGAGAACGACGAGACCGACATGGTAAAACACATGGATACACTATCGTTTAAAGCAACACTCCAATTTTTTTGAAAATAGGCTCATTTTCGAAAGTCCCCTAGAGTTAAATAGTTGAGTTTTACCATTTTTGAATCCATTCAGCCGATCTTTGTATCTGGCGGAAGCACTTTTAGCATAGCTTAGCATACATCATTGATTCTAATCAGTCCATTAGCATCTCATTCAAAAAATGACCAAAGACACTTTGAATATTTTTCCTATTTAAAACTTGACTACAGTTACATCGTGTGCTAAGACTGACTGAAAATGAAAAGTTGCGATTTTCTACACCTAAATGGCTAGGAACTACTTTCTCATTCCTGCGTAATAGTCGCGGATCTTCACGGCTGTACCATGGCTGCAGCGGTGCAATGATATTACGCAGCGCTGAAAGTAGCCCCAGCTATAGGTAACTTTCAATGTGACTGGCACTAAGTTCGTGTAGTTGCAGAGAAAGTTTCAGGCTTGCAGCCGACAAATTGTGTTGTGGATTTACCTGTGTGATTAGCCATGGTTCTGTGTGTTGTAAAGGGATGTGATAGTAAGTCGAAGGTGTACTACCACCATGTTTCACAGAATACCAACGAATCACTGCGCCGCTGCAGCCACGGTACAGCCGTGAAGATCCGCGACTATTACGCAGGAATGAGAAAGTAGTTCCTAGCCATTTAGGTGTAGAAAATCGCAACTTTTCATTTTCAGTTGGTCTTAGTAACGATGTAACTGTAGAAGAGTCAAGATTTAAATAGGAAAAATATTGAAAGTGTCTTTGGTCATTTTTTGAATGAGATGCTAATGGACTGATTAGTATCAGTGATGTATGCTAAGCTATGCTAAAAGTGCTACCACCAGATACAAAGATCGGCTGAATGGATTCAAAACGGTAAAATTCAACTATTTAACTCTAGGGGACTTGAAAATGAGCCTATTTTCAAAAAAAGTGTAGTGTTCCTTTAATGAAGTTATGAGATTGAAATGTGTCTAATATCTGTCTACATCTCGTCTGTCTATCAGACAGCATGCAGAGTTGGAGGGAGAAGAGCAGGATGGTGTCGATTGAAAGCTGCCTCACCAGACGGGATGTTTTACAGCTGTGCTTGGAAGCTGAAGGCAGTGATTGTGACCAGAAAGAGGTTTGGAAGTTATAAACTAAACGATTAGGCAGTTCTGTGCAAAAATTTAGAAATTCTTAAAAAACAGTAACAGTGCTGTGGAGGTATAAGGAATACCGTATTCATGTTAAGAGCATCTTTGCACTACAATGCTGCATGTTTACAATTATTAGAGCTGTGATTTTACTATTAAACAACAGTGCTGGGTAGATTACTTACAAAATGTTATTGGTTACTGATCCAAACATGGCGTCAAGTTTGTCACCTTAATAAAGCATAAAATTATTAAAATCATCCTTTATTTAAAGGAACACTCCACCGGTTTTAGAAATAGGGCTTATTCAACATCTTTCCTACATTTAGATATGTGGGCACATGCAGTTTGGCAGGGTCGCCACTAGCTTAGCTTAGCATAATGAATAAAATCCTATGTTGCCAGCTAGCATGTCCCGAGTAAAAGTTATCAAAACCACCTAATTACTTCTTGTGGCCTGTGTATTCACAACGAGTACAAATAGCGATGCAGATTAAGACTAGGCGATTTCCTAGGTAGATATTAACTTGGGACTATATTATGGGGAAGCACAGGCGAAGCACTGCTACTTGGGCGCAGAGATATCACGCAACACATGAAATCCACACTTCCTGCTTTAATGACGTCACTTGAACAGTTTGTTGACTAACCCTCCGCCCACAAGAATACGCAAAAAAAGGGGGCGTGATCTTGTTGCTCTCCCACGTGGAGAAGAGGAAGTGTTGCGTTTGTAGAGTGTGTTTGATCCCAATTTGTAACAGCCAAACGTAAAAGTATGACAACTAATAAATAAACAAATTGCCATTGTGAAACATTCTGCAAAAAATTCTGCAAAAATCTTTCTTGAACAGGTTGTAATCGATCCTCTTCGATATTCTCCGGGTCTGATTCCGGCTCAAATTGATACGGTAATATAGACATGTTTACAATAACATTGAGCGCATGCATCTCACCGTTATGGTAAGAGGCGTGACCTTTTCGGGCAATGTGCGCTAAGCTGCTGTCCAATCACAACACGGGAACCGCTGGCCCAATCAGAACTCGTTACGTATTTCTGAAGGAGGGACTTCATAGAACAAGGAAATCATCAGGCCGTTTTTAGGACAGAGAAATCAGCGGTGTACAGATAAGTAAATAGTGTGAAAAATACTGTTTTTTTATATTGCACACTGTAAACACAATCAAAGCAAGTTAGGAGCTACTTTTAGTCTTAAGACGTTTTGTGAATATGGCCCCCGATGATTGACAGAAGTGACACAAATTGTAATCTAATCAAGATTACTAATTTTGGGTAATGTATTCGGACTACTTTAAAATTACTTTTGACCTCACTCGTTTATCACTTGAATCTTGATACCATATTGATATGAACATCCATCCATCCATCCTTTGTAATCAATATCATGAAGTGCATTAAATATCACATTACATCACAGGCTCTGTTTATAAAATCACATTTACTGCACTTAAATGCACTTACATAATTAATAATTAATGTTTTTTAATGAAATAATATTCACCAAACCCTGCATCAATTTAATAAAAATACAAATATGAAATATTTGTATATTATAAAATAACTAATATTCTATTTGAATGTTCAAATGTAATTTATTCCTGTGATCTAAACTGAATTTTTATCATCATTACTCCAGTCTTCAGTGTCACATGATCCTTCAGAAATCATTCTGATATGAGGATTTGCTGCTCAAGAAACATTTCTGATTATTGTCAGTGTTGAAAACAGCTGTGCTGCTTCATATTCTTGTGGATTATTTGATGAATGGAAAGTTTAAAAGATCAGTATTTATTTGAAATATTACTGTAACTATGAAAAGTCATTTTTGATCAATTTAATGCGTCCTTGCTGAATAAGTGTTAATTTCTTCCACAAAAAAACATTCTTTGTGCATTGATCATTATTATTGGCGTAATCTGACTTTGTTTCTTTGTATGCATTCTTATTAGTCAAACATCAGCCTCAAGTTCAGATGTGATAAATGTAAGGTGTTCTGTGAAGACATCTCTCCAGCACTCGCTCACATCAGAGAAAGATCCCACAGGAAGAAAGCCAGGGTGAGGAATCATATAACAAAATCATGATCATGCTCAAACTGCTGTGCTTGTTATTTATGGCTGAAATGTGTCTCCTCGTTACAGGAACTGCAGAAGCTGACGCTGCTGTTGAACATACCGGCTCCTGGAAAAGCACAGTGTCATTTAATCAGCTCTGCACTAGAAAGTGTGGTCGCTGAGTTTGGTTTGAACGACCAGGATTTGAAACAACGCCAAAATATTCTCGCTCTCGTTCAGAAAGTCCTTCAACCTTTTCTTCCAGGTATGTAACAGTGCAAAGCTTGTTGAATCCTTTATCCGATGCTTCCTAGAGCTGCACGGTTCTGGTTTTTGTTCAAAATAGAGATCATGATTCTGAATAAACAATTTTGAATGAATGATTCAATGACTCACTCATAAAGACTTCACTTTCATTACTGGATGAATTAGCGTTTTTAAACAAATCTCTTGAATGAATGATTTAATGACTCGGTCAAAGACTTCACTTTCATTACTGGATGAATTAGCGTTTTTGAACGAATCTCTTGAATGAAAGATTCAATGACTCTCTTATAAAGACTTCACATTTCATTACGGGATGAATCAGTGTTTTTGAACAAATCTCTTGAATGAATGTCAGACTTGTGCTGGATGAAGATGAGCTATTATTGGCTCAAACCCCTGATACAATCTAATTATCACTGACATTTAGACAGTATCACAATTTGCTGTGTGTACACTAAAGTAGCTATCACATAAACCATGGCATATGTACTTTAAAGGCTTTAAATAAGGGATCATCCGTGGCTAGTTGTGCATTAAATGATTTTAATGATATGAAGGCAAAGAACCACTCAACGCGATGCGGAGTGCATTCAAATCTTTTAACACACAGCTAGCCGTGGATTATCCTGATTATACCATTGTCATTTGCCGGCATTGACAACTTGAAGCTGTTATTGATGTTTGCAGCGCAATATTTGACCAGGAGGGTAGAAACGACGAATGATTCAATGAATGACGAATGACTCGCTCATAAAGACTTCATATTTCATTACTGGATGAATCAGTGTTTTTGAACGAATCTCTTAGATTATTGATTTAATGACTCTAGGGGTGTGCGATATTGACAAAAAAAGATATCTCGATATTTTCTGGGATTTTCTTGATAACGATAATTGGACGATATTTTGCTGAGTGTGTTATTGTGCTGGTACTTTGGCAGGTTTAGGACTGCCATGGTCAGCTGACTCCTAAAGTTTATGATATTCTTCATATTCTGTGTGGTGGTCAGTTCACAGAAGTGACAGCAATAATCTTTTTTACATTGATACATTATTTATTTTTTTTTTTACATCTTTTGTGTCAATTTCATAAAATTAATAAAAATCAATTATAATAAGACACAATAGGGCTGTTACCATCAAATTAAATAATAATTTTGTTAACAAAATGTCTCTTTGCAGTGCAGAGGAAACACAGAAGCTGCATCTGAAGTGGTATTTAGATCATTTACACAGCTCAGAAGTGACAAATTAATATCCTGCAGTTATGCATAAATAATGTTTGATGTTTAAAACAAAATGTTGAATAATATTGATATTTGAAATTATTTAAAACATGAAAAGATACTTTAACTGTGAAATTCAAACCGCCAGTAGGTTGCAGCAAGTCACGTTTAATGAGTGAGTCATTGAGATTCAACCGATTCATTCAAGGAACGAAGCATTTGACTCTCTTAATCTATCGTAGTCATTGAATCATTGATTCAATTGATTCGTTCAAAAAGATGCTGATTCGTTCAGTATGAAAACACCGCTGTGTGTTGCTCAGAGGCGCAGATACAGTGCTGTGTGTTTGTTTTGAACTATTTTTCGGTGGCGAAATAAAGCAAAAATAGGCAATATGGAAGTCTAAACTGTAAGTCACTTAATATTAACTTCTTGTTTAGTAAACTTGTATAAAATCAATATCACATTAACTATATTATATGATATAAATATAGCATGCAGTGAAAGCGGAAAGTGAAATGCGCACCTGCATTAGTCTAATCAACAAACTACATAACGTGGGGTGTGCGTGCACTCTCTGGGTGTGTGTGAGGGATATACTCGATAATGTCGGATCGCACATCGTTAAAACAACAATTATGATATTATCGCAGACGATATATATCGCACCCCCCTAAATGACTCCCTTATAAAGACTTAACATTTCATAACTGGATGAATGAGTGTTTTTGAACAAATCTCTTGAATGAATGAATGAATGAATGATGATTCAGTGAATAAAAGATTCAATGACTCGCTCATAAAGACGTCACGTTTCATTACTGTGTTGTCTGCTCTTTCTGGGCGAATGTTCTTACTTGTCAAAGTAATTGACAAAGCCAAATCGCTGTCATTTAGGAATTAGATCATGTAGGTGTTTGAATCCAGATCTTTTAATGATTAACTGTGCTCTAATGCTCCCTCTATACATTTGACTCTCTTTTCCCCTTCAGAATGCCAATTCAGGTTATATGGATCTTCCTGCACCAAGTTCGGCTTCAAAGATTCCGATGTGAACATTGATGTGAAGTTTCCATCCCATGTGAGTATGAAGTTCTAATTAGAAATAGTTTCGCCATTTACAAATATCCTATGGCTTTGTCTTTTGAGTAAATTTATTTTATATTTACATTAAAATGGGTAATATTTTCAAGTTTCATGTTTCCTTTTTTGAAACTACATTTGTGTAATTATTAAGAAATTCTATCCTAACTTGATTAAACCTAGCATGAAGTGAACTGTACTCTCTTCAGTTGTTATTACAGGCTTTACAAAGTAATATATCAATTATTAAGGCTGTTGTCAGACTTGTGCTGGATGAAGATGAGCTATTATTGGATCAAACCCCTGATACAATCTAATTATCACTGACATTTAGACAGTATCACAATTTGCTGTGTGTACACTAAAGTAGCTATCACATAAACCATGGCATATGCATTTTAAAGGCTTTAAATAAGGGATCATCCATGGCTAGTTGTGCATTAAATGATTTTAATGATGTGAAGGCAAAGAACCACTCAACGCGACGCCGGAGTGCATTCAAATCTTTTAACGCACAACTAGCCTTGGATTATCCTGATTATACCATGGTCATTTGCCGGCATTGACAACTTGAAGCTGTTATTGATGTTTGCAGCGCAATATTTGACCAGGAGGGTAGAAACGACGGTTATTTTTGTCAGTTACGGCTCGTTAGATCCAGCATTCTGCCTGCTTTTAATCAGACAGTGATAAAGTAGTGTGTAAGATTACATTTATTTAAATGAACGAATTATAGCAATAATTTGAATTCATTATCGAGAGAGATATGAGAGATGTGTGTTAATTACCTGCGCCTGTGAGGCGTCTCTCTCTATAAACAACGAAGCTGTGAGTTTAATTACTTCAAAACCAGCAATGTTATCTCCTTGTTGCTGAGAAACATAGTGCGAGTTACGTATGCGTGTGTGTGCTTGCCTAGCTATGTTTCCATCCACCTATTTTTGTGCGTATTTTGGGATATCACATAAAAAAAACGGGTGAACAGAAACACCAAGATGTGCATTAATTCTAAAAATGTGTACTTAAACTACGATGGAAACACGAGAAACATTTCTCAATGTGCATCAAAAAAGTCATGGCTCACACTTTAGGGTCCAAATCCCACTATTAATTAACTGACTTTTGCCTCAATAAACTCCTAATTACTGCTTATTACAGTAGCGGCTCCTGGCCATAAATTTTGGTAGGGCAGTTTCTGGGTCTTAGTGCTAGTTTATGATGAACATTTTGTAAGCTTTATATCCTACCGCTAGCTTAGCAAAGCTTAGCATAATGAATGGAATCCTATGTTGCCAGCTAGCATGTCCTGAGTAAAAGTGATTAAAACCCCCCCTCCACCTAATTACTTCTTGCATTTCCCAAGTAAATTGATCAAAAAAAAACCCACCTAATTACTTCTTGTGGCCTGCATATTCACAACGAATACAAATAGGAATGCTGATTAAGACTAGCCAATTTCCTAGGCAGATATTAACGATATTATATGGGGAAGACCAGGCGAAGCACTGCTACTTGGGTGCAGAGATATCACGCAAGACATGCACAGTTTTAATCTGCATTGCTATTTGTACTCGTTGTGAATACGAAGGCCACAAGAAGTAATTAGGTGGGGTTTTTTTTTTTTGGATCAATTTACTTGGGAAATGCTAGCTGGCAACATAGGATTCCATTCATTATGCTAAGCTAAGCTAGGGGAGACCCTGCCAAACTAAAACAATGCATGCACTGAGACAAAAATACAAATAAGCAAAAAAGCTGAGTAAGCCCTATTTCTAAAAACGGTGGAGTGTTCCTTTAAGTGAATGACCCGTAAAAGTTGGTGGCCAATGCCAACCACCAATAATATAAGAGAATAGAGGCTTCCCCATGCACTTTGTAGCCGTGAATATCATCATCAAAATTGAGTCAGACATGAAAGCCACGCTGCAACGACTACTGTTGGAAAATGATACCTCAGTTGTGCTCACCAACATTTTAGGGCAGTCTGAAGTAACCAAAAAGAAGGCGTGAAAATGGCATAAGCCATCTGCAAGAAAAAAAGAAAGAAGAAAGTGTGTGCCTGTGTTTGCATAGATTATTTACGTGGAATTTAATGTGTGTGCATTATATTGAACTGAAAGCCATCTTAAACAAAAACGACATTTTGGGTTTTTATTCAACTGTGCATTTTACTGTAACTGACAGATTCCGGCCAAACATTTTTTTTGAGTGGGACGGGAGAGGTTTGAAAATCCACTCCCGTGTCACCCTCTAGTACACACGACAAACGCATAGAATATCATCTTAGAATTGCCTTAATGTATTTATTGCGTCCAAATGTTTTTTAGAATGTTACAAGTTGTGTTAGAATTCCAGTGAGGTGTTAATAATACATCCTGCTTACTTTACGACATAACAGGCTAGAAAATCTGTTTGGATGAGTATCTTTGGTGGGGCCCATACAGACGAGCGGCGGCTGGCTTATTAATAGTTAGTAAGGTAGTTGTTAAGTTTAGGTGGTTTGGGTGGGATTAAAGCTTGGTTTATACTAGATGCGTCCGCACGAGCGTGAAGGTGCGTTTGCCAAAAATGATGTCATCGCGGAGAATGCTGTTTTGGTTGTTCTGAAATGCCTGAGAAAATGCTGAGCTTTATTTGTAAATGTTTTAATGAGAATATTTCCATTTTGCGCATATGTTAAATTTGCAACTTTGGATGGAAACGTGGCTAATGAAAACAGCGCATTAATATACACTCACCTAAAGGATTATTAGGAACACCTGTTAAATTTCTCATTAATGCAATTATCTAATCAACCAATCACATGGCAGTTGCTTCAATGCATTTAGGGGTGTGGTCCTGGTCAAGACAATCTCCTGAATGTCAGAATGGGAAAGAAAGGTGATTTAAGCAATTTTGAGCGTGGCATGGTTGTTGGTGCCAGACGGGCCGGTCTGAGTATTTCACAATCTGCTCAGTTACTGGGATTTTCACGCACAACCATTTCTAGGGTTTACAAAGAATGGTGTGAAAAGGGAAAAACATCCAGTATGCGGCAGTCCTGTGGGAGAAAATGCCTTGTTGATGCTAGAGGTCAGAGGAGAATGGGCCGACTGATTCAAGCTGATAGCAGAGCAACTTTGACTGAAATAACCACTCGTTACAACCGAGGTATGCATCAAAGCATTTGTGAAGCCACAACACGCACAACCTTGAGGCGGATGGGCTACAACAGCAGAAGACCCCACCGGGTACCACTCATCTCCACTACAAATAGGAAAAAGAGGCTACAATTTGCACGAGCTCACCAAAATTGGACAGTTGAAGCCTGGAAAAATGTTGCCTGGTCTGATGAGTCTCGATTTCTGTTGAGACATTCAGATGGTAGAGTCAGAATTTGGCGTAAACAGAATGGGAACATGCCTTGTTACCACAGTGCAGGCTGGTGGTGGTGGTGTAATGGTGTGGGGATGTTTTCTTGGCACACTTTAGGCTCCTTAGGGCCAATTGGGCATCGTTTAAATGCCACGGCCTACCTGAGCATTGTTTCTGACCATGTCCATCCCTTTATGACCACCATGTACCCATCCTCTGATGGCTACTTCCAGCAGGATAATGCACCATGTCACAAAGCTCGAATCATTTCAAATTGGTTTCTTGAACATGACAATGAGTTCACTGTACTAAAATGGCCCCCACAGTCACCAGATCTCAACCCAATAGAGCATCTTTGGGATGTGGTGGAACGGGAGCTTCGTGCCCTGGATGTGCATCCCACAAATCTCCATCAACTGCAAGATGCTATCCTATCAATATGGGCCAACATTTCTAAAGAATGCTTTCAGCACCTTGTTGAATCAATGCCACGTAGAATTAAGGCAGTTCTGAAGGCGAAAGGGGGTCAAACACAGTATTAGTATGGTGCTCCTAATAATCCTTTAGGTGATTGTAGAACGCTGATTAAACTGACTTGGAACTACCTGTGCAATAAACAATTTAATTGCACACTTTCCAGCCAATCAGAATTGAGCATTCAGAGTTCAGACAGACCATGGTATAATTTGATTTCTCTCATCAAACAGTGTACAATTTGAGTATGTTTGGTCATGTTTGAAAATGTTTTGCTGATGAAGTTTGGTCAATAAGGGTTTTGTAAAAAATCTCTCATCAGTTCCAGCATCCTGATATTCTGCTCGTGGCTCAAGAGCATCTCTCAAAAAGCGGTAAGTTGAAAGATGAAAAGCTTTAAAAGCAAATTTAAAAAAGTCTTATAATTGGCCATGGTGACAAAAGAGCAGGAAATGGAGTTCTCATACAGGGTCACATACATTAATATTTTAGCGATTTATAAAAGATGAATCACTGTCTGGCCATCTGGAATTTTCCTATGGCGATAAAGGTTATGATTATAATTTTTGTACTATTACACCACATTGTGTGTGTATAAAAGCACTGTTTGTTGTTTTTCTTGTGGTATGAGAGAGAGTGTCTGGACCCGTAACGTCAGACTTAACAACCGATTAGGATTTGGTTGAGTTGCATGTAATTATGCATAATTTACTGTTATTACTATATAACATATGTAACAAGGACACTAAAATAAAATGTTCCCCAAAAGTGTTACCAAGTTTTGTTAAATGTAATAAAAGCATTTATAAATAAAATAGAAGCATGATATAGGCATATATATAAAGCACCACCGATATAGAATAAGAATGGTATGTTTTCATTTTCCTAACCGCAGATCTTTTTGCCGATGTGGAAGGAGACTTCCATAGGAGGATGCCTGTAGTTGTGTGCAAAGACAAATCAAGGTCTGCTTCCTTGTTTATTATTCTTTATACAGTGCCTATATTATACCCTGTGGAAATCTTCACCTTTTCTCACATTACAGCCTTGAAAATAAAATGAGCTGTAGGTACACCTCATAACCCTCATCATCAAAGTGAAAATGACATTTTAAAACATTCTGGAAGATTATTAATATTTGAAAAACCAGAATAACCGTGTCTGGAAATGTCATGGTAACACTTTATAATAACTACACGCTATGAAGCATTAGTAAATAGTCAATTCGTAATTTATAAAGCATTAGTAGACATTAGTAAGCGGTTTATAACTACAGTTGTAAATGCTTTGTTCTTGATTTATAAGCATATCTATGTAGCATTAGTAAATAATCAATTCATCATTTATAAAGCATTAGTAAGCAGTTTATAAATACAGTTGTAAATGCTTTTTTCTTGATTTATAAGCATTTATAATCAATTTATCATTTCTTAATTAAGTATTTGATTATTTACAAACCAGTTATTTAGGAGTTGTCCGCGGTTCATAAGATCATTTAGAAAGTGTAAACAAATGATTAATAAACTATCTAAATGTACATTTGTACATCTTATTATGTAGACATATAGTAATAGTTACTCAGTCTGTTAATAAATGCTTTATTAACATGTATTCCTATTGTAGTTTATGAATAATTCAGGTAGTTATAAAACATTTAGTAATTGTCAGTTAACTTTTTTTGTGAGCTCATCTAAAGTGAGGACTATGTATGCCTTGTAAAGCATTTACAAAGGAGATTTAAAGGCTCAGTTCTCTTCTAAACAGAAAAAGAAAATGAACAATGCAGAGGGTTAGAACATAGATATATTTATTTCAGGAGGTTAAAAAAACTGCAACTGTACACTTGATATAAAATGGAAAAAAAAAACATCTGCAGTATCAAAAATAAAATAACAAGGAATTAAATAAGCAACAAGATTAACAAAAAATTACAAAATAAGCAATAAAGTAAAAATAATTAATAAGCAACAAAAATAATATATGTAAATAAATTAAGCAGCAAAACAAAACAAAACAAAAAAGCAATAGAATGAATAAAATAAGCAATATTTTGGTGTGGTAAGGCTTTCTGGTTTCTGTTAGTGTCGCAAAATCTATTTCAAACTGAAGACTTACAATTAGCTGAGATAGAAAAACAAATATACTCAACAGATAATCAAACAATTTATGAAAAGTACGTTATATCAATTCTTGCCATCTCTCAACATTGGTTACAATATGACTATAAAAAACATAGCTGATTACAGGATAAAACAAATAAATAAAATACAACAATTTTTCTCTGTAATATTCTTTGTTTTTCTATCTCAGCTAATTGTAAGTCTTCAGTTTGAAATGAATAAAGTTCATATATTTTAAATATATATTTTTTTAAATCCATCACAGGATCCTAAAAAAATTAAGCAGCAACTGTTTTCAACAAATGTTTCTTGAGTATCAAATCCTCATATCTGAATGATTTCTGAAGGATCATGTGACACTGAAGTCTGGAGTTATGATGCTGAAAATTCAGCTTTGATCGCAGGAATTAAATATACTTTGCTATGTATTACAACAGAAAACAGCTATTTTAAATTGTAGTAATATTTCACTGTTTGTCTGTATTTTTGATCAAATAAATGCAGCCTTGTTGAGCTGAAGAGACTTCTTTCTTACTGAACCCAACCTTTTGAATGGTAGTGTATGTTAAAATCATTGACAAAGGAAGAGTTGTCTCTCTTTAAATTGCTTTAAATATATGTTATGTATCTTTTTTTGTGATCTTTTGAAGTGGTCTGATCTGCAAAGTCAGCGCAGGCAATGAAAGTGCATGCTTAACAACAGCATATTTGGCCGAGATGTCCAGTCTGGAACCGCAACTCATCCCATTGGTCACATGCTTCAGATACTGGGCTAAGGTAAGACTGTAGGTCTTTTCAGCCAAGTTTAAAATACTAAATTGCATGTTTTGTTTACTATGGTTCTCAGTGTTGTCTGAAACATGGCATAAGTTATCTTGTGTGTATTAGGACTGGGCGATATATTGAATATCAGTGATATCGCAATAACTTTGACGACGATGTGAAATTTGAAAGTAACGTGAATATTGAATATTTACAATTCAAGCATACTTTCCCAAAGAACGTTACCAGATAGTGGAGAGCTCTGCTTCCACCATTCACTAAACATTAGAAAGCAGAAGAGTTAAATTTATTTGAACTCTATTACTATTCAGGTAAACACAGTCGGGGATGTCTTTAGTTAACGTGTACAGGTGAGGTAACTGGAGCCCTGCATTTAGTTAAAATTTGTTATATTAATAATATGTGATTTTAATGTTAATCAAACAACAATGAAAAATAGAAAACCACCCCATGCTTGACTTAATAACTTTAATATATTCATTAAGAATCAGTGAATTAAATATTTTATAAAGAGAAGAAATCTATATATATTTTTGATTATTTAATTTCTTTCCTGACTTGCTACTGTTAAATAGACCTAGCTGAAAAATAAAGCACTGTTTTTGTCATATTGTTTGCAATTTGCTTATTTTTAAAAACAAAGATAGAATGAATAAAAAATGGTAATTATAAAAGTACATTTAAAAAATATTAAATTACTCGTATCATGACATTTTGGTCATCCCAACCTGTTCACTAAACGCAAACATTTTGTATTTAATTTAATCTAAATAGTTTTTGTAGTTTAATGGGGGCACAAGATAATCATGTTTTTTTTAATTATTTAAAAGCAATTGCAAACATATCGAGATATATATCGAATATTGTAACATTTTTTACAATATCGAGATAAAAATATATATATTTTTTAGATGTCGCCCAGGATTTTTTTATTTTTTATGTACAGTGAAACGGCATAAATAATGTTAACGCTCTGCATGCCTTAATAATATGCAATATCTTTTTTATTTGTGTTTGTGAATTAGATTTGTTGTGTAGACCAGATGGAAGAAGGTGGACTTCCATCCTACTGCATTACCCTCATGGTCATCAGCTTCTTGCAACGACGCAAGGAACCCATCTTACCTTCATACCTAGAACACGTGGTGTGTGATTCAGCATTAATGCATCAGTTTATTCAAGTTTATAGGACCAATGCCTGATTATTGCATCTGGATCCTTTTGGAGAGGTAACCTGAGATAATCTGCAGTCAGCCGGTCATTATTGCAAAAAAAAGAAAAACCCGACGCGGTAATCAAGACGTAGACTATATGCAAACGTTATCCTGGTTATTACACAGATACTCATCACATGAATAGGAAACTGAAGTTTGAAATCCAACATGAAATTATTTACACTTTTCTTAAAGCCTTTATGTATAATTAATTATAAAGGTATTCATAATGCATTATAACTTTTCATAAGTAAGATAAAATGCATTATAATATTTACAGATTCCTTGTTACATCTGAAAATTGGTTGTATGCATTACTCTTTACAAAGGTGTGTTCAGTCAATATATGAGTATTATAATGTATTATAACTGTGGTTACAATTATTCATTAGACCATTATAAGGTGCATTGCAATGCATAATTAATACATTAAAAATTTAATTTTTATAATGCATTTTAAATCAAGGCTTTAAGTAAAGTGTTGGTTAAGTAAACCTGTATATTGGACACCGACAGTTTAACAGTTTAATGATCGGCATACAAAACATATTTTACCTTACCAATCACAATCAAGTATTTCAGAGAGCCATGTAATGAACTAGGTGTATCGACAAAATCCCAGAAACATTTTTTTCTGTCAATATCGCACAATGATATTTAGAAAAATAATTCGAATTTTTTTATTTTTGTTTATTATATTCATATTCTGTGTGGTGGTCGGTTCGTAGCAGTGAGCGAAATTAACTTTCATTAAGGGGTGATTTTTTTGCCTCCTTTAATTGATTCAAGCGTATTTTTTACCTTTTTAATTGTAAAATAAAAGTTTTTTTTAAATTGTATATAATTTGAAAACCTTAATCTTAGTATAAAAGTTTCTTTAAGGATAATTAGTGCTGGGCAATCGATTAATCATGATTAATCACATCCAAAATAAAAGTTTGTGTTTACATAATGTGTGTGTGTGTGTATAATTATTATGTATATATAAATACACACGCCATGTACATATATACATACATACATACATACATACATACATACATACATACATACATACATACATGGCGTGTGTATTTATATATACATAATAATTATACACACACATTATGTAAACACAAACTTTTATTTTGGATGTGATTTAATCGCAATTAATCAATTAAATTACTCTCTATCCATCTATCCTCTGTCTATCTATCATCTAATCTTCTAATTGTCAATATGTGTGTAATATATGTTAATCAATGTATATTAAATCATTAATCAAAATCTATAGTATATCAATCTAAAACTGTTTTTGTCTGTAAAATAAAGCACATTATTGACAAAATTTTGAAATGTAACTCACAATATTAGCTTCTTGTTTATTGGACTGTTGTGTAAAAACAGCGTCACATTTGCAAACATGCTGATACCCAGGAAAAACAGCGTGACTGATTGTGTGATATTGCTTAAATATATCCTATAGAAATATAAGATGGGAAATCTCCCCTGTAAATTGAATTTTGGCTCATTCTAACGGCATTGTACAACATCATGCTGTGAAAGTGATATCGCTCTCAAAGCCTGATTTTTTTTTTTTGCAAAGTGAGTGACATACAGTATTTGGTAATGTAAGCTCCCACATCATTACATTTTCGCAGACAATACATGTCGCACACCCCGATAATGAACAACAGAAAGGCATTTACTTCCATTAAAACTCCACCCATAAGATATGAAACTTAAACTAGACAGTTTAGAAAATTGTTCATACTGTGTTTATTATAGAATTTCCTGTAAGAAATGGTTTTCATTGTGAGGTAGTTTAATGCGTTTTGATGCAGAGACTGATGTTGTGTCTTGTTTTAGGGTTTGCCCGTGAGTAAACTGAAGAGTTTCTCCTTAACCGGGGTTGAAAAAGGAAACGTGCTTTGGGTTTATGATCCATCCTCAAATGATTCTCAAGATAAAGACAAAGTCATCAAGAAGGGAAAGGTTAGTATGTTCCCGGTTATTCATGTATTGTACATCAAAAGGTTTAATTTGAAGATAATTTTGAGGACAAGGCAAAAGTAACTCAACAAAATTACTACTGTATCTAATGAACGCTTGTTTCCGCCATAAAATAAAATAATTAAAAAGGTGCCATTTAAACGTTTGTAACACATAAATAATGAAATGTGTTGTTAAAAAAAGACTGTGAAGCTGCGTGTCTGCATTATGGCTTTCTCTCTGTATCAGCGCGGACGCAGATTTGAATGTTGCAGTGCGATGATCGTACTTTAAAAGAGTAACTAAAGTCCCTAAAGTCTTTAGTTTAATGCCTGTTTTCACATCACAAGTGTCAGTGGAGCATGAGCATACATGAACATTCATCTCAATGAATGAGTGCATTCATACCAGAAATTTACTTTCCACCACTGCCTTTAACACAACACAGCAGATTATTTTTTCTGTAAAGGCCAACACACACACACACACACACACACACACACACACACGCCTCTGAAATAGACACAGAGATGTTAGTCCCGGTTAAATCAGTACATGAAATCACAGATGTTGGGTGATAGGAATTGTAACTCAAACATCGTTTATAAAGCTAGTCCCATTCGAATAGGGCTTATCTCACAATTCCGACTCTATAATATCTCACAAGTATATGTTGCAATTCAGACTTATTTTCTTTTAGAACTGAGATTTAGGGCCCTATCATACACCCGGCGCAAAGCAAGTGTTTTTTGCTAGTTTCAGTTCCCATTTGTGCGCCCATGGGTGTGCTGGTCTGAAAACCAGGTCAGGTTCAGGCGCGTTGTTGGTGTGTTGCTATTTTGAGGGACCGAAAACGACTGTGCCATTGACCAACAAAAACCTGCTCTAAAGTCAATAGCGCAGTATTTTTTTGTTATTTAAAAGTGCTCCTTAGTAATTTGTGCCGACAGGCACAACACTTTGCTTATTACACACACAGGGACACACAGCAGCACACTAATTTTTCATATTTAAAAATGTTTAAGTATTAAAATGTGAAAGATTATTATTAAAAATGCCTACATATCCTAATGCATGTCAGAAGCCTTCACAGCCGTGAAGATCCGCGACTATTGCGCAGGAATGAGAAAGTAGTTCCTAGCCATTTAGGTGTAGAAAATCACAACTTTTCATTTTCAGTTGGTCTTAGCACACGATGTAACTGTAGTCAAGTTTTAAATAGGAAAAATATTGAAAGTGTCTTTGGTCATTTTTTGAATGAGATGCTAATGAACTGATTAGAATCAATGATGTATGCTAAGCTATGCTAAAAGTGCTACCGCCAGATACAAAGATCGGCTGAATGGATTCAAAAACGGTAAAACTCAACTATTTAACTCTAGGGGACTTGGAAAATGAGCCTATTTTCAAAAAAAGTGGAGTGTTCCTTTAAAACAGGGCCCATAAACTTGCAATTCTGAGAGAAAATAAAAGATTTGCGAGATGGGAAAAGTCGCTCTTTTTTGTTTTATTCCATAGCGGAAACAAGCTTCCATGGTATTATTGGTTCATAGTTCTGATTGTTTATTCTTCAATAGGCTCCACTGGTTTTTTTCAAAAGCCGTAATCCTCCTGTGATGCTGGGGAAGCTCTGGGTCGAGTTACTGCGATATTATTCACTGGAATTTCAAATACCGGAGAAAGTCATCAGCGTGCGCACAAATGGTGACATATGGCGTGATCTGAAAGACTGGCCCAAAAAGAGGATTGCAATAGAAGGTATCCATGACATGGTGCATCGTGAACTAGTTATTTTCGTATATATCTGCCTATATTAATCTTTGTTTTCTTTCTCAGATCCATTTGCCGTCCAGAGGAATGTGGCTCGGACGTTGAGTAGTCAGATGATGTTTGACTATATGTTGCATTGTCTCAAAGCGACTTATAAGTACTTTGCTTCTTCTCCAAAAAGCAAAGCTGGGAAAATCCGTTCAAACAGTCAAACGGAAAAATCCATGAGTGGTGTGAATCATGTCGATGGAGTGAAGAAAAGAACGAAGGTGCCAGCTGAGGATTTGAACAGATCCCATGCCAGATCCAGTCCGCACAGTACAGAAGAGCACGAAGACTCTGACTTAATGATTGAGCTGGAGCAGGACGGGGAGGAAGAAGCCGACTCTGACGTGGAAACTGAGGTGTGTATGTAGACTGATTTACCCTCAGTTCTGAGTTACCCTCAGAAAAATAACATGTTGAAATTTAAATGCACTTCTGTAGGGAGAAGATGAGGAAGAGGATGATGAAGATGATGATGACATCGAGCTTGATGAATCTGGTTCTGGCGACGAGATCTTCCCCTTCGACCGGGAGACGAGTGACGATGTGGGGTCCGACGTAGGCGATCCAGAGGAAGCTGCATCTGTCCCACGCAAACCAAAAGCAGAGCTTACCGAATCTGAATCGCCTGCAGGAACACAGTTGGACCTTGAAGTCATTCATTATGTCTTCTCCAAGAGGGTTTTCAGTGATGGCAAGGTGAATATGCATCCTCATATTCATGCCTACTTTGTTGCATGTCTATGTGAGACCATCCAGATTTGTTGTTAAATGTAAAATGTACTAATGTTTGTTATTGTTGTTACATATTTAGCTGTTCTTGTCAAGCAATCAGTGCCTATATTAAGCTATTTTTAAAGGCTCCAGGGTTTACATGCATCCGGGGTCAAAAAAACACTTTATCATAATAAACATTGCAGCATCACCTCTTTTTCACTTCAGTGTCTGAATCGGCTCAATCAAGGATTCGCCTTAATAAACCCCGCCTTTCCGAGAGCCTGCTCTACTCTGATTGGTCAGACGGCCCAGTCTGTTGTGATCGGTCACATCATTTCGGAAACTAAACGACATTACTAGGGCTGTGAATCTTTGGGTAGATTCGATTCACAAATCATAGGTTTTCAATTGAAGAACATTTTGGCAAATTCAGAGCGATTCAATTTGAGACGATTCACATTAAAATTCGATGTGATTCTGGAGGTAATTTAATTAGGATTCAGAAATACATGTTTCAGGATCTACGCATCATCAGGATTTGTAATCAGTGCATCGAGAAAATGAGTGAATTGTTACACCCCCAACTCATTAGCATATCTACGTTCTTGATCTTCCTTAGCACTTAATACCAGAGATGGAAACTCGAGTCTGCGACTTGGACTCGAGTCCCACTTAAGTCACAAAAAAAATTACTTGCGACTTGACTTGGACTCGCGAACAACTGACTCGAGACTTGACTTGGACTGGACATGGACTTATGGAAAAAAAGTCAATTTTTGGCATGGCATTCCCGAGAACGTCACCTTTTACTATCCATTCATTCACAAATATGTGCTGCCACAGTGAATATTACAAAACATTTCTAAACCCACCAAGCCAGTGAGCGCGTGACACAACTGAAGACACACAAATTCATCACCCATTAGAAAACTGCTGTTAAATAAATTCAAAAGAAATAGTACAAATATAGTCAAGCCTTACCTTACGAAACTGTGTTTTCATTTGAAAAGCAATCAATTAATCTGAAGGGAAGCTGTTGTGTTGCACAGCAGCAGAGGCTTGCTTGCGGTCCATTTTCAAGAAGTACACATTTCCATGTCCTTTTCATGTTCCCCAAAGTAGGCTATTTGCTAACATACGCATATAATCCGGATTTATAAAGTTAATTTGCATCTGGATTGCACAAGCACTTTCATACGCAATTTATGACCCTCTCCGACTATTTCCACAAACGAGACACGCATATGGAAATGTTGTTCTTCGTGTAGTTTACTGTAACGCATGTCCATACTCAGGTTTTGTTACCGCCGGCACTCACTGGAAGACTATATTATCCAGCTTTGCTTAAGATATACAGCAAACTACGGGAACTTAAACAGCTCAAAATACACAGCACTCGTTTCCCCCTTGTGGTGGTTCTAAATAGTATAATTTTGTTCAAAGTTTGAAAGTAATAGTAATGATTTAAGTAGTATTTTGTGTGCTTTATTATGCAATTTAAAAGTAAAAGTAATCTGTTTTGATAGTTACAATACACTGTTAATTATAACAACTAGCTGAAAAATATATATATTTCTAAAAATAGAACAAAGATTTGACTTGGACCCTAAAGACTTGAGACTTGACTTGACTTGGACCCTAAAGACTTGAGACTTGACTTGACTTGAACCTTAAAGACTTAAGACTTGAGACTTGACTTGGACCCTAAAGACTTGAGACTTGACTTGACTTGGACCCTAAGGACTTGAGACTTGACTTGGACCCAAAAGGCTTGAGACTTGACTTGACTTGGACCCTAAAGACTTGAGACTTGACTTGACTTGGACCCTAAAGACTTGAGACTTGACTTGACTTGGACCCTAAAGACTTGAGACTTGACTTGACTTGGACCCTAAAGACTTGAGACTTGACTTGACTTGGACCCTAAGGACTTGAGACTTGAGACTTGACTTGGACCCTAAAGACTTGAGACTTGACTTGACTTGGACCCTAAAGACTTGAGACTTGACTTGACTTGGACCCTAAAGACTTGAGACTTGACTTGACTTGGACCCTAAAGACTTGAGACTTGACTTGACTTGGACCCTAAAGACTTGAGACTTGACTTGACTTGGACCCTAAAGACTTGAGACTTGACTTGACTTGGACCCTAAGGACTTGAGACTTGACTTGACTTGACTTGGACCCTAAAGACTTGAGACTTGACTTGACTTGGACCCTAAAGACTTGAGACTTGACTTGACTTGGACCACATGGGACTTGTGAACAAGTCTGCTTGATACACAGCGATACGATTCCAACATCTCGTCCTTTAGAAGTGCATCAAAGTGGATTTGCTTTGGCAGCAGAAAACAGCGTCTTCTCAACATGTCGACAACACGAACCAAACTCTTCCGGTCTCAGCTACAAATACAGCGTTTGAGGGTAAAAGTAGACGTTGTTCACGGGCAGCCAATGAAGACCATAGGTGGGCATTATGCGAATTTGTAACAAACCTACATAGGTTTGAGCAGAGAGTGAGACTGGAATTACTGACGACTCGTTTCAGGCAGTTCAGAATTGCTTCTTTCTTTTAGGAGACTAACTTAATCGATCTGCACTTTGAAACTTTGCAGACCTTTTACCTTCACAAACCGCACACTACATGAAAGGAAATATCTGAACGAGCACAATAGGGGCACTTTAAATGTTTCTATTGCCATTATAATGATGTTGATTTTTAATAACTTTAATGCAAATTTCTGCAATTCCAGCACCAGTCTTTATACTCTATTTAATGTGAGTTATGGTGACATTATGCATCTTTTTCTGTTAGTCCCCCATTCTGATATGCGGCCTTTGTAAGAGTGATGGACATTCGAAACAGGACTGTCCCGAGGACTTCAAGCGAGTGGAGTTAAAGCGCCTTCCAACCATGACTCTAGACTTCCTGAAGATTCTCAATGAAGTCTGTGAGCAATGCTACCGTAAGTACGCTGTGGATGTATTTTGACACCAACACATTCTTTATTGATTGGTAATGCTTTTATGGGACCATACAGACAAATAGACAAAGTATTTGCCTTTCTTAAACCTTTTATGGCACTATGATTATTTTTACATGTGCACATTGTGCATATATATATATATACTGCATATTATGCATCTCTCTTTGTTTTTATTAAATGTTAAAATCTAGCTTGCATGTAGTTTTAAGTGATTTAATAAAAAGAATTGCATTTATTTAGGTGACTTTGCACCAGATGACGTGGAGGTGAAAGTCAGAGAACACATTTTACAAGATTTTGAGACTTTCCTGAGGTGTCAAGTGCCAGGTAATGCAGCTTTGTGAATATGTAAAGTATGCAAAATTTGCTGGCTCTGAAAGGTTTATTCTTCCATTTCGCTGAAAAATACTTTATGCTGCTCAAAATTGTAAATCAGAACATATAATTTGCTTAATATACAACTAATCTACTGTTTTTGAATTGGATACTTCATTCACCCATTTACTCTATTTTGTCAAAGTCATGTAATGTAATGTAATGAGTAGACTATACAGATGCTTATTTGTTGATGTCTTTTTTTTAAATGTTTTATCAGGAGCCAAGTTGGCTTTGTTTGGTTCATCCAAGAATGGGTTTGGCTTTAAACAGAGTGACTTGGACATTTGTATGACTCTAGAAGGCCAGGACACAGCAGCGGTAATGTCTCTCTTTCTACACAAGGTCTTCACGCAGACCCAGCATCCAGACAGAAAGTGTGAACTCTTAACTAACACCGTGAAACACCAAGCTGTCAAAGAACTAGCGGTCGACTGTGTCTGTGTCTAAAAGCTACGTTTAAACAAACTGCAAAGACTACAGGCGAATGTCAACTAGCATTTGTGTTCTGCACCTGCGTCAAAGGTGTGATTTCTCTCACCAACGGCCTGTGATTTAACCGCTGATGCGAGCCCGACTATGTTCAACACAATGCAAAAACTAGCCATACAGGCGCTCACAGATTGCCGACCATCGGCTTGGTGTGTCACGGCCCCTACAGTGAAGCTCACTCTAGTCTGGATTGCGCTTTAAGCAATATTCCAGATTCAGTTTAAGCTAAGCTCATTTGACAGCATTTGTGGCATAATGTGGATTACCACAAAAACATTTTGAACTTGTACTTCATTTCTTGTCTGGCTGTCACTAGACCAAGATCAATCTTTTAAGATTGAACATTGGTCTGGAGAGTCTGCTCTGTATTTTCTACGGCACAAGAGGCGTGATCAACGGGCGTAGTTCAAATGACTCTATGCAATTGGATAGTCCTTCAACCAATCAGACCAACGATCCATCGCTTCTCTATCCGTCATTGTGTTAAACCCGCCAATAGCGCGCCAGGTAGAAATATGTCCAGGACGAAATCAAATCGCCGGCAGATCGGCTGGGTTTACCCAGTCTACCTAATCACCTTAAAAATTCAACAACAAACAGTAGAAGTAAATGGAGATAATTGTTGGATTCAAAATTGACAAATTTAAAAGCACTTGTTAAAGGGATATCTCACCCAAAAATGAAAATGTGATGTTTATCTGCTTACCCCCAGTGCATCCAACATGTAGGTGTTTGTTTCTTCAGTAGAACACAAATTAAGATTTTTAACTTCAACTGTTGCAGTGTCATAATGCATGTGAATGGGTAACATTTCTATGAGAGCAAAAAAAAAAAACATGCTTAGATAACATGCACAAAAACCCTGCTGCTCGTGACGACACATTGATATCATAAGACACAAAACGATCAGTTTCCGTGTGAAATCGAGCCGTACAACGCTATATCCAACAGCCTGGAACGCGTTTCACTTCCGGCAAAGAAGGTCAATATACACAAGATCACTTCTGGCGTTGGTGTAAACTACGCAAGATCCTGTATGCCAGAAGAGATGTCTTTACCGGTATACAACGCCAGAGCGTGTATAATAACCTTCTTTGCCGGAAGTGAAGTGCGTTCCAGGCTATTGGATATAGCGTTGTACGGCTCGATTTTGTCTAAGCATGTTTTTTTTTTTGCTCTCAAAGAAATGTTACCCATTCACATGCATTATAACTGGCAGACTGCAACAGTTGAAGTTAAAAATCTTAATTTGTGTTCTACTGAAGAAACAAACACACCTACATGTCAGATGCACTGGGGGTAAGCAGATAAACATCACATTTTTGGGTGAACTATCCCTTTAAAATGTGTATTGTTTGAGCTGTGAAGCTGGTTAAAGCATAGTCGTTTTAAGGATATAGACTTGCGTTTTCATATTGTTTTTTGTCTTGAGGCTAAACTATTGAAACAGTACTTTAACAAATAAGAATTGTCCCCATTCACTTCCATTGTAAGGGATGTTTAATCTGTTGTTTTGTCCACTTTCAACCACTTCCCTGATTTCTTCAAGGGCCGGAATGGGCAGGTAAATCTATGGGCTTTTCAGATCTTTCGATCTAATGAACAAAATAAGCTCACACAATTGACATATGAACATGCCCGGAGACGACGGAAAAACATACGGAGAGCAGCAGCTTTTGTTTTCTGCTCTGACTTTAGTTTCTGCCTGTTTACACCTGGTATTAAATATGCTTTTTGGTCGATCGGCTCACAAGTGTATGGCACTAATTACAGGTGTAAACGGGTCTAAACTGTGTTTTCTACTTCTCAAGGTGGACAAGCTCAAAACATTTGACCGGATTGCTTTCATAGTGTAAGCGCTCATGTGGTCGAATGCAGTTGAACAGCCACTAAAAGACCTCATGCGCAAAAATTATAGGGAAGCGTGCTAGCCAGATGGGTTTTGGTGACCAAAATTTGGTTTGAACATACCAAGCACGATGTTCTCTCACCATTCCTGATTTCTAACACACACTCACAGCGATCGACTGGTCTTGTGGCTGTCAGAGCAGAAACAAAAGCTGATGCTCTCCATATGTTTTTCCGCCCCTCCCCTTGAATAAATCAGGAAAGTGGTTGAAAGTGGACAAAAGAGACGGATTAAACGCATCCCAACACGCATATTAATATCAGGTGTCAACAGTCTCTCACTGTAATGCATGTTTTTTTTTTTAAGGAAAAAAAGAAGAAAAGTAGGCATAAGTGTGGCCACCAAAATGTGATTATTTTGGAGGCAATCGATGTTATGCCACAAATGCTGTTGGTTGAGCATAACAAGGACTGAACACGGAATATAGCACAGAGCTTCAACCCGTACAGTTTGCGAATAGATTTGTATTTGTTTTATTCAGCAAAGACACATTAAATTGATCAAAAGTGACATAATGTTACATACGATTTCAAAGAAATTTCTGAAGGATCATATGACACTGAAGACTGCAGTAATAATGCTGAAAATTCAGCTTTGATCTCAAGAATACATTTACATTTTACTGTATATTCGCAGAGAAAACAGCTTTTTTAAATTTGTAATAATATTTCAGTTTTTAATGTATTTGTGATCAAATAAATGCAGCCTCTGTGAACAGACTTCTTTCAAAAACGTGAAAAAACAGCAAAAACTATTTATGCACTGTGTATTCAAAACTTTGTCTGTATTTTGTGTAATTAAGTTTCCTAATCTGGTTCCTCTGACAGGGCTTGGACTCCATGGCTGTTATTGAGAGCCTGGCTAAAGCACTTCGGAAACACCATGGTAAGGTTTTTTGGGAGTGATTATGAAATTGCCTGTTTATGCTACCAAAAGGAGCAGGCGCTCATTTCAGTCAGTAATCGTGCTTTGTATAGTTCACTATTATGACGTTATGACATTTTTAGGAAGGGAAAGACTGTCCTCTCTCCATAGCGCTAATGTTCAGCCCCTCTGTATGCTTCAGGCAACCTCCGTTTACTTCACTTTAAATGCATGTTTTTTTCTCTCCAAATAAATCAATGTCTATTTATCCATCCATTCATTTTAGGCCTGAGAAACATCCTACCTATTACTACTGCAAAAGTCCCAATTGTGAAGTTTTACCACACCAAAACTGGACTAGAGGGAGATATAAGCTTGTACAATACACTGGTGAGAGAATAATTGTTGAATTATGTTTATATGTCCAAACTTGACACTTAATCAGACGTTCAAACCATTGCAATTGTTAATAGTGTTAGCATTTTATAAGATGAAAGCCGTCTTTACATATTTGCCGATCTTCGATTATGATCATTCAATTATAGCGGACTTATTTATAAGTCAACACACCACTAGATCAAATTAGAACAAATTAAGACTCAAAACAAACATAAAATCATCTCAATACAAACTGTCAGATACACCAAACTAATCACATGCAGCAAAGCTCCAGAAACACAGACAAACACCAAATAAACATTTTAAATACAATGAAAAGATTTAAATTAGTGCTGTGAAATCGATTAATCGCATTTAACATACATTTTTGTTTACAAAATATTTGTGTGTGTGTGTGTATATAGTTATATTTATCAAAATTATATATTTTTTGTGTATATACTGTACAGACAGACAAACGTATTAGGAATAATTGACGATGGGCCGTTGAATTAGAAAAATAATGCACACCCGAGGTGGTGATGCGGTCACGACGCGAAGCGGCGAATTATTTTTCTAATAATTCAACGGCCCGGAGTCAATTATTCCGCTTATACTACGGTTACCACACCTCAAGACATCGATCCGATGGAGAGGGAGAGGGGGAGAGGAAGAGGGAGAGGGAGAGCACCTCAGACCGTTCATCAGCCAATCAGATTCAAGCATTCAACGGCCCCGTAGTATAATGCTGCGTTCCAAGCAGGTTTTTGAGCCCGTAAGTTGCGTCTTCAAACCAAGACTCACGACTTTATAGCATTCCAGGCAAAGTCACGCCAAACTGCCTGAGCGCAAGGAACTGTGGTATCGAGATGTAAACAAAACATGACTGACCATACAGGGTTTATGCTGATTTACAATCATTTCTATCGCCAAAGCTGCTTAAAGAAAAAACGGTGCATAAGGCAAGAGAAGCTGTTATACCTTTTATTTGACGTTATTTGTATATTCGTAAATGTATTTGGTATTCATTTATTCTTGCACTCACTGGACTGAAAACTAGCTTACGTTAGAAAAGCTGCTGATAATGCATAACATTTGCGGATAAATAACGTAAGAGCAATACCTTATTTTAATAAACGATTTGGTTTTTAATGTATGACTTCCATAAACACTGCATCCGTAGGGACTGCCATTGTTGTTTCGCGGGCTGTGTGACGTCAGAGCTCGTAACTGGGAGTACATCGATCTGGGTGGGAAGTCACGGTTGGGAAGCCACGGGTTTTAGGCTGTTCCAGTGCACTTTCACGGGTCGAAGGTTGGAAAAACACAGGTTACGGGTTGCCTGGAACGCCACATAAATATATATACACACATATTATGTAGACACAAAATTATGATAGATGCGATTAATTGCGATTAATCGATTTGACAGCACTAATTTAAACATTTATATTCAAGACAAAAGTTACTTGGTTAATAAACAAATAAGTAAAATATCAAATATTTAAAATGCAGTTTTCGTTGTTTACTCGTTAATTTGAATACCAGTGTGAAAATATATTTATGATTACAAACTTTTAATGTTAGGTGTGGCAATTTATTTTATTTTTGATCAACAGCCCTCATTCAATTGGTAATCCACATTCTCTAGTTTAGTAGTTTTAGTGTGCTTGCAATCTTTTTCTAAAATGTAAAAGGTTAAATTATGTTAAATGATATCTTAGTGTATCTTTTATCATTTTTTGTATAAATATAACTAACCCGATCTCCTTTAAACCTATATTACATCTAAGTAGTTACTTTATATTACTCAATACTGTAATAGTGAGTCCTTTTTACATGTAATTACCATAAATTGTGCATAATAGTTAACTACATGTAGTTGCATGTAATTATTACTCGGTACTTAAATGTATAATTGCACTGTACCACAAACACCTTAAAATAAAGTGTAACCCAAAATGCATTCTGGTGTAAATACACTGAAAAATCTTGGTTGCACTTTAATTAACAGTACATTTTATTTCCTCAGGCTTTGCACAACACACAGTTACTGGCATCTTATGCTGCAATTGATGCTAGGGTGAAGATCCTCTGCTACGTCATGAAAGTGTTCTCCAAAGTAAGTTCGACGTTGTTTTTTATTGTTTCAGTCATAGAAATCATACTCGTTAGTGGCCAAGTTTGAAGCTTGAATGAGAGACACCATTAGCATATCTGAATTTCAGCACTTGATGCACAGCGATACGAACAGCAACGATGGCATTAGTTTTACCGTATCAATTTTGAGTGCGAGTTTCGTCCTTTGGAAGTGAATTAAAGTGGATTTGCTTTGGCAGCAGAAAACAGCGTCTTCTCAACATGTCGACAACACGAACCAAACTCTTCCGGTCTCAGCTACAAATACAGCGTTTGAGGGCGGTGCAAAGTAGACGTTTTTCACAAGCAGCCAATGAAGACCATAGGCTGGCATTATGCAAATGTATTACAAACCTGCGTAGGTTCATGCAGGAAGTAAGACTGGAATTACTGACGACTCGTTTCAGGCACTTCAGAATCGCTACTTTCTTTGAAACTTTGCAGACCTTTTACATTCACAAACCGCTCTATAACACCCTGCATGAAAGATAATACCTGAAAAAGCATACTAGGGGCACTTTAACATATTTATCATCTTGAGAATGTTTCTTTTCAGGTGTGTGACATTGGAGATGCATCTCGTGGTAGTCTGTCTTCGTATGCTTACACTCTTATGGTCCTTTACTTCCTTCAACAAAGAAGCCCGCCTGTTATCCCAGTTCTCCAAGAGGTGTGTTTCTTGACAATTATAACATTTTCAATGACGGTTACTTATAATAAATAATTTAAATACAAGGTTACAACTGTTACAGCACCTAATCCACATGTTTTTAAATGGAGTTCTTTAACCTTGTGCACACCACCAATTATTTCCTACATTTTATTCCTACTTTCTTGTAATTTAGAAGTGCATGCCCCCCTATAATCCTGATATTTCAACATAAACAATATGTGAATAGTGGTTAAAATGGGTTAAAACACCCATTTTGTGTATATTCTTCTATACTACTGTATTATGGGATGACGCTGGTGTAAAACATGCGTTCACTCTGAATTAACTTTGTATGTCTTTTGTAGATATATGATGGAGAGAAGAAGCCAGTAGTCCATGTAGATGGCTGGGATGTACATTTCTTTAAAGATTTGAAGAACTTGGTAAGTGAGATCCAAAAATAAAAACATTGCAAGTAAACTTGCACCGTTAATTGTGTGAAGTTTCTGTGAAACATGTTCTCTAGGGGTGTGACGAGATCTCGTGCCATGAGATTGACCTGTCGTAGAGGTGAAAAGCTGTCTCGCGTCGTTGTCATGAGGGGGTGTGAGGGTGAAGTTAGGAAAGAATATGTCACCGCTGCGTTTACATTACTCCTCCACTGTCGTTTTACTTTAATAGAAATAAAAACAATTTAATTTGGTCACTTCAATTCAATACGAGCTGTTTGAGCCGTACATAGTGCGCAGCACTGATCTCTGATCATGTGATGAGAAGTCTTGACAGGACCGTGGTGGAGGATACATTGCGCAACAGAAGCGTCAGACAAATGTCTTTTAAAATGCGCGTTCAGCACCACCGCTCCCTATTCATAGTGCGCCCGATGGTGAAAGTAAACGCAAGCACATTTCAATAAGTTACCAGAGTTTGAAAGCGTCTCCCTGAGGCATGCAAATATATCCCAATATGAAAACTATCTTAAACTGGGCTGTAGGGGTGTGACGAGACCCTTATCTCACGAGACGAGACAATTTTTCCATAGTATTTTTAGGAAATCCTCAATGATAAAATACATGACTAGAAAAATTGTTTGCTGGAGCATTTGAAGTGTTTAAACTCTGAAGAACTGAAATGACATTCATTACGAGTATGAATTATCATATACAGTAAAAGACAACAGAGAGCTTCTCTCTCCTGTATGACTGTCTCTTCAGACCTTAGAACTGCACATGAGCTTCTGTTGACCTCCTAACTGAACTCCTTCACACAAATGGATCATAGATATTAAGTGCAAACAATAACCATAATACCATAATCAAAGTACTCAATATTCAAAGTGCAAATAGAGACCACATTTTTCTTCAAGCATGATACAGAGCTCAGAGATGGTCACAACTAGATCGCTTTTATATTGGGAGATATTCGCATGCCTCAGGGAGTCGCTTTCAAACAGCGGTAACGTATTGAAATCATGTTTGAATGTGCGATCCGTTTACTTTCACTTTCGCAATCGTGCATACTCTGTGAATAGTGGTGGTGCTGAACGTGCATTTTAAAATATAAGTCTGACGCTTCTGCTGCTCAACGAATCCTCCGCCACGGTCTAGTCCACTAACATGTAACACACACTCGTAACACACGTTCAATGCTTTACTAACACGCAACACACGCGCATAACACACGTGCGTCTTCTCGTCACGTGATCAGTGCTAAGCAATACGCACGACTCAAACAGCTCGTGTTGGATGAGCTGCTGGAAATGAAGCGACTGTTATGATTATCCACCTGAATTAAATTTTTATTTCTTTAATAAGCAAAACTAGAGTGGCGTAATGTGAACGTAGTCCTGTCCTAACTTCACCCTCACACTCTGTCATGAAAATGACGCAAGACTGCTTTTCACCTCGACGAGAAATCTCGTCACAGTTTAGTCTCGTGAGATCTCATGGCACGAAACAACCCCTACAAAACATGTCTTGGACTTATTTTGTGATAGTTGACAAGTCTGGGACTGTTGTTCATTCCTCAGCATAGATACTGGCCGGAGTACAAGAAGAACAAGGAGTCCGTGGGGCAGCTGTGGCTCGGGCTGCTGCAGTTTTACACCGAGACGTTTGACTTCAAAGAGTCTGTCATCTGCATCCGCAGGAAAGAACCTCTCACCACCTTCAAGAAGCAATGGACCTCCAAACATCTTGCCATCGAGGGTAAGACCAAGCAATAACTACTGATGAGGGGCAAAAATCAGACCAAGAACCTATGAACATGCAGCAGTAACTATAGTTGGGTATCGGATTCCTAATTTTGATTCCTATAAAGTGTAAAAATACTAACTTTGGTATCATTCACTTATTGTAGCTGCATACCTTGAACAGGCTAAAGAACACTTACACAAGGACATTTTACACAAGGATCATCTTTGATCACCAAACATATTTAAACATTTTTCTTTTCACTTTTCCAGCATTTTTGCACACATTGCCAGTGGGTGGAGTTAAGCTCTGAACAGGGTTTGAGTTACCCTTTAAAGTCATATTAAAATGCACACAAAGGAATAATTATTGTATCAAAAAAAATAAGATTGTAGCTTATCGTTTGTCCTTCTCTTTCCTCTTTTAGATCCCTTTGATTTGAGTCATAATCTTGGAGCTGGTCTCTCACGGAGAAGTATGTCATGTTTTTCTCCTTCATACAAACTTCATTGACGATGTTTACATGTGCACCAATAATGTGATATTTCCAATAATCAGAGTAAAGACTTAATTGCACTTAGTTTACATGACACGAGTAAACCTCTTCACTGCCGTTTACGTGCAATTTTCATCATTCTGATTATTTGCTAAGAATTGTGGTTATATTTACTGCCGTTCTTCACATCCCCCAATGCACAGCACAAATGATGAACTTGCAGTGAATGTGTTACTGGCCAAGCTCTTCCAGTGCTCTCAGATTTATTTGCCACTTTGGTATCGGGCCTCAGTATTTTTATTTTTTTGGTTGTGCACCTAAAAAAAGTCTCTCTTTTAATGTTTTCGACCATCAGGATTCTGCATTATATTCATGTCATGCAACTTTGTGACCTTAAACTTTCTTCATCACCTCAAAAATGCTCATGCACACTTTTATCAGAGTGGAACGGATGCGATTTTATAAATGCCTGTAATTTTTAAATCAGCATGCGTCACATTTACTATGATTGTGATTGACATCAATTTGATGAAAGTATTGTGTTTACATGAGGTAAAGTGTAATCGCAATATTGCCTACTATAAATCTCATTATTATCGCATTATGAGGATGCATGTAAATGTAGTCAATGTTTCATTGTTGCATTACATGACCTAGCTTTATTGAAGTTTATATTCAAATGTATAAACCTTCGTTCACTGTACTTTGATGGATCAAATTAGCTAAAGGTGTTTAAACAATGACCTTGATCGTTTAAACTTCAGATTTTCTGATGGATCTCTCCATCGGCAACTGTTTATGTTCCAACCACCTTATTTAAATATATAGTAAATGGATATATATTTCTAAATACATAGCAGTCAACCATTCTTAAGGCCCGTTCACACCAAGAACTACAGCTATATAAGAAATATTTTAGTGTCCACACCAGCGTACGATATTGTTCTGTTTATTATAAGCGTGCTGCAGTTTTGTCGTCTGCCGCTTTAAATGCTCAAGTTATTTAAAGCAGGATTAATTCTGATTGGCTGTAAATGTTTTTATCGTCTTACTAAACTTTTTGAAAGTGATTCCAACGATATCGTTATAGTTGCAGTGTGTACTCAATATCTTGATCAGTTATTGTCCTTGGTGTGAACGGGCCTTTACTCCCTAAATTTTTTTAAATAAATGACGTTTGATATGTTGCCGTCTAATGGCTTGTTGTGTTTTATGTTTACAGTGGCAAGCTTCATCATGAAGGCCTTCATCAACGCCCGCAGAGTTTTCGGCACCCCTGTCCGAGTCTTTCCACCAGAGTATTCAAATAAAATGGTTTGTGTCTCGTACTTTAAGCATGTCAATTCTGCAGAGGTGGAAGTAACGAATTACAACTACTCACGTTACTGTAATGAAGTAGTTTTTTCGTGAATTTGTACTTTTTGGAGTACATTTTTAAATATGTAATTTTAATTGTACTCAAGTACAAATTCAAATAAATAATCTACTTCGTTACTTTTAAAATCACAATTCGTTACTGAGTACGCTTACAATTTGAATCAATATTCAAACCTTTGACCACCGGCATTTCGGTAGCCAATAAGAGATCCGATCCTAAACGGACCAATAAAAGGCCTGATATTTGAAAAAGCCTGCAGCGCAACAGCAGCTTCTGCTGGGTCGCTGAATCATAACCGCACAGTGATTTATAGACTGAAAGTTTGGAGAAACAAACTGCATGGTAGTGTTGTCAAAAATAATATCTATATTTTGATACATATCGATACTGAAATATCTGACTCGGTTCCAATACTCGTTTGCAGTTCTCGCTCTCTCTCCCCTCTGACAGAGAGTTTGACACGCCTCAGTTCAGAGCCTGAATGTATTGCGCATCATTTTAATCATACCCGCAGGTTTTAATGGCAGATGTCGAGAGCGTGTGGTTTAACGATCATCATTCTCAAATATACACTAGCCTACACATGAAATGCCTCTCCTCTCACTCAGATATTGTGTGCGTGCTCTCACTGTGTCCCGTGCAATCGTGAATCTTTGTGCTCTTAAAGGGATAGTTCTGTTGACACCCTCAGGCCAATCCGAGATGTGATTCCCCCCCATTAAAAAGGATTACTGTTACAATGAGTCTTGTGCTTTTTGAAGCTTGAAAATAATGATTTCCTTGACAAGAGAGATATCAAAATTACAGTATGCAGTATTCTGAGGTTTTCCCCATGGTATTGAATATTATACTGAATATTGATATTTTTCAAGGTATCATATTGAACTTAGAAATTCCAGTATCATGACCAGTAATTTATTTACACTAATTTATTAAAGGTAAAATTGTGTTTTGTTGAAAATAGCTATTTTCTAAATAGATATATGATTTGATTAAATATATATTGGTACTTCATTAAATATCGCCGGCTAAAAAGTAACTAGTACTCGGAGTAGTTTTTGAGAAGAGTAATTAGTACTTTTACTTAAGTACTTTTTTGACACCTGTACTTTTACTTGTAATTGAGTATTATTTCAGCAATGTAACAGTACTTGTACTTGAGTACAAATTTTCAGTACTCTTTCCACCTCTGCAATTCTGTAAGACACATCACAGGTCAAGTTATTGTGCTCAAATTCACTGTTTGCAGGAGTATTTTTTTGACCCAGAGGTGCTGACCGAGGGCAAGCTTGCACCCAATGACCGCTGCTGCCGCATTTGTGGGAAGATTGGCCATTTTATGAAAGACTGTCCGATGCGAAAGAGGTAATTCAGCACAAGAACTCTTGTAGAATAACTTTTTATTTTACATTTTTCTTTTATTTAACTAGTGGTTTTACCGACTAGTTGACTTTAATGCTCTGCCACGACGCTTTAAACTTAGGAACACTCCACCGTTTTTAGAAATAGGGCTTATTCAACATCTTTCCTACATTTAGATATGTGGGCAAATGCATTTTTGTCTCAGTGCATGCATTGTTTTAGTTTGGCAGGGTCGCCGCTAGCTTAGCTTAGCATAATGAATGGAATCCTATGTTGCCAGCTAGCATGTCCCCGAGTAAAAGTGATACAATTTTTAAAAAACCCCAGCTAATTACTTCCTGCGGCCTGCGTATTCACAACGGATACAAATAGTGATGCAAATTAAGACTAGGTGGTTTCCTAGGCAGATATTGACTTGGGACTATATTATGGGGAAGCACAGGCGAAGCACTGCTACTTGGGCGCAGAGATATCACGCAACACATGAAATCCCACAACTTCCGTCAACATACCGGCGTATGTTGTGCATGTGTTGCGTGATATATCTGCACCCAAGTAGCAGTGTTCAGCAAGCATTTTTAATCAAATAAACGACCCAAACTTTTGAACGGTAGTGTATCTTTGCACATTAAAACTGAAATAAATCCTATTATTAATTCCTATTAAAGGTGCAGTAAGTGATTTTTCTGAGAAACACTGCTGATGTTTGAGATCAACCCAAACAAGCACAACCCCTCCCCAGTTGTAACTGTATTTTTAATGGACCTGAGCTAACACTAATAGTTGCTTTTTTAACTAAAGTTATCAAAGAAGAATAACTTCTGAAAAAGTTTTGCAATTCGCTGTTTGTTAATGTTAATGCATTAACTAGCGAGACCTTATTGTAAAGTGCTGTTCTTTATAATTGCACTTTTAAATATTTCTTTACTTTATACATTTTTGTGTTGCTTTTATTGTATTTAAATTCAGTTATTTTTGTTACAAGAAAGTTATCGTATGACAAGACTTTTTTTGCAACGTATTTCAATATCGTGATAAAAGCTTCAGCAATTAATCGCAACATTTGATACCGGCACATGCCTATCATAGAGTTAGTGCGTGGAGTAAATATAGGCTATAATCTGTGTGTGTACATGGGGAAAAAAACAGCTCCCGCCATTTTTAAAAAGCCATGCGTTCGGCCAATCAGCGTACACTTACGTCACTGGTAGTTCCTATTGTGCTGGCTTAGACCCTACTCTGAACTAGCAGCTCATTTAGTTTCCCCAAAAAGTGTTCGTAGAGCAACATTTTTTCCCAGTTGTTCCCAGTGATGCGAGCTAGGAACTATGAAAAGGCGCCTTCGGAGTGAAAGCATTTGATCAGACATTTGATGCTTTTAGTTTGATTTTGTTCATGGTTTATTCATCTGCTTTTTTACACGAAGACAAAGACGCGACAATACTGATGGATTCTTCAGTGGACGTGATGCAAACCGAGGCAAAGGCATGATGGACGACAGCCCTTATAAGGAAGGACGGTGGCGGCAGAGGGAGGAGAAATGCTGCTATCTGTGCGGCTCCAACTCTCACATCAAGAAGGACTGCCTGCTGTCCAAGTCTTTAGGTAGCTGCGCTCATTGCATTGTTCAAAGCTAGAATTAACCAAGTGATGCAGTTTGATCAACAATCATGCATTTCTCTGAAATCCGCAGAATCCTCCCCGACCACATACCAAAGAAGCCCTGCGTCAGACAGGGACAAAGTATGTCACATACCATCTTAATTACAGTTATCATTATGCATGGACACTGTGGTTTTGCCTCTGAATTAAGCAAAGAACTCAGTGGCTCTCTTGTTGGATTCTTGTGTGTCTGCAGGACAGTCCTCATCAGGACAGGAGAAAGAAGCGCAAAGCAAAGAGGATGATTTTGGGTCCTGAAGCAGGCGAGTACACTACACGAGTGCATGCAAACAGTTCCTTTGGATCTATTCACACCAGGCATGAACGTTCATCCAGGGTTATCGTCGTTAACTAACAGGGCATTTACACAACACCGCTTTCGTCTAAAAACAGGAAACATTTTACGAGTTTTGGGCATTCATTTACACGAGAATAGCATTTTTTTGAGGGGCCTGAAAATACAACCTTTTTTTTTCATGTAAATTACAAAAATGTGAATTAGTGAATGACACTGCATTCTTCTAAAGACAGATCATTTTATGGATTTTTTGGGTTGTTGTTTGTTTTACATAAAGAAAACTAACCCAAACAGTAGAGCTGAACGTTTCTTGAGAAACGTGAGACAACTAAACGAAACAACATGCAAACTAGAGCTTCTGAAAATGTTCATTGAGAGCGTTCACAAACTGTTTAAACAGTTGAAACTGTTTAGTTTGGATATAAACACTGACGTCTATGGTAGTGACCGACCTCATGGGTCAACACACACACACACACACACACACACACACACACACACACACACTGACATACAGCGCGTTCTCTTCTGTCTTTGTGTCCTTACACACACACACACACACACACACACACACACACACACACACACACACACACACACACAGAAAGACAGAAGAGAGCGCTGTATGTCAGTGTCCTTACACACACACATACACTGACATACAGCGCGCTCTCTTCTGTCTTTGTGTCCTTACAAACACACACACACTGACATACAGCGCGCTCTCTTCTGTCTTTCTGTGTCCTTACACACACACACACACACACTCACACACACCAATTTTCCATTTCCAAATTTCATCCAATATGACTCTTGCCACTAGATGGCCGTATAGCTGTGGAGCAAATGAGCCGTTCCGCTGGGTCCTAAAGTCAGCTCTTGAGTTTATCTCTTCAGTTTGCATGCAGGTACACATGTAGTCTGCTGTGTCCTGAAGCATTCCTCACGTTCCATTCATTCCTAAGGGAGTCAAATTGACCCGTGAGGGAAGGATTTGTTACTACTTTTTTTTGCAACCATATAAACTCCTCGCCAGTGTAAATTTCGTTGATGAAAAATTTGTCATAATTTTCCTTTTTTCACTGACTAAAACGAGACAATAACTAAATAAAAACTAGTGTTGGATGACAAAAACTATGACGAAAATCTACTGTTATTTTCGTCAACGAATAAAAACGAGAGGAAAATGTTAGGGAGGGGCGATTAGGGAAGAGATCCAGTCAGAACTGATGTCCTGTGTAACAGATGCACACATTTGAGCTGTAACGTGCGGATCTAACGGCGGGAAAACACGGAGCTGTTGAGCTTCTCCAGGCTCACGCGACAGCGCTTCAGAGCGGCTCAAATCAATCAATAACACACATTTATAACAGGCAATAGTTTATGAATTAATGCTGATGAACAAGGACGATGTTTACTTTAGGATGTTTATATTGTAATATGTTTTAGACGGTTGTAACAATGCATATTTTATCTCCCTCATCTGCACTTGAAAGAGAAGCTGCAACTGCAATAATAAGGCATTTCAAAATAAGAGTCCCGGTGTATTCAGAGCTCGTTTATAATTAAAAGTCATGAATTATATATTTGTTTTTGGTTACCAAATAAACTGTATTTCATTTAATTCCCATTTAATTCATAGTCAGGAGGAAAGACCAGTATTTGACACACATTCAGTATCAGGGTTATAATAGTTACATAAAACCATTAAAAATCTCCATTACTTAAATAAATAAACAAACTTGAAGCTTTAGCTTAACCTGATATACTAACTAAAACAGAAATACAAAGTTAATAAACTATATAGATGTTTTTATTTTAATTGAGCTCTCTTTCGTGTATTTTTAATGTCAAAAACACAATGTCAGTACAAGTAACAGTCGGTTATGTAAAGCTTAAATGCTCAATTAAATCAAAATTTGCTGTCAAAATTAACACTGCTCCTCGATTCCAGTCGTTGTGTGTGTTCGTGGTTCAGGTGCTACTAAAGTTCTTAGGTCTTGGACCACGCCATTGAACACTCGATTTAAAATAAATAAATAATCAAAAATGAGTTTTGGATCAAAATAACCAGAGGGAAGGATGCCGATGTTATCACATAATCCATGCTGTGTGTCTCCATCACACTGTAGGTGGTCTCGCCAGCAGACATACATCCGTAGTCGCGTCCGTGGAGAAGTGGAGCCCTTTCCAGTGAACGAGGCGTTCCCGGCTGAAGTGGACTGTTTTATGATCCAGCAGCCCGAGTCCGGTGTTATCCTGAACCCCAGTTAGAACACCTTGATCAATGTGCCTTTTATAGGTGTCTAATTTTTAGTTCTGTTTTTTCTAATTGTGGAATGAAATCGATGTTTCTCATTTTATCTGTTTTTATTTTTTTTAAATTAAGAGTCCAGTTGTAATTTAGATCGTAGCCTCATTGTGTTTTTTATTTGATTTGCTTGAATAGTTTTAGTAACAAATCTTTGCACATTTGTGCGTCGTGTGTGTGTGTGTGTGTGTGTGTGTGTTCCAAGAAGCGTTTTATTTTGTATAAAAATGTACATAAAGAAATGTCGGCTGGGGTCTGTGTATTTACAATAATGCTAATATTAATGCAGGTTAATTGAACTTTTCAGTTTGACTGGGCTTGGTTTTAGTTGTTAAGCTTTATTGTATAGTTTATAGCAGTCTTTAGTTTTTGCTGAATGAATTGCATGCTACAATGAAAGCTACATTGCCTACCTTGCATCTGATGCAATGTCAATAAACACAATGAATTCCCTCCATATTAGAAATTCAACTTTGGTTCTTTTTTTTTTTTGACAATAAATTGATTTTTTTGTCAATGCAGTCTCTGTATTTAGTGCACTGTATGAAAAGTGTTTTAGAACATGAAGGTATTTGATTGACATTTGACCAATGTTATTAAATCAACTGCATTTTAATATATGATATATTATGATTTGTACGGCTTAATTAAATAGAAATGTTTGCTACTTGAGTGGAAAAGTTAGGCCACCCCACATATAATTTTTTTAGTTTTCATGTTAATTTTAGATTATGTGCTTTTGTAATTTTAATCGGGTTTTTTTATATTGTGTTTTATTTTTATTTATGTCCATTTAATAATTGTTGTGCTTCAACACTGTTAATGTTAATTTGGTTTAATTTTTCAACTAATATTTTATTTATTTTTTAACAGAAATATTTTAATGGTTTTCGTTTCAGTTAACCCTGGTTATTTTAACAATCATTGTTTATAATCATTCAGTAAACTAGACTAAAATTAGTTGCGTCATATCACTTTGTCATATGGTGGTGTTAAAGTCTAAAGAATAACGGTCACTCTCATAGGCTGTATAAGCTGTCACTCAAATAACCCACCAATCCTGTGCGTTCAGTGAGGCGGGCCTTCCTTGTATTACCTCTGGTGTTTACAATGCATCCTTTTAATATTTATTTTTATAATCATTCAGCAAGCTAGACGTCCTCCAACTCTACGTTAAAATTAGTTGTGATATATCACAAATCGTTACACGGTGGTGTCAAAGTCTAGAGTAGCGGTCACTCATAGGCTGTATAAGCTGTCACTCAAAAAAACAAACCAATCCTGTTCGTTCGGTGAGGCGGGCCTTCCTTGCATTTTACCTTTGGTGTTTACAATAATTCCTTCTAATAATACTTTTATAATCATTCAGTGCTTCATAATCATTCAGCAAACTAGACGTCCTCTGACCGTACGTTAAAATGAGTTGCGTAAGATCACAAATTGTCACATGGTGGTGTCAAAGTCTCGTGTAACGGTCACTCTCATAGGCTGTATACGCTGTCACTCAAAACAACCAACCAATCCTGTGCGTTCAGTGAGGCGGGCCTTCCTCGCATTACCGCTGGTGTTTACATCCAAACACGAAGCACTTAAGTAACTTCAACATGTCAGCCTCCATAGCACGGGCGACTGTAAGGGCCGTTAGCAGACGGAAAATACTGTCAACAAGAGCCGCTTTAACGCTGGTGAGTGTTGACTCAGTTTTCAACATGATGACGAGACCGAACAAACATTTAGTTCTCAAATACTTGAGATAGCAAACATGACAGGCGTTTAGTCGTAGCCAGAGCTCGGATATCTAATCAGTAACGGCTAATATCAGACAACGTCGTCCTTCTGGACACATCGATATGGATATGCAAACTTTAGAGCTTATTATTGCAATGTGGTTGAGTTGTTTTAGTTAAATTTGACGTGAAGGTCAGTCTTTGGGGCAGGTTAGCCGTTAGCAGATGCGACCAAGCGCTTAATCATGTTTATGTATTAAGTTATGTTCCTGCATCAGAACCTTCTAGATCGGCCGTCTAAATATAATGTTGTGCCTGTTTAAAGTCGTCGTCTTTCACACTAGTAGTTGGTCCTGTCCGGTTGAATAGGAGTGGTTGTTTAGGGTGAAGTCAGGTCTGCAGGCGTTCAGTGATCTGTGATAGGATAAGAGCCTATAATTTGGGTTTGTTGTTGAGACCCCTGTCCAATTTCAGCATTCCTCTGCTGTAACACAAATGTTTACTGAGTACGTGCTAAAGTTGAAATGGTTTGGGGACTGGGAATCGTTATACTTTAAACAGTACTATGCAGTGCGATGCTAATTACATATTTAACTGTTCTCAGAGCAGTTTTAACTTTCTTTACTGTGTGTAATCAAGTGTTTGCAAGCAGTCATTTAGCAGATACTCTTATCTAAAACGACTTAAAGAAGACTTTACCTTGATTGCTTGAATAGGGTAACTTGTGAACTGTCATGATAACTACTGTTTATTTAGCGGTATATCGCGAATATCGTGCGATAAACGATATTATTGTCATTTTAAGATTATTTTATGCCACTGATTATATAATCCTAATACAACAGCATGTAGATCTACAAAATTTATCTAATTCTTTAGATCATGGAAATTAAGGGTACACATTTTCGAATAAATAGTAAATAAACATTTTCTCTTGTGAAGCGGCTTTAACACTCGTCATTCTGCATTGACGGTAATATGTGCTCCGGAACAGGGGATCGAGTCCATTTGGGCTTATTCTTCCAAACGGTCAGTAGTGGTCAGGAAAACACTATAATGCCTCAAACAGCGGCTTGTCTTCACCTGTGGATAACCGCTCCGTGTGTGAAGGAACAGCCCGAGAACCACTTTCACCTCCGTCACGGAAAACATCCGAGATGGCCGCACAATCGAGTAAAATGTTGGTGACATTCATTATCATGTTAACATAATGGGCGATATATTGCATCACAAAAAATGATTGAGGTCATGTACATTTATTGTGCGATATATCGATATATATTAATTATAGCGACAGGCTTGCATGTCAACTAATAGATGTCACCATACTTCCCCATTTTAATCACAGTATAGCAATAAATTTTTATTTATTACAAGTTTCTGAAATATTTTTGTGATAAATATCGTTTAAAGCGTGGATTTTGGAATTGGATTTTAAGGTATAAAATTTCATAGAAATTAGGTAAATTAATGAACAACCTATAAAACTGGTGTAAGTGCTGCTGGGGGAAAAAAAACACTTATTTTGAAAAAAGCCTTTAAAGATATTGAAATCTACAGAATTGATCCAAATAGATCAAGTGAATATATAATAAACACTTAAATGCATGAACATTTCCCCACTTATTATTGCATATTTGGGCACGTTTGCTCTCTAAGTCTTTTACATCTTTTGGGCAGATGCTTTTACCATCATCGCCGTTATCGAATGGGCTCATTTCCCCAGTACATTCAGCATCTGGCTCATATTCACCATCTCAAACATATTCTCAAAACTATCGCTTTCAGTGTCGCTGAGCCATTTCAAGTTTTGCTGATGATACGTGTATATCGTTTTGTTGATGCATGTGGAAATTATGAATGAAACATGACAAAAAACAGACTATCTTTGTTGTTCATAATGAATGGTTAAAGTGTACATATCACACACAGTCTCATGTTAATCTTGAGTACCTATAGAGTAGTAGCACATCCTTTATATCTCCCAAGAGTCTTTAATTTTATCATATTTATAAAAGACAGATACGCTGTACAGACTCTTTCTGAAAACAGCCAGGCTTGTGAAGGCGTTCAGTGGGCGGAGCTAAAGAGTCACACACACACTCCACTCTCTCTCTCAAACACACACACAAACACACTTCCACTCTCTATTTTTCTCACACACACACACACACCAACCAGAGCGAGTAAAAAAGCGTGTCCATCACACACACTCACACACACCACTCAAACTTGCACTCTCTCTCACACACACGCACACACACACACACACACACACACACACACACGCACACACACACACACACACACACACACACACACACACACACACATCATGGCATTATCCCTGGATAACTTTCGATTAACTGTACGTTCATGTTGGTCACATAATATGCATTTACGCGCTTATTGCCAACAAAACACACACATTTGATGCCATTTCATTCCTCGCCTGCGGTTTCCACTCATGACCAGGAACAAACACACACACACACTCGCACAACTCCGGAAAAGCAAACTGCATCCACTCTTTCCTTAACGCTGTGTTATTTGGGAAGCTAAAAGGTGATCTTTCCCTTACAACCAGAAACACACTTCTTTAGTGACACACTTCTTTCGAGGTCTAAAAACAAAATGGCAGTGCTGCCAACGGCTCCCGTAACCCGAGGGAAGCTCGCTGATGGACACGCTTTACTCTCACTCTGGTTGGTGTGTGTGAGAGAACTAGAGAATGGAAGTTTGTGTGTGTGTGTGAGTGAGAGAGAAAGAGAGAGAGAGAGTGTGTGTGTGTGTCTGCTCATCTGGGAGAGTGCCCATACAAGCAATTCTGCTGTTTATGACGTCACAAAGGGCCTTCCTCAACAAAAAAAAACTTTCTGAAACTTGTTTGAATCCTGAAGGAGTGTATTTGGCACAGAAATACGCCATCATACGTCCAATTCATTTTCTTTTTTTCTCTTTTTTAGCCATGATTAGCGTGAGAATGCAACTCTTTAACGCTGTAAATCAGTCAGAATGCATGAAATAGCATTAGACCCCCTTTAAAGAATACTAAGAAGGTTGATGTCTAAAACGAATGAGGGGGAGGATAGTGAATGACATCCCCAGTTAATAATGTGTAGTTTGTATGTTTTCTTTCCACTAGTCTGAAAGAAGACCTGCTTCAGAAGCAAAATAACCCACAATCACAAACCTGACCAGTGCATGAGAAACCCACTGGTTTTCCCTGTAGTGTCTTGTCCTCTTCCTTCATCACGATCAGCCTTGATATTAACCACTATCCCATGCATGCGGTTTCCATTGTCAGTGGGACCTCAGACATCCTAGTATTTACATTTGCTATATTTAGCATCTTCCAGAACTCGGAGCCTCATGTGAGTGTCTAGACGTCACACAGAGTGGTTTAATCTGGTTTCATGTGTAGGTCGTATTTGTCCAGTCACCCATAATTCACCAGACATCAGCATCTCCATAATCTGTGAGGAGGTGTTTGCAACTGAAGTGGAATTACTGAAAAGTGGGAAACTTAATAGAATGGGAAAATAACAGACGATGGGACAGTGGTCAGATAAACTATATCTTTCTTCTAGTTAAAAAACATAATATGAATATTGTGTTTATAGCAAACTTTAGAGGAAAAACAACTAAAATAGTGCATTTGCACATCATTAACTAAAGGACATTAATTTGACATTTTTTTGTAAAAATTATTACATTTTCAATCTTAAAAAATGACTTCAATGAGTGTTTTTTTCCTCCTTTCCAGACGCCTTCAGCTGTGAATAAAGTCAAACAGCTTTTACAGAATAAACCAGAATACGTGAGTATTTGTTTCTTGTTATTTGTCACATGCATCTGATGCGTTTTCCCGTCTCATTCTTGGGATTCTTCATCCCAAACAGATTGGCCTGAAGGTCGGTGTCCGAACCAGAGGTTGCAACGGCCTCACTTACACTCTGGACTACACTAAAGAGATGGACAAATCAGATGAGGAGGTGTTGCAAGATGGTGAGTTATATTTTACCTACACTACCGTTCAAAAGTTTGGTACGATTTTTAAAAATGTTTTTAAAGAAGTCTCTTCTGCTCACGAGGGTCCGTTCTTCGTACGCCGCTTTACACATCTGAGATGATTTGACCGATGCCAGGTCGTGTGATCGTGATATCTGAGCTCTGGATGATTTGACCGATCCCAGGTCATGTGATCGTGATATCTGAGCTCTGGATGATTTGACCGATCCCAGGTCATGTGATCGTGATATCTGAGCTCTGGATGATTTGACCGATCCCAGGTCGTGTGATCGTGATATCTGAGCTCTGGATGATTTGACCGATCCCAGGTCATGTGATCGTGATATCTGAGCTCTGGATGATTTGACCGATCCCAGGTCATGTGATCGTGATGTCTGAGCTCTGGATGATTTGACCGATCCCAGGTCATGTGATCGTGATGTCTGAGCTCTGGATGATTTGGCTGGTGGAAAGACAGCAACGTTATGACATGATTAAAAAAAAAGAAAATCCCACACCTGACGAAACACTTGCATTTCTGGACCTTTATAAGGAACCAGACAAGCGACCCAAACGACATCAGTCATTTAAGATAAATGAAATGTACTGTTTGTTGCATGATTACAAATTATTTCACGATTTGTAGTATTTACATTATTTATTTATTTTTGCAATTTGTTTATTTGGTAACACTTTACAATAAGGTTTCATTAGTTAACATGAACTGCACTTATAAAGCATTTATTTATCTTTGTTAATGTTAATTTCAACATTTACTAATGCATTATTAAAATCTTGTTAACATTAGTTAATGCTCTGTGAACAAACATGACCAAACCATGAGCAGCTGGATTTATATGAACTAACGTTTACAAAGATGAACTAATGCTGAACAGAGGAGTTGGTCATGTTAACTAATGCATTAACTAATGTTAACTAATACAACCTTATTGTAAAGTGTTACCATTTATTTTTACCTGTGAAGCAAACTTTTTGACATCATTTTAGGGTCAAGAACATTTTTCTAACGGCACAGCATTTTTTTTTTACAAGTGATCTGCATCAAGCCACTCCCATAATATCTGTTCAAATGAACTAACTTCATGTGTGTAAGACTAAATTTATTCATTATTCCCTCACGAATAAATCGTAACCTAATAGCCCTGGATCATGTCAAATCGTCAACAATCAAATCCAGCTAATCCAGCACACATGAAGAACAGACCCCAACACTGCATTTATCTGTTTAAAAATAGATTAAAAACAGTGAAATACTATTACAATTTAAAGAACTGCTTTCTACGTGAATATATTGTAAAATGTAATTTATTCCTGTGATCAAAGCTGAATTTTCAGCATCATTACTCCAGTCTTCAGTGTCACATGATCCTTCAGAAATCATTCAGATATGAGGATCAATAAACATTTATGATTATTATCAATGTTGAAACCTTTTATTTCAAGATTTGCATTCATTTTAAATGAAAACTCTTTTGTAACTGTTTTTACGGGCACTTTTCATCAATTTGTTGCGTCCTTGTTGAATAAAAGTATTAAAGGCACAGTATGTAAGTTTCGCCGCTAGATGTCGCTTATTTATAACAAAGGCGTAGCTTGATGATGTCATGAATAAGTGTGGAATCATGGGAGTTGTTGTCTTTACCTCTACAGCCGGTGGAAAGGAATTCAATAGGCTCAGGCAGAAGTCATGTTTATGACTAAATGTATTACAGTTTTATTAATGACGCAGGACGCGCCGCGAGCTGTGGAGCGAATGCCAATGAGGGTAATGAGAGCTTTTATTATGCTCATGCGTAACCTTATATATGTATTAACGGTGCAGTGTGTACATTTTAGCGGCATCTAGTGGTGAGGTTGTGAATTGCAACCGTCCACCGCTCACCCCTCCCTTTCTGAGCACATAGGGAAGCTACGGTGGCCGACACAGGACAAATATACCGTCTTCTGGGAGAGCAGAGAATGACTAGCGCTCTGTAGAGAAGTTTGTCCGTTTAGGGCTACCGTAGAAACATGGCGGCAGAAAATGGCGGCTTCACTGTAAGGGGACCCGCGGTGTGTGTAGATAGAAACGTCTCATTCTAAGATAATAAAAACAAAACGGTTCATTATGTAACGTCTTTATACACCACTGAAAACATAGCTATGTATATTATATTACATTTCTCTCAATAGATCCTCATAAATATTGCACACGGCACAATTTAACGTTGCTGTGTGCGTTCCCCCTGTGGCTAGTATGAGAGACTAGATCGAAATTAATAAAAACAGGATGACTTGTGTTGCTAAATGACATGCTGTTCACTTTAAAATATATTGTATGATGGCGAAAGCTCTCTGGTTATGCTATATTAGCCTCTTGACGAAGTAGTGTTGTCTCTGAGGCGTGGTAAAACATGGTACTCACCTGTCTAATAAAGCGCATGACATTAAAGCGTCTTTGGTGTTTCCATGGTTTGTACAGAAATCGAGGATAGCGCAGATATGACATCATTGACAGGCGACACTGTCCGTGTCCTGGTTAAAATTGTTGGAAGTGTTTGGGATAATGGAAGTCTATAACATTGTTCTAGTGGTTTTTGGATATTTTGATCTAAAAATCTTACATATTGTGCCTTTAATTTCTTTAAAAATATATATATATGTATATTACTGACCCCGAACGTGTGAACGGACGTGTGTTATGTAAATTTTACACATGATCATATTTGTGTTCTGTTTCTTCAGGCGCGAGAGTGTTCATTGAGAAGAAGGCCCAGCTGACGCTGCTCGGCACAGAGATGGATTTTGTGGAAACCAAACTTTCCAGCGAGTTTGTATTCAACAATCCCAACATCAAAGGGACGTGTGGATGTGGGGAAAGCTTCAACATATGAACCTCGCCTCGTCTAGAGCTCGCCCCTTCCGGGACATCCCATCCAATCAATCCTAGATTTATGGGAGAAAGAGACTGACGCATCATTTCCTGTGCTGCCACCAGTCACCTCAACACAAGCCCATATTTCAGAAAACACTGTTAGAGGATCATTATCTTAAACACTGTGTTTCATGAACTCATTTCACTATGGCTTGATGTGTGTTTAACATGTGCCTGTATGTCATGCCGCTCAGAGGAGAGTTAGAACTGCACTCCATTACATTGCTTTGTTCTCTTCTAAGAAAGCTGTGCACCGTTTAGTCATGCTGACACGTGTTCATATTTGATAATCCAGCTCTTGTGTTGTGCAGAGGCTTATCCCGATGAGCTGAACCTGCTGAATGTCCTAACACGTCTCCTCGTTCCTCACTGCTCCGGCCTGAATGTACAACACAAGACGTTTGCAGTTGCTTCCTCATTTGAGCACATTTGGTGGATTGTGGACCGGCAGTTTAAATCTGTAACAAGCTACATAATATTAAAAGATTAATCTGCTTGGTGCACAATCATTTTAATATAACCTTTGCACTTTCAGCCTGCTACTTGTTACCCATAATGTGATCATGTGCAGCACAGGAACTGATGCCCTTTAGAGAAGTTTAGGATGCAATTGCTTGACTTGAACTCGTTTGCTGTTTAAAGTATTAGTGTAATATGTACATAACCATGTAAATCCCTTCGACTGTCTTTTAACGCACAAATAAACTTACGTTATACTTCAGTGCTGTTTCTTGAATGAAATGCCTTTAGTGTCCTGAATGTGGCGCTGTTATTAAAGAAATAATACAAATATAGAAACGTGTCCTTTTATAATTTAAATTCCCTCCCTGAAAAAAGCAGCATCAGTTTCCATTTATATCACAATATATACAGATATTTGAGATTAGTATTCATATAATGGGAATATGCAAGTGATAAAAGTGTTAGTTCATTATTTATAAATCGATTTCTGTTTTCTCTAAGTCTGCATTCACTGGTTAAAAGGGAAAAAATATAAACCGATTTGAAAAAATATTTTAATTTGATCAAATTATTGATCACATGTAAAAGTTAAGTGAGGCAAAACTATGCAGATTAACTCACTGAGGAGGCACATTATCACAGTTTTAGTACGATTATTTCTTTAAGGCTCGCACACAACAACAACAACAACGATAACTAGCTATAATGATAGCGTCCTGAGGCCTGTTGCATGAAGCTAGCTGAACAAACTCTGAGTTTCAGAGTAGGTTTAGAGTTGACAAATCCAGATAAATCCAACCTGGTTTAGATCAAGTTCAATTGTTTCTCAAAGCTTGGTATAAACTTTCTCTGTCAACTCAGGTTCAATCCAGAGTTTGCAATTAACACTGAAGCGCGTGCACCTGAAAGCGTGACACATGCGGCAAACAGCCAATCACAGAGTCTGTTCGATTCACTTCTCTTCTGAAGATTGAGAGATCGTTCTGAAAATTATCATGAAATTAAATGTGTTTAAAGCAGGAATAAACACTTCTGCTGCAGCGTCAATTTAAGAAGGCAGCTGAAAGAATATCTGACTATATCAATGCATGATGTGAATCAAAGAAATATGCCTAATAATTATAGGTTCACAAAGAGCTCAAATAAATACACAATGTTTAAAAGAATTTTGAATGCATGTTTTATATTTATATTAATATTTGGCTACTTGTCAATATAATATAATTATATGAATATATTATGTGAATTAAAAGTAATTATAATTCATATATTATAAATATAATAAATAATTTGCACCAAAAGATGAGCAATTTTGTCTCTATTGTTTTTTCACTATAAACTACTTTACTTTGAGAGATACAGGTGGTGTGAGTTTTAATTGCAGATGATTGGTCCAGTTTGAGTTTTTGATCTCTAACCCAGAATAAAACCTGGTCCAGAGCAGGTTAGCTGTGTAGTGTAAGTTACCATGGTGATTAACACTGCTAAAAACCAATCCACCTTCTTGAGCCCGAAAAACCAGAGTTTGCTCAAACTAATCTCAAACTTACCTGGGTAGCAACTGAAACCAGCTTTGTGCAACAGGCCACAGGGGCCTATACCATGAAGCCGGTTTAACTAGCTAGCCAGATATGTTTAAGCTTAGTTTGTACCAATCCTGGGTTTTAAGTACCATTAAAGTGGTTTGGCTTTTAGCAGTGTTCATCTCCATAGTAACTAACGCTCCACAGCTAACCTGCTCCGGAGCAGGTTATGTTCTGGATAAGAGATCGCAAACTGAATTTGAACTAATCAGCTGTGAGCTCATCTCTGATGCAATAAAGCCACTCCCCCTGTTTCTCTTGCTCCAAATTAAAGGTCACTACATGATTAAAAAAAAAATTGTCTAATGATGATTACTTAATATAATAATTGTATTAACATGTATAATTATATAATGATATTTTATAAATTACATAGTAAAATATGTTAAAATAGAAAAGTTATTTTACATTTTAATAATATTTCACAATATTAAAGTTTTTTTTAAATAACATAAATGCAGCCTTGGTGCTTAAATTGTATATATATATATATATATATAAATAACTCATTTCACTACTTTCACTTGCTCTAGTAGCAAGATATTTTCTTTATTTATCCTCTTACATGGAAAATTATTTTCTTCTTTGTAAATGCTTTTAAATTCTTTATATATACTTCAATCTCTTAATCTTCAGAAAAGAGTTTTGAATCACGTTAGCTCTCTCGCGAGAAATGAGTCACACTTTGCGTTGAAAGGCATGTGATTGGCTGCTCACTGCTGATGTCACACTTTCACGTGCACACGCTCCACAAACTCAGGATCAAAGCCTGAGTTGACAGAGAAAGTTGATGATCAGTGTCATGGGACCAACAAAGCCTGAATTGATTGGTTTGGTTTTGTCAACTCAAAACTAATCCTATAACCCTGAGTTTGTTTATCTACCATCATGGTACAGGCCCCAGGTGCCTATTGCACAAAACTAGGATAAGGGATTAAGCCGGGATATCTTGGTGATCCTGGCTCAATTTATCCGTTAATATACAGTTATCTTTCGTTATCGTTCTTGGTGTGAGTGAGCCTTCAGGGTAAGTTTACATGACAGCGGTGTACTAAATGTTGCATACATTTGACAAGATCATAAAGATATCCCGGCTTAATCCCTTATCCTAGTTTTGTGCAATAGGTCCCAGCTAGCGGACGATTATCGTATGTTTACAAAACGACGCTGTACTAAAAACAAGCGAAAACGATCCCCCTCCACACGGATCTATAAAAAGGCTGTACCAGGCCAGTAGATGGCGATGTCACTTTGTCAAGAAACACTATAGACTGAACACATAATACGCATGCGTCACTGTTTTCACAAATTCACATTTTTGTAGTCTACATGGAGATGGCAAAGGTAACGGTTTCAAAACTTTGCACTTCGAAACACGTTTTTAAAATAAAAAATAAATGTTGTGTAAATAAGCGGCACGAAAACGCATACAAAGTTTTCCATTTTCAGCTGAAAACGGTGTCGTGTAAACATACCCTTATTCTAAAAGTGCAAAAAATAATAATACAAATTTGTCTTCTGCCGCTTGAAATGCCTGAGCTCTTTAAAGCAGGATGATGGAGAGAATTAACCTCATTGGTTCTCGCTGAAGCTCAAACGTGATGCGTAACATGAGAATTAACCCCATTGGCTCTCGCTGAAGCTCAAACGTGACGCGTAACACGAGAATGAACCTCATTGGTTCTCGCTGAAGCTCAAACGTGATGCGTAACACGAGAATGAACCTCATTGGTTCTCGCTGAAGCTCAAACGTGATGCGTAACACGAGGAACCTCATTGGCTCTCGCTGAAGCTCAAACGTGATGCGTAACACGAGAATGAACCTCATTGGTTCTCGCTGAAGCTCAAACGTGATGCGTAACACGAGAATGAACCTCATTGGCTCTCGCTGAAGCTCAAGCGTGATGCGTAACATGAGAATGAACCTCATTGGTTCTCGCTGAAGCTCAAACGTGATGCGTAACACGAGAATGAACCTCATTGGTTCTCGCTGAAGCTCAAACGTGATGCGTAACACGAGAATGAACCTCATTGGTTCTCGCTGAAGCTCAAACGTGATGCGTAACATGAGAATGAACCTCATTGGCTCTTGCTGAAGCTCAAACGTGATGCGTAACACGAGAAGGAACCTCATTGGCTCTCATGCTTGAGCTTCAGTTTACCACAACTGATGTGTGAACAACTTTCATTTTTGGGTGAACTATCCCTTTAATAGTGCAAGAGAAACGTATAAGTCAGAAGCTGAGGGCGTGAACAGCTCAAAGGCCAGCGTCACGCGTTGTCATCTCTTATTTACGGTGATTACAACATGGCATGAACTCAACAATCTTTATCGTTATCGTCCTTGGTGTGAACGGGCCTTTATCCAGACACATTAAACAGCTGAACGGACTGCTGTATTTCTGATAAGCCTCACAGATCCGTCTATCTGTACAGATTATATCTTAACTACAGCTTGAAACTTTAACTTGCAAGCCTGCCAGCATATACAAAACCTGCCTGTCTATCGACTCCCCCACATATATGAATGTGTGAACGGAGCTGATAAGAGATTTAGTTGTTGTTGCTGGACAGTTACTCACAGTTATGTCTGAATATAGCCCAGACTGAAAAGAAAGGAAAAGCTTCTTTTAGACATTTAGTTTCCTCTTTTTGTGTCTCTCACAGCTGCATGGATTATTGATCTGTGCCCTGAGGATGGCCTTCCTCTTTAGTTCTGTCTGAATTAATGATTAAACAATAAAAACACAGCCAATATGAATATGAAACTCCATATCTTAACAATATAAAGGACACTCTAAAGAATGCTGGGTAAAAAACAACCCAAGTTGGGTTGAAAATGGACTAACCCAGCGATTGGGTTGTCTTAAGCAACATTTAACCCAACTGCAGGGTTAAAACAACCCAATTGCTGGGTTAGTCCATTTTCAACCCAACTTGGGTTGTTTTTTACCCAGCATTCTTTAGAGTGTAGCTGTCAAAAGTTTGGAAACATTAATGTTTCTAAAAAGTTTTTTCTGCTCATCAAGCCTGCATTTATTTGATCAAAAATACAGAAAAAACAATAATATTGTGAAATATTATTATACTTTAAAATATAATTTGTGACCCTTGACCACAAAATGCGTCTCATGGGTATTTAAATAAAAAACGTGTGGCAAAAATCTTTAGGATATTAAGTAAAGATTGTGTTCCATGAAGATATTTTGTAAATTTTCTTACTGTAAATATATGAAATATATATAATTTTTAGTAATATGCATTGCTAAGGACTTCATTTGGTCAACTTAAATGGTGATTTTCGCAATATTTAGATTTTTTGCACACTCAGATTCCAGATTTTCAAATAGTTGTATCTCAGACAGATATTGTCCTATAACAAAGCTTATTTATTCAGCTTTCAGATGATCTCAAAATCTAAAATTGACCTGTATGACTGCTTTTGTGGTCACGTTTATTCCTGTGATCAAAGCTGAATTTATCATCATTACTCCAGTCTTCAGTGTCACATGATCCTTCAGAAATCATACAGATATGAGGATTTATTAAACAGCTGTGCTGATTAATATTTTATAACCTGTCATACTTATTTTTTCAGGATTCTTTGATTAATAAAAAGTGAAAAAAAGAACAGTATTTATTTATATAAATCTTTTGTAACCCTATACACTACCTTTCAAAAGTTTGGGGTCAGTAATTTTTTGTTGTTGCAAGAAATTAATACTTTTATTCAGCAAAGACGTGTTAAATTGATAAAAAGTAATAGTAAATATATATAGTTATTTTATATGTAAAATATTTTTATTTTGCATAAATGCTGTTCTTTTTTACTTTTTATTCATCAATGAAACCTGAAAAAAGGTATCAGATTAAAAAATATATTTTTTGTTAACGGAGTAACAAATCCTCATATGAGAAGGATTTCTGAAGGATCATGTGACTCTGGACACTGGAGTAATTCAGCTTTGATCACAGGAATAAATGACATATATAATACATCAGAAAACTTTATAATTTTAAATCAGTATAAATTGAATTAAAATTTCACATCATTACAGTTTTTTTTACCAGTATTTAGATTTAATCATATTCATATATAGGGAAGAAAGATCGGGGCTATAGTCGTCAAATAGGGACGATGCCACAATTTCTGTATATCTCGGTAATAATGAGGGTTTTGATGCACAAATGTGGCACATTTGCATTGTTTCTGATTTTATTGCACATTCCAATAATAATAATAATAATTGGTTTCCATGAAGAACCCTCACCTTCCCCTTTCCATTGCACAAAATGGAAGGGATTACCAGTCCACACACACACACACACACACACACACACACACACACACACACACACACACACACACACACACACACACACACACACGGCTCAGTTTTAGTCTGGATGTCCTGAGCTCAGGCTCAGTTTGGAGGATTCACCAGGACAACAACTTCTCCTTGGTCTTTAAAAATGACTGAATGATCAAATGTAGCACTCTTATGGAAATATGATCATATTTTGTAATAATCATTTAAATCTGATTAATTGTCAAATTGTTTGTTATAAATCAACATCTCATGTCAAAATGTTATGGGGTTTCTAATCAAAATATGACTTTCTGTTATAAAACATGGGATTGATTTCATAAATGTCCACTATAGAGACACCGGGACATAAATCACGTGTATCAGGCATTCTGGAGATACAACAAGTGAATAGAGGAAGAAATTACATATCAATGTTCCTATAATATATTAAACAGCCTATTATTATGAAAATGTTGCCAACTGTTACTCCCATTGTTACACTTCTTTTTTTCATGACATGCTCCAGGAACACATTCATATGCAAATGAGATCCAGTGTATGCATTGCATTGAATGGGAAAACCCGCTTATGGACATTTTCCCATTGCATAAAGTGAAATTGCATATCAATTAATTCCGTTATGTCTTTAGTTGAGAATCATCTTTAAACAAAGTTTGGTAAACAACAACAACAACAACATTGTTTTTGCAAAAACAACTGAGTCCTGGTGTCCACTTACGATGACATAGCATAACATATGAATATAATATAATTTTAATTTTAAGAAAACAAAAAAGTTTCTTATGCTCTAAACAATGAAAAAATACAACATTCAAAAGACTTTGTTTTCCTGGGTCTTAGGATGATTTATAATTGTTTAACCTAAGCTCTGAAATAACCTGACAGATGTTAAAAATACAAGATACAAATGTTATATTAAATATTTTTTTAATCGAGTGCCGCTTGAGTTGTGCGCGCACTGCATCCTGGGCGACACAGAAGCGACACCTGGTGTTCCCGTGGGACTGTTGCCATGATCACGCGAGTGCGCGGGCTCTATAGCGCCCTACAGTGCGCGCTAAAACACCCGGGAAAGACCCCGCTTACAAGCACCAATCCACCCGAAAACACTGCATTCGACTGAGACACCGTATGGTACAGAATGCCGGTCATCTTTCAGTGCAACACCCATCCCAGCATTAGAGAATCATGTCTTCATTAAGCGACTCTGGCTTTGAGGAAGACCTCCAGACCTCTCCAGTGAAGAGTTCCCCATCAGACTGGCACGAGCGCGATTATGAGGAGAGCTGCTTCATCATCCAGAGACACAATGAGCTGCAGTTCCTCGCGCAGAACTGCCTCGCGCGTCAACCGCAGGTCAGACGATCACACACCTCTCTCACACACACTTAAACAGCGTTTTGTGTTTGTATTATTAGTGAAAGGAATGCATGCATTTATTCAGAAATGAAGCATTGATCAAAAATGTTAGTGTTACTAAATGTTAATTTAAAGGCACAATATGTAAGATATTTGGATTAAAATATCCAAAAACAAATGAAAAGTGTTATATGTTTTGTTGAGTTGTGCACTTATACCAAATGTTTCCGAGAATTTTTAAATCCAGAGAAATAAGACTTTATAACCAGGACCGTGCCCGTGTGTATCAATGACATCATATGCCAGCCTCGATTTCCGGTTTTATTTTTTGGAATCCATGAAAACACCAAAGACTCTTTAATATATTATGTTTTATTAGACATGGAAAAAACAGTTTGGAGACATTTACAGACAGAAAACGAATTATTCTACAGCAATACAGCATTTTCTCCACCATTCAATACATTTTATAATTAAACCCACGTCAGGCGAGTCTTTAGCGGGATGGTCGGGTCGGGAGGAAAATTATTCTAAGTGGACAGCGGGTGAACAAAGAGTGTATATATATATATATATATCGGGAACGGGTGGGTGCGGAATATAACCCCAGCGGGAGCAGGACTTAAAAACAGTCCCGCGCAGACCTCTACACCACGGTTATTAAAGTCCCCATGAAATTAAAATCTTTTTCTTTTTGCCTTTTAGCATGAATATGTTAGTATTCCTGTTATCTATAAGCTAGTGTGCTCCGAATCAATGACAAAATTTGCATTTAGAAGATATGCATTCAAAACTCTCACTTCCGCAAATATGGATCAACTATTTTGATGACATCACTTTGCATGTCAGATATTCTGTCCAATCAAAAGCTCTCTAGAATCTGAAGCCCCGCCCCCTACATTATAAACAGATGCTGAAGCTGCGGCTGAAATCGGTCACTTGTTCACTCATTTACTATTTTCTACAGAGTGAATGGCACATTGTGCACCATATAGGGAATAATTCAGACAGTGCAAATATGCTTTCCATTGGGGCGCAAATAGCCCAGAGTTGATCATGTGATTGAGTTGTATCGTACCCGTTTGAATTCTTCACAGAATGCTGTATTTTAAAGCGATATGGAGGAGATTAGGAGGAAGCTGAGGCTTTACCGAGCTCAATGGCTCTAGACGAGCTGTGATATAAACTAAACGCTACTGGTTATTTTTAAGAAGGGGAGGAGCTGATTGATATGCCCCGCCCTGCCTTCCAGTTTCAGTGGAAACTACGTCAACACATTGAATAATGCTGCGCGTTTTAAGACACTTCTGTTGGACTTTGAATAGCAGAGCTGTTTTAAACATTGATGATAATCAAAGAAACATACACCACCACTACTGTTGAGAAAACAAGCATTTGTACTTGTATAGGCTGCATCCGAAATCGCAAACTCTCTTGAGTAGGTACTTATTTTGAATAAGTAATTACTTCACGACCACTAAAAAAGTATGTTACTCTACTTTTGCCTACTCTTTTATGAGTACTGAGAATTCAGACTTCTTTTGTCACACACTAGTATATAGTAGAGAAGTATGCGATTTCAGATGCAGCCCTAGATATTCTTCTGACAACTAGCCAGTCTCATCTATTACTTCTTACTGTTATCAATGTTATTATTGCTTTGCCTGGTAACTTTTACCTGATTTTGTCTATATCCTCGTAGATTACAGCAGAGGCTCGCAGCAAACTGGTCAGCTGGCTCATAGCAGTGCACAGACAGCTCAAACTGTCTTTTGAATCATGCTGCTTGGCTGTGAACATCATGGACCGGTTCCTGATCACGACCTCAGTCGCTGCAGACTGCTTCCAGCTACTGGGAGTGACATCTTTACTGATCGCCACAAAACAGGTGGAGTAGAGCGCTCTCTTTCACTCAGCATGTTAGCATAATAGCAATGTTTATGGTTATCGTTATTAAAGGGGTACTTCAGCGCTGGGAAGATGAATCTGTATTTAAACTGGGTCATTATTTTTGAATTTGGTGCCTTCTAGACTGAGAAAACAGAAAATGTATTTTTGTCTCATGGGGATGAAAGACAACAATTCCCAGAATGCACTTCGCTACCCTACGCTAGGCATGGCTACTGGATCACTTGCTCACCGCGTTCATTTTCAGAAAATCAGTTCAGTTAGAGACACTACAATTAAAAACTGAACGTGTCTGTTCAATATGAGTGAGTGAGGCGATTGAGTGTCACGGCACAAACGCAGCAGGATCGGATTACATTCATCACATGAACTGAGGTAATCGCGGCTGCATTCACAGCGCGTGATCAGTTCATGTTTTTGGAAGCTTAACTTTCATAGGAATTAATTTGAAAAGATGAAACACTCACTTTGCTCTCCACCGCTCCGTTTACATGAGTCTCCTGTGAATCTGTGAGTGTGATGTTGAAAACATGTGGAAACAGCGCCTCCTGCTGGCTGTAGTCTTCAGCCTCTGGACAAAAACTCCTCCGATGACGACAAATTTCGATATTTGCGTCATCTGAGAATTTTTCCAGAAATAAAATACATAATTCTCTCGTCTCAGGGTGATATGAGGGGGGAAAGTATGTTCATTCGAATATACTCCTGGGTTTCTACTGATACAAAGCTTAATGCTAATCGCTGAAGTAACCCTTTAATGTTAGTTATTGGGTATTAAAGCCTATTCACGCCAAAAGTGATACCTATAAAGATAATAATAATTAGCGTACACACCAGCGGACGATACGTTCTGTTTTTTATAAGCACGCTGCAGTTTTGTCGTCTGTCGCTTTAAATGCTTGAGCTAGCATGTTTCTAGCATTAATTAGCAGATGGCTAACATGTATTAGCATGTTTCTAGCATGAATTAGCCTGTTTTAGCACATTGCTAGAATCAAATAGCACATTGCTTGCGTGTTTTAACACACATTGCTAAAATGAATCTAGCATTTTTTGTCACATAGTTATTATTAATTAGCATGTTCCTAGCACAAATTAGCACATTGCTAATATGTTTTAACACGTTGCTAGTATGAATTAGCATTTTTACACATTGTTAGCATGAATTAACACATTGATATCATCAATTAACATGTTTTAGCATTGTTTGCATGAATTAGCATATTGATAACATGTTAACAACATGTTTTCACATTTTGTTAAAGTAGTTTTAAAATATAGATAGACAGATAGAATTAATACATCACTTGCATGTTTTAGCTTGTTGCTAACATAATATAGCACATTGCAAACATGTTTCTAACATGAAGTAGCACATTGCTAGCATGTTTTAACACATCTATCTATCTATCTATCTATCTATCTATCTATCTATCTATCTATCTATCTATCTATCTATCTATCTATCTATCTGTCTGTCTGTCTGTCTGTCTGTCTGTCTGTCTGTCTGTCTATCAAAACTACTTAAACTAGCAAGGTGCTAAAACATGTTTTTGTGTATTGCTAGCATGATTTTGCATATTCTTAGCATTTTTTAACACATTGCTTGCATAAATTAACATGTTTTTGCACATTGCTAGCATGAATTAGCACTTTGCTAACATTAGCATGTACATTTTAACATTATATATAAAGATGTACTTAAGTCCTACTGAAGTGGGTCAGAAACACTCGAAAGTTCAACTAATTGCATTTAATACAAACTTAAACTATAATACATTTTCATTTAATTTAACATGTAGTCAAGTGTCCGAAAACATTACATTTAGCTGCACACTTAAGCATTTAATTTCTGTAACAAGTAAAAGTATGCTAAAGCGTTCTTCCTTTCCACAAGGGTTAGTACACACCCTTCAGGTGCAATTGATCACAATTATAGACATAATGTGAATCTGAGTGTCTTTGTGTTTTCCAGGTTGAAGTGTATTCGCCTCGCATCACACAGCTTCTGTCGCTTTGCTGCAACTCTTTCTCCAGAGAACAGCTGTGCAATCTGGAATGCCTGGTCCTTCTCAGACTCAATTTTAGACTGGCTGCACCTACTCTGGCTTTCTTTCTGGACTATTTCACCAGTCGCCTTACATGTGGAGCCATCGATAAGATGGTCGGCACACAGGACACAAACGCGTGGCGGGAGCACAGAGCGGCTGAGATTAAGTGGAAGTGGTTGGCTTGCAAAGTGTGTGAACTGAGTCTGGCTGACTACACGTTCAACAAGTACATGCCTTCTGTGATTGTGCAGTGTGCTGTGAAACTGGCCAAAGATCTGCTGGAGTCCACAGACAACAGCGCTGGCTCACTGAAGACATCCGAGTCTCTCTGTTTCGAAGAGTATCCACCGCTATTTCAGCAATGCACAGACGATCTGAAATTGTTGGTTTCTCTCAATCAAGACGCAGTTCTGGACTTATAATCCATTATATCTGTTCATTTATTCTATAAAACGATCACAGAGTGTGCTAAAAATGCAACAATTGTCCCAGCGTGCAAAACATACCAGACTTTTCACCAGAGATACTGAATTGTGAGTGCTCCTATTATGCTATTTTAAAGTTTCCTAATTTTGTTATGGAGTCTCTTACAACAGGTTTACATGCATCAAAGGTCAAAAAACACATTATCTCATAATATACATTGCACATCACCACATTATTCAGTGATTCTCAAACGACTCGTTGGATGAATCAGTCTGTCTGAAATCCCTCCTTTCCATGAGCCTACTCTGCTCTGATTGGCCAGATGGCCCAGTCTGTTGTGATTGGCTGTTGGAAGTAAGTGTGAGCAGCCACACGAGTCCTGAAAAGTGAAGCCAAAGCACCTCGATCGCCCCCAGGTGGTTGGTCCCAGTATAGATCATAAACCCCGCCCCCTCCTTGTATTCCAATAGGACGTGAGACAAACAAAACAATCAAATTACACGTAAAGTCCCTGTAAAGTCAAAATTAAACATGTGTTCTGAGTTTCTCACACCACAGATAAATGTGTTATTAACCACCTAGCCAAATTTGAATCATAAAAAAATCCGCTAAGTACATAAAATATCTTATCGAAATCTTGAAAAAATAAGCAGCATTCTCTGCTCTCAAACGCTGGGGGCGTGTCCGCTGTCGGCGCCGAAACCACACCCACTCGCGGAAAGCGCGTAAACACACAAGACAACAACACTCAAGTACAGCTCACGAGTCACGACGGCACCAGATGTCTGCGGGACGGGAGGATGAAGGTCGGGGCGGGAGATTTTGCTGCGGGTTAACAGTGAATCCCAGTTGTCAACAATTAAAAAGTTTGTAAATGTATCCGGTGTAAAGTCACTGCAGAGGCAGGTGTTGGTGGTGATCGTCAGCTCTCCATCAAGGTAGCTGTTCACAAAATTAATCCACCTCTTCTTGAGATCGTCTTTTTTTTTGTTTTGTAGGCTGTTTTGTAAGTTGTAGGCTGTAGTAACTAACGGTACTGACTGTAACTCGCAATTTAGCGGGTGAACTGATGCGAAACTGCGAAATGTGTAGTAATGGGGGAGGGGCCATGTGCTCAGTGGCTCCAGTGCATCATCGAGCCACTGTTTTAGCCCCGCCCAAAAAATCCGGAACACAGCAATGGTGAAAAACTTCTTAACGGTCTAACTTCTGAATTTAGTTCACAGTCTTTGTAATGTGTTTCAACAATACATTTCTAACATTTACAATGTGTTTAGAAACAAATCTCAGAATTGCCTTTACAGGGACTTTAAAATAAATGTTTTCCAAAGATGTTTTCTGTCATTTTAGGGATTTTTTATCACGCTGATTTATTAAATATCAGTTTTTTTAAATAATTTTGGTTTTAGTTATTTGATGCTATAAAAACGGGGGTGTGACGTCATGATTGACAGCTGTGATTGACGGCTTTTCTGAGCGAAGCATTGAGGCAACAACAGACTTTTTCGGGAGGAGATTGGAGCTTTAGCTTTAATTTCTACATTTCACACCAACATAATGAGTTGTTCTGCAGCTAACAGATACTGCGGGAGAGTGGGCGGGGTTTTGATATCGCGGCTCTACTTCCTGCTCTCTACTGCGCAGCCACAGGTCAAATCAGCGCGAGATGTCAGCGCGATATCCGGACATTAGCGGCTTCACTTTTCTACAATAGAAGATAGTGAAGGGGCATCGTCCATCTTTTTTTCTTTACAGTCTGTGGTTGTGATTGGTCTACCGCGTTCAACGCACGTTGGAAGCTAACATCCGTTATCATAACTGAACTTCAGCTCCGGAGGCTTCCTAAAGCTCAGCGATTGTACACAGTAAAGACAGTAAAAATGACAGCGATTTTACCATATCAATCCGAGTGCGAGTCCGATGATGAAACACTGGAAGAACTAGTTATTCAACCCGAACCTCCAATCACAAAGACGACTTGAGCAGGAGTTTCTCAGTGATACGAGACTCAGTTTGAGTTACATTATGAGATGTTGCAGCTGTAATTCCTCACGTCAGCATTAACAAGTGTGTGTCCATCAACAAACCCATGTGTGTGTTTCTAATTTTTTGCGGTGCACATGTGGGAACTGTATCAATAACAGCGCATACGTTAGCCCAGCATTAACGTTAATGACTGATGTAACATTAAAGTTTGTAAAACAAATCTTGCTCCATCTTTTATCTTTACTCAAAGTAGTAAGAACGACAGACAATCTGCACTAACAGACACAGTTTAGGTAATAGTGGCCCACAGCTGATGAGCAGAAGTGTTTCATTAAGACAGTGGTAATGTGAGTTAGGCGGTTAGCTGGATATAAAACACAAAACTACGTATTTTGAACACCCGGTAAACAAAACACATCAATAATTATTCATACTTACAGGTTGTGATCCCGAGGAGCTGGTCCCAATAAACTGGATACCTGCTTATCTTTAAAGAGCAAGTGTTTTGCGAATCCGTCGTTGAACTCTGAGAGAAGCAGTCGTCAGTAAAATGACGTGTTTGTGGGCGGGTCAAGTTGTTTGGAGGCGAAAAAACGTACAACATAGATGGGCATTAAGCAAATGTATCTTCTATTGGTGTAGAAGAGATTTGAAACACAAACGACTCGTATAGACGGTTCAGAGTCGATTCTTTCTAATGGGAGCCAATAACTTTATTTATCGTGCACTTTCGACTTTACAACCTTGGAGAATGTTTACATTCACAAACAGCGATATTACACTGCATGAAAAAGGCACTTCAATACTCTTTATTACTCAAAAAGCTGAATTAAAGGGTTAGTTCACCCAAAAATGAAATTATCCCATAATTTACTTAACCTCAAGCCATCCTAGGTGTATATTAGGCTTGCTGCGATAGACAGTGTTGCAGGTGTTACCGGTGGTCAAGCGCAACACCGGTTACATCACTTGCCCACCGTGGCACCGCCCCCCACCATTTGTTTTGATTTTTTTTATTGTAATAAAATTGTTTAGTTCAGTTAGAGAACAGACACTACAGTAAAAAACGTAAAGGATTAGGTCACTTTTAAATCAACTTTTGCTGATAATTTACAGACGATAAGGGTCTAATCTAGCCAAACTAATCGGTCATTTAATAAAGATAAAAATAAATTATAAGCACAAATGCTCGCCTTGATCTGTTCTGTAATGAGCATTCGTGATGTCACGTAATACGCAGACTGATCTTGTGAAATGGCGTATGACACGCCAATTCGTATGCCATTTTGGCGTGCTATCAAGACGCATGATTGCTTTTTAGCGTGTTTATCAACGCCGTTTCATTCTATCTCCCTACATTGCCCCTACCAATCACACTCACGCACACACACACTGCCCCTAAACCTACCCATCAAAAGAAACATTTAGCATTTTTAAATTTTCAAAAAACATAATTTAGCTTGTTTATAAATCCATTTATATTGTGGACACACATATAATGGTTCATTTCGGCGTAGACATTCACACGGATAGCTCAAAATGCGTACAGATAACACGCCATTTTTGGCTTTAGAAAGTGGCGTGTATGTTTACGCAAAGTCATGATGTCATGTTGCAATACGCAATTACGGTGAAAAGGTCACGCTTGAGGTAGGCGGAAGTACAGAGTCAGTGTTTGCAAGTTGAACGTGCACATACTAAGTCAAATGCTGTTTGCAAAAATAGGGAGTTAAAGGTAAAACAGCGATGTCGGGTTTGAATCCTCCTTCTGCACATTTGTAAACACTGACTCTGTACTTCCGCCTACGGCAAGCGTGACCTTTTCACCGTAAATGTGACATCATTACAGGACAGAGCAAGGTGAACATTTGTGCTTATAAAACGTAAACTTTTTTTTTTTTTTTAAATGACCGATGGTTTGGTTAGATCAGACCCTTATTCATCGTCTGGTGTGGTTTAAAGCCCTTTGAAGCTGCACTGAAACTGTCATTCGGACCTTGAACCGTTTGGGCTCCATTGACTCCATTATAAGGAGAAAAATCCTGGAATGTTTTCATCAAAACCTTAATTTCCTTAATTTCAACATGGACATCTTGTATGACATGGGGGTGAGTAAATTATCAGCAAAAGTTTAATCAAAGAGAAGCATTATAACATAACTTTCAACAAATGTATCTAATATGATAAAACAAGCGCTCGTCTGTGGCATAATAAAAGCTCAAGTGTCATCAAGCTACGCCTTTGTTAAGAATAAGCGACCTCTAGCGGCAAAAAATACACACTGTGCCTTTAATCAAAACGATTGGAAGGGCAGGAGGGTAATTAATGACAGAATTTAATTTTTTGGGTTGACCTATCCTTTTAAGAACTAGTCTGACCAACTAGCAATTAGTTACTTTTCAGATTTAAAGCTACACTGTGTAACTTTTTTAGTTTATTCTTAGCTAAAAACACTTAGTTCTTTCAAAAATAGATGTGCTCATTAATGTATATTTACTTCTTTCAAGTAATAAAGTATTCTCGTAAGTGTATAATATGCCATTGAAAATACATACGGGTGAGGGGTTCGAATGTGCGTCGCCATGTTGCCCCTCCATCTTGAAAGTACAGTAGCCAAAGAGGGACATACCCGTAAATTCAAGCTTCGGCTTTGGCGTTTTAACACTCGATGGCACCGTGTCGAATGTGAAGAGGGGGATTGCTTGAGACTGATATAGCCTACAATGTAAACTTTGCCTTACGCTAGTGATGTCGTACAATATACAGAATAACGATAGCACCGATAAAAGTTACTTTACTAAGATTAGCTTGCATTCGTCTGGGAACCTGATCGCTGATGTTAGCAAATGAAATGGTAAAAAATAACGAAAAGGTAAAACTATTATTCATTTTACATAGATGTCATAACCCACATGTTAACTGACAAATGAAATAACTGCAAATTATAATAGTTTTCTAAAGTAACCTCATCACTTGATCGAACTGGAAGCCATATTAATCTTGGACTAAATCGGCCACCGTAGGAGTTAAAACGAAATCGGAATTGAAAGGAACAGAAACTAATATTCACTGGATGGTCATATACCTTTTCACCGCTAGATGGGGGAAAATATCACACAGTGTAGCTTTAAGTTAGACCAATCTACCTTTTTATGTAACTGATTTAAAATAAAAATACTAAAACTTGTAAGACCAGTCTAAGCAGTTTATGGTGACTTGGATTTAATTAACTAATGATATGTTTATCCACATTCTCCATGTTGTTTTTGTTTCTTAATGTCTCTCTTGGTTTAAAAGTGTAGTTACCTATCTCTTGCTGCGGGCCATGTGAGTGGGTTCTGGCTTCACGCCATTGCGCAAGTGGTTTAGTCAGCAGACAGGGCGTGGAGGAAATTAAGTGGAATGAGAAAAAGAAAATATGACAGACTTCATAGCTGAAAGATCACCGTGACAAATTATGTACCTACTAAAAACAAACAAACAAACAAACAATGCAATCATTTGTCGCACCAATCAGGCGGTAACGTTCTTATTTGAGCGTGTGAGGTTTTGAATTTGCCGGCTTGTCATTGGCTGGTGGTGTGTGAGGGGCGGGGCTTCAACTCAAATCACTCACCGCTTGTGACTCCGAAGGCATGTAGTCTGACGGTGACTGCCTGTGATCCGTGAAACGGTTGGCGTTTGTAAGGAAACAAACGGCTGCCGTTCATAAACAAGGACAGCTTTTACGTTTGTGTCTTTATTCTTTAGCTTGTACCACACACTGGTTCGTGTTTTTTAGGGAGCATCTTCACAAAGCATCCGAACCGAGACCTACTCTTTCTTTAATGTCTTCACAGTGAGCTTTTCTATTATGTGTGTATGACGGTTTATTTAACAAGTATTTTACACTCGTAACGAATGAGCTAGCCATTCATATCGGTAATAACATGTCTGAGAAGATGTCAGAGAAGAGATACTCCAGCATGGATGAGTCCTCGCTCCGCAATCTGGTGAGTTCACCTCTAACAAATGTCACTTTGTAGTTATAACAGATTAGCTTTAGCGTCGCTCTGGACAGGTATCTTTATTAATAATGCTAAAAACAATGGTACGTGCTTTATCTAGTCTTCACATCCGTGTGATAAAACTACTCGTGTAAACATATATTTGGAGCACGTGCCGTGTTGTAAAGCGGTTATAAATTAACGAGGTCCGTTTGAAAAGCTTTTTACAGTTAAACAATAACGATGATTTTGCTGTTGTTAATATATTTTTTTTCAATACATTTCAGAAACGTGAATTTACTACATAATTCATGATGTAAAATATAAGCAATAACATTAAAAATGCAGTTTCAGTTTTTATATGGCACATGATTCTGACAGATAAATTTCTGAAATAAAGATGTAAACCGCACATTTAAGAAATGTTTTCTAAAATGATGTTCACTCATGAGATAAACATCAGTCTGGAGAAAACAAATGTCCACTTCACATGACGTAGAGATAAGCGTGTTTAAAGGAATAATTCACCCAAAAATTATCATTAATTATGCTTATGTTGTAAGACTTTCGTTCATCTTCTGAACACAAATTAAGATATTTGAGTGAAATCTGAGCTATTTCTGTCCCTCCATTGACAGGTACGCAACTACCACTTTGCCGCTTTAAAAAGTTCATAAAGAGATCTTAAACTAATCCATATGAATTGAGCGGTTTAGTCCAAAATTTCTAAAGAGACACAATCAGTTTATATGAGGAACAGATTTAATTTAGGCTTTTATTCACATATAAACATACAAACATAACTTTTACTCGGGACATGCTAGCTGGCAACATAGGATTCCATTCATTATGCTAAGCTAAGCTAGGGGCGACCCTGCCAAACTAAAACAATGCATGCACTGAGACAAATGCATTTGCCCACATATCTAAATGTAGGAAAGATGTTGAATAAGCCCTATTTCTAAAAATGGTGGAGTGTTCCTTTAACGTGAAAAACGCTTAACGTGGCTTAATGTACTAAGACAGTGTTATTAACAGACCAAACTCAGGAAACAATACTTTAGACTCATGAAAGAACCTCATTGGTTCTCGCTGAAGCTCAAGCGTGATGCGTAACACGAGAATGAACCTCATTGGTTCTCGCTGAAGCTCAAGCGTGATGCGTAACACGATTATGAACCTCATTGGTTCTCGCTGAAGCTCAAGCGTGATGCGTAACACGAGAATGAACCTCATTGGTTCTCGCTGAAGCTCAAGCATGATGCGTAACACGAGAATGAACCTCATTGGTTCTCGCTGAAGCTCCAGCGTGATGCGTAACACGAGAATGAACCTCATTTATTCTCGCTGAAGCTCAAGCGTGATGCGTAACACGAGAATGAACCTCATTGGTTCTCATGCTTTAGCTTCCGTTTACCACAGCTGATGTGTGAATTGATGAATATTTATATGTGAATAAAAAAATCTGTTCATCATATAAAGCGATTGAGTCTCTTCGGATTCGTTTTCCAATCGCTTTATGAACTTTTTGAAACGTCAAAGTTGCGTTGCTGTGACACAAGTCACTCAGATTTCATGAAAATATATTAATTTGTGTTTCGAAGATAAACGACAGTCTTACTGGTTCAAACAATATGAGGGTGAGGAATTAATTAATTAACCCTTTAAAAATAGGTTTAAGTAATGTATCAGTTTCAGCCGGTTCTCAAGGCATTTGACAAGCTGACACAATATACACACTACAGACACAACAGCATGAGTCAGCAGCGTGTGTGTGTGTGTGTGTGTGTGTGTGTGTGTGTGTGATCCGCCAGACAGTCCAAGCAGAAGGAGTATGAGTGGGAAAATGAAATATCCAAACAAGCAGTCACACAGCTTGAGTCAGCGTGTACAATATGAGACAGACAGATGAGGTGTGTTTGAAGCAGCAGGAAATAGTAAACAAACTTCATGCATCCTGGTGGATAGATGTCAGTATAAAGCCATAAATGTCTTGGATGAATTAGAGTCAGCTAAACACATACAAAATTGCATTATAAGACCCTGATATACTCACAAACTAGTGTGACATTGTTTTGGTCTGATTTTGTTCAAAATGAAGTTTGTTTGGTAGGGTGTAACAATAAATCGCAATAAATCACAATACATAAATGTGTGTAGCTTAGTTCTCCCAAAATGAACATTACTGAGAGAAAAAAAATAGTTTGGAGAGTTTTATTTGTACTACATTAAACTACTATATATAATATTGAATAACAATGCAATGGGGGAATATTTGTGGGTTGTGATGATGTCAAATGTCTTCTGATAAAAGTAAAAAGTGGCCTACATTATTTTAAGTATATCTAGTCAGTGACTAGAGTGCAAGAATATCTGACTAAAATAATGTATTTTCAGTTTCAGAATCATGAATATTTTTATTCTGGTGTCACTGTTGAGCTGTGCATTGGGTTACCAGCACCAAGTCTTTTCATTTCCACCCGCAATGTAATACCAAATGTAGCATTTTAATCACGTGTCGTGAGTTCAGTATCGAGATCGAATCATGACATGAGGGTATCGTTACACCCCTATTTGGAGATCGTTTCTGAAATTTGAAACAGCTTGCCAAAGCTAACTTTCTGGAAAGGTTTGTTTAGGCTGGTAAACACCTTCATACTATTGGTCCGTGGTGATTACGTAATAGGTGGGCGTGGCTCTGAGGCTCCGCCATCTTTGATGTGGAAATCTTCTCTGGTTCGTTTCTTCTTTTCTGTCCGTCAGACGCCATTAGAAACGAGAGCCGCTTTATAGCTGAAGTTTTATTATATATCTCTTTACATAAATATTATTTTCTACGAAAAACTTTAATTTCGTTAGTTTTCTAACCCAACTAATACTCATCCGTGCTTTCTATTTTGATTGCACGTAAGGGGAAAAGCTTTCTTCCACTTGAGAAGAGATGTGCACATTTAAGCACTTTTTATTTTAATATATCTCTTTACATAAATATTTTTTATACTTAACTATAATTTCGTTATTTCACTAACCCAACTAATGACTTATCCGCACTTCCCAATAGGTTGCGCACATTTCGCAATCCGTAATGGAACTATTAAATTTTGATTGCATATTGTTTTTTAAATGTTCATTTGTGTAGTTCACATTAGCACTTTACAATATTTCAATAACTTAATTTATTTTGTAGCCTATGCTGTTTTCTTATATAAAATTAAATATTTTAGGTTAAATGTCCAGTGTAAGAAAGAAAAGAGGCCAACAATGTCAAGATCAATATTTGTGTAGCCTGCCTGACAGACTAACACATCACGTCTCTGGCATTGACTACAGTATTTAAAATAGCATTTATGCATTAGTTATATTCTCAATTTAATTTACAGAGCAATCCCTAAAAAATGTTTAGGTTAACAATAGAAGAGACTGTCGGGGGGCGTGGCATCAGCACAACCCTAGTGACTGGAGAACTTGTGCAAACGTCCACATCGCTATGATCAGAGGCTTTCTGATATTTTCTCACTGATGTCATTTGTTGTGTTCATTTTGTTGTTGAGCGGAAACTGAATGCATATTTCCATATTCATTTAAACGTCGCTCCCAGTTGCGTGGGAGGTGTTGAGGTGTTTGCTAGCATTATACCAACAGCTTGCATATTTCAAACTTCTTTTTACCCCTAACCGAAAAACAAAATGTTGCTGTGCGTATACGCTGGCCTGATCTGTTCCAAGTGAGCCGCAACCACAGCAAGACCATAAAAACTTGAGTCTTGAATGACATCTGACTGGTTTCTGTTGAGTCAGTGCAGCGGGGGTTCTGACTAACATGGTGCCCTAGGCAAGATACAAGGTGCTTGAAAGGGAATAAATCATTTCCTATGAAAGTGGTGGGTGGAAGTAGCCTGACGTCGGCATACTCAGATTCTAGTCAGAATATGCTCCATTGGGCTGTGATTTATGGGGCTTGTTTTAACCGAACCAGTAAAAAAAGAAAATGCCTCAATTGGATAGACTTACAAACAATCGGAGCAACGGAGTAAGTGAGGTATGCTAAAGGACACCTATTATGCAAAATTTAAACATAAATGTGTGTTGGCAGTGTGTACGCAACCACCCTATAATGGTAAAAATCCACCCACTCCATTTTTTTAATCCTTATAAATCATAAGCAGTGTCTCAGATCAAGCCGTTTCCAGATGTCACACATCACACTGCAGAGGCCCCGCCCACATGTATTGATGGACACTGACATACTAGCACAGACCCCTCCCTCAGAGAGCTGAGCTGTTCACAGTCCGCCATGTTTATCTCCTCCAGAGCATTAACAGCAGCATTCAAGTAAGAGGTGTGTTCTATTAAAGCTACTAAAGTTCAGTCTGTCAAGAGCAGTGAGGGAATCTGTTTATCTTCTGTTGTTTGATAGAGAACTAGTCTAGTTTAATGACTACTCACGGATGTGCTGACATCAGCTCTGTGCGCATGCGACAGGAGCAAGTGTGTGTGTTTAAGTAGAGAGCGATAAGGCTTTAAAATGCATGCAGATGATATTTCATGATGATGAAGAACTGCAATGTCACATGAACGTGTCTGCGATAGAGATGATCATTAAAATAAACAGATATCATGTTTCAGTTTTCATTTGCGTGTGCACTGCTGTGAATGAGATGTGTAGGCTCCGCCCTCTCGGGTGGGGAGCAGCAGCTCATTTGCATTAATTCAATTCAATTCAATTCAAATATATTTGTATAGCGCTTTTCACAATACACATTGTTTCAAAGCAGCTTTACAGAAAGTGCATTTTATAAATGTACATTGAAAAATGTTAGAAAAAGTTAATCAATCATGTATTATTTTAGGCCGCTATAACAGCGCTGGCGTTGAGTCGTCTCTTCACAGGCGTCGAGTCGTCTCATCACAGGTGTTGGGGCATCTGAAGTCTCCTTGAGAGGCTGGATACAAACTGGAGCTGACCAACTATTTACCTCGGGACTAGTGTCCCGAGATAATAACAGAAAAGCAGATGGGAAATAATTAGCATAGCTGCTGTTCAGAATACTAATGCTTTTGATCCGATTTAACTGTAGTATAAAAGGTAATTATAATGTGAATGCTTGGCTAAAGAGATGCGTCTTTAATCTAGTTTTAAACTGGGACAGCGAGTCTGAACCTCGAACAATATCAGGAAGACTATTCCAGAGTTTAGGAGCTAAATGTGAAAATGCCCTCCCTCCTTTAGTGGACTTAGATATCCTAGGAATGACCAGAAGCCTCGAGTTTAGTGATCTTAAAGAGCGCGATGGATTGTAGGGCGATAGAAGATCCGTTAAATACACTGGAGCTAAACCATTTAGGGCTTTATAGGTCAGTAGCAATACTTTGTAATTGATACGGAACTTAATAGGTAACCAGTGTAGAGATGATAAAATTGGTGTTATATGATCATATTTTCTTGACCTAGTAAGAACTCTAGCAGCTGCGTTTTGGACTAACTGTAGCTTGTTTATTGAGGATGCAGGACAACCAGCTAATAAAGCATTACAGTAATCTAGTCTCGAGGTCATGAATGCATGAACTAACTTTTCTGCATCAGAAATAGATAGCATGTTACGTAGCTTAGCAATGTTTCTAAGGTGGAAAAATGCTGTTCTTGTAACATATGAAATATGATTTTTGAAAGACAAGTTGCGGTCTAATATAACACCCAGGTCTTTTACTGTAGTGGATAAAGTGACAGGACGTCCTTCCAAGTTAAAGTTGTATTGTGAGAGGTTTTGTGGGCGTTTTTGGACCAATAAGTAATACCTCTGTTTTATCTGAATTTAATAGCAGAAAATTACACGTCATCCAGTATTTAATATCTTCAACACACGCTGTCAGTTTAGATAATTTAGCGTTTTCATCTGGTCGTGATGAAATATATAATTGAGTGTCATCAGCATAACAGTGGAAATTAATTCCATGTTTTCTTATAATATTACCAAGTGGCAGCATATATATTGAGAATAGCAGAGGGCCTAACACAGATCCTTGCGGCACCCCATAGTCTACTGACGTTATCTTTGATTTTTCCCCATTTAAACAGACAAAATGGTAGCGGTCTGATAAGTACGATCTAAACCAGTTTAATGCCTTTCCCTGAACACCAGTGTAATTTTGAAGTCGATCTAAGAGTATTTTATGATCTATAGTATCGCAGCACTAAGATCGAGTAGAACTAGTATTGAGATACAGCCTTGGTCAGAAGCTAGAAGTAAATCATTTGTGATTTTAACGAGCGCAGTTTCTGTGCTATGGTGTGGTCTGAATCATTGAAATTTTTCATAGATATCATTTTCTTGCAAGAAAGAGCACAATTGAGCAGACACGACTTTTTTTAGTATTTTAGACATAAATGGAAGATTTGAAATGGGTCTGTAATTTGCTAGGTTATTATGATCTAATTGTGGCTTCTTAATGAGAGGTTTTATGACTGCCAACTTGAATATTCTTGGAACATGACCTAAAGATAAAGACGAGTTAATAATATTGAGAAGAGGCTCTTCCACTACAGGTAACAGCTCTTTCAGTAGTTTAGTGGGTATTGGATCTAATAAACATGTTGTTGGTTTAGATGCAATGATAAGTTTATTTAGCTCTTCCTGTCCTATAGTTGTAAAGCGGTCTAGTAGTTCTTGAGGGGCGATAATTGAGGTTGAATCATAAGACATCATTAAAGGTTGTACATTTACAATTCTGTTTCTGATGCTTTCTATTTTCTCAGTGAAGAAAAACGAGCTGTTCTGTGTGGCTCCATTAAAGGAGCCACGCACAGAACAGCTCCTTTTTCTTCAACCCCAAAATTGCCATTTTCAAAATGTTATATTAAATGATCTGTTAGGAATTTTGATCTGAAACTTCACAGGCACACTCAGGGTACACATGAGACCTATAAAACATCTTGTAAAAAGGGGCATATAGGTGCCCTTTAAGCGACGCATAATAGTGGGAAGTTCGGATCATTTTACGAACTTTGATCTTTGAAATCTTCATTCATTTTGAAGTCATTTTGTTCATTTCATCAGAATATAATTGAAATGTCACATTTTAAATTTCCCAACACATCTACTACTTATCACATTTGGAATAAAAAAATAATAATAAGCTAGTGCAGCCAAGGCCAAAAAGAAATGGTATATTAATGAACTACACATCACTAACGCATAGTTGTCAACAGAACTCAACTGCACACTGGAAGAAGATGAGTGTAAACAATCTTTGCCGGTGTTGTAAAAAGTATTTCAGGATACACAAGAGTCAGTTTCTTACCAACACGATCATCATTTTTGAGAGAGATAGTAAAGGTGAATGCATATACGAACAAGTTCTCCGTTTAGTAAACGAATTCAACCCAAGCGCTCTTTGGTGACGTGGATGATTACGTTACTGTTGATCATCTGTCAATCATTGTATAAAGCCCGCCCTGACAATTTGATTGGTCCGAACAGTTCTGGCTCGAGCATAGTTGCTCCACAATGGATCAAGTCGAGACCGAACTTCCCGACCTCAAATGTTGTGGGTGGGGCTAAGTTCGGCTGACATCCAGGCTAGGGTGGAAGAGAACAGTTGAGTGAAAAGCTGGGAATGGGAATGTAGGAGCAGCATTAGACGCCAATGATGCCCTATACGACTGCCTGTGCCAGGATCCGAAACTGGAGTGACACAGCATTACAAAGTGCTTCGTCTGTAAAAACCACTGCATTCTTGTATATTGGAAATACACCAAAAAAAAGTTTGCAAATCTTATCTTATAAGCTTTTATGTGTGGAAAGCATCCATGAGAATAAAAACAAAAACACTCTGCAGTTGGATCAACTTGAGTTGTGGCCCAGACTCTGGTATTCTGCTTGTGTGGGCATAATACTGAATAATTCAGGTTTATTATAAAGATAAGACCAATGTTTATTCAATTTTGCCAGTGGAATTTCTTATCCATTTGCAGTTATGCAATATTTCATAATGCTCCAATTTGAGTACAACATTGTTCGAATGACCTCTACATAAGACAAGTCCTAATATGTCATTTAATGTAATGTTGTCATTTTTACACTTAATACACAATTACATGCAATTTGTCCAAATGCATTTTTTTTGGGAAATTGGTAATATAGATCAAGAAGGGACTCAAGAATATAGGAAAGATGTTAACTTTCAAATAACTAAACATGCCACTGCACGTTCAAGAAATGTTAAATCTATACGAGAGGTTTGTTAATTAGTACTTTGATAAGTGGTTCAGTGTGCCTAGAGTAATTGCAGCAAATGCCAACACGCACAAACAGCTTCTGAAAAGAGCGAATGTGGATTCAAAGCTCACTGACAATGTGACACCATTTCAGGATTGTTCCTAACAGGAAATTTCCAATGAAGGGTTGAATAATCACTTCTGTGACTCGAGTCATGAGCTTCATAAAGCTACATTGTAAGGCATGGGTTAAACCATCAATGCATAAGGACTCATAACACAGAGCACAAAACCTGCATTCACTGCAATAGGGAAAAATAAATGCCATCAGTTTTTTCCGTTATTTCTCAATGCATAGTTACGTTTGCAGAAAGGGCACCCCGTTGGAAAAATCAGGTCATGCCAGCATGAGGCGGTTTGGCTAATTAACTACCACTAACTGGTACGTTTGTTGGTGGTTGTTGGGTCTCAACCAGCTTAGCCAGCTTGAACAAAAAGGTCTTTAAGGTTAACCTATACCACCAGCTTTTAGAGCATTAAGACCAAATATCACCCAAAGATGACCAGCCTTGACCTGCTAGAAGGGATGTCAAATAAAAGTAGTTTGGGATCAAGTCGATAATCAATTTGTAGAAAAAGTATTGATTTAATTTAGTACCCTAGTGCTGTCTCTTGCTCTAATGCAGCGGCATATGTAAATAGTAAAATGGGCATTTTGACCAAATGCATTTGACAGTGTTATTAATGTTAACAGTCAGTCTGTTTTAAAGGGATAGTTCACCCAAAAATTCTTTTAAATGGGTCATGAACTGCGTAGTTTTATTGTTTTATGATGTTTCCTGGGGTGTCCTAATGTTAGAATGCTTTTAAAAGGTAACTAAACCCTAGAACAACTTTTTTTAGTTGATGATATGCAAGACTGGGGCTTTATTAGTGCTGTTCATTGATTCAAGTAAGAGTGTAAAACTGCCAAAGTGCTGCCCTCTTAAGGTTGAATGATGGCTACTGCAGTTGAATTTTCCTATTGGACGTTGTGGTACATCGTGACGTAGGATGGTTTTTCCAATGGCTCATTACCACGCCCCTGGCACGAGCTCACCCCGCCCTTGGCTCAGCTCCTGGTATAAAAACATCTGGTTCCGTCAAAACCACTGTAGCGAGTCAGGAGTTGGAATTTGAAAATGATCAGGATAGCGTATATTAGCATCTAGTTAGCATAGCCGTTTATATAGTTATATAGATTTTGTGTAACTATATAGTTTAGTTAATTTATTAGCATAGTCATTAGTGTAGTATTGTTAGAAGCATAGTTAGTTAGCATAGTATTGCATCAGTTAAGATAGCTTCAAGTTAGCGTATATTTTTAGCATTAGTTTTATCTGTATTTAGTACAGTGGTTAGTTAGGATGGTACGTAACGTTAGGTGTAGTGTTGATGGTTGCAACAGCAGTGCTGGACTGCATAGCTTTCCAGTAGACATGGAAATTAGGCGTCAGTGGTTGCGTGCACTTGGCCTGGATGACCCCAAGTATACTATCCATAATGCTAATGTTTTACCACTCGGACACTGGTCTCTTGCGCTGCTGTTTCGCTAGTATCGTCGGCATCGGGAGTTAATGCAGTTTGAGGCAGCGGCTCGAATCGATAAGGCTCTGGCCCTGTGTTTACAGACAATTCACCCTCCTCCACTTCAGGTGAAAACGGCGGATAAATGACCGCTCTGTTGCAAAACTACTGGTGTCACTCCAGTCATCTTTTCGAGTCTGACAGCTGTTAATCAATCTGTCATTGCGGGGTCTCAGGTGCACGCCCCCCGCTCAGCCCCACCCTCGGCTCGCCTCCTCTGTCTCCGCTGGGCTCCGCCCACTTTTCCAGCATTTTTCAAATATTGCCAGTGGGTGGAGTTAGGCTGTGAACAGTGGTTTAGTTACCCTTTAACATCAAAAATGGTCATAATTTAGAAATAAAAGGCATTTTTCCTACCCTGATTTTAGCCTCTGCTCTGAACTCTCAGACTTCAGTGTAGACGCCCACTACTGTGATTGGCTGCTGTAAGACTTCAGTGTAAATGCCCACTGCTGTGATTGGCTGCTGTGAGACTTCAGTGTAAACGCCCACTGCTGTGATTGGCTGCTGTGAGACTTCAGTGTAAACGCCCACTGCTGTGATTGGCTGCTGCGAGACTTCAGTGTAAACGCCCACTGCTGTGATTGGCTGCTGTGAGACTTCAGTGTAAACGCCCACTGCTGTGATTGGCTAATGTCTCTCCATTTAAAATAGCTAAGTATTACTCTCTCTTTTAGCATGTTTTTATTATTGCAGCTCTCATGGTTAACTAATCGTGAAAAGTGTTGCATTAAATTTAGATCTATGCCATTATATTAAGATTGTGGCATGAAAGGTTGCAGTGGATGAGCATTGTAGCCGTGTTGAGCTCATGAAAGCTGTAATCTCGTCATTGCTACTCAGTTTCACTTACCAATACTTTAATCTTCACTAACAGTTCAAAGTTGATATCCTGGTTTGATTTACTGACACACAGACAAAGAACATCTGACTGTACATGAATCATTACATTTCAGATCAAGCATTAGAATGAACACAGTTACAAGCTGCATTACTGTCGAGTCCAGGCACTGCACAATATTTTGTAACCCTCAACGGCATGTTTATTGCTTGATCTGGTTTAACACCACACCTGTGTGAATCAGTGGGCGGGGCTACACAGGCAGTGATGAAGTAGGCGTTGATCTTCTTCTGCAGAGGCGGTTCTTGCCTCCCTTTGACGTCATAGATCCCCACTTTGAAAAACCTGTTGTTTGCTGGGCCTGGTGTCAATAAAAGCTTTTATTGGAAGAATTCTGAAACTTACAGGATATTCTTATAGTATGATGTCCTATTTTCTTGACCCCTTTAAATTGGTGGAATGTAAATAGTATGTGTATGTTAAATGGTAAACCAGTCACCATTCCCCTTAAATTCCTCATAATTACTTGAAAAAAATTATTCCTAAATAGCTGAAATGGCTACATGGCACTGTTTTACTTTGTTAACTGTTATGCATATGCATATTTAATGTAAGAATTTCGGTATTGGTATTAAATACTTATTTTTGTATTGTATCTTTTGTTAACTGTCACTGGCCCACCGGCGGGCCCATTTGCCACTGCATGTTTAAAACAATTATATCCTTTATTTATCCTGATTTAATGTTGACAAACTATATATCATTTGAAAGCTTACGAACTTGAGATTCATCCTGTGAAATCGGTTTTGAAATCGGACCTTGCATTACCATGGAAACGGTACTCTAAATTCTTATAGCGGGCTCCTCCCCTAGTGGGGGTTGTCATGTTTCATATTACAACATTTATTTTAATCTATTTTATAATAACTTTTTTAATCTTGACAAAACACATATCGTCAGAAATGTCTGAGTCTCACGGTTCTATATCTGCCAACTGTTTTGTGATATTTGGACAAAAATAAATAGATTGCATAAAAAAAATCAATGGAATTTCAATGACACCCGGTGGCTATTTGTGGTACATCGCCTAAACAAAATCTCATAGGAACTTAAATTTTTGTGATATCAACTTCAAATTTGGAACACAAATTGGTTAGACATATAGCTTTAATTTGATACTAATTTTAGTGTACACAGAATTTTGTAACAGGTGTGTCCTACCGTGCAAAAACTGCTCTCTCAAGATGTTCCTGTAATCTGAAATTATAACTGCTAAACAAATTCAATTATGTGTAGTTCTGAACTGAAGGGAGATTGAGTGCATTGAATTCCCACCTCTATTGTCCTTCAAATAACGCAACGCTACCCCCAAATCTCCCCCTTCAAATATTTTCCACTCTCCCCTCTTCAGGATGTTTGGATGTCACTGAGACACGATTCCACAAAGGTCAGAGGTGTCACAGTCCCTCATGGGTTGTGGAAAATGTGGAAGTTTCTCCAACTTTCTTGTGGACTTATTTTTAGCTGTTAGAGAAACGCATGTAAAATTTGTGTATATAATCACTAAATAAAGAAGCATTTTGTTCAAGGCTGTTAAAGTTTCAATTAGTTTTTCATTAGATGTGTTTATTTGTCTTGATAGTTCTCTAAAACTTGGATGAAGGCATTTCCTGATACATCCCAAAGGACTATATAAACGGTTTCTGTGTATGTTGAACTTGGAGGCTGAACACAATTGTCATTCAAGTCTGTAGTGCCAATCTTAGTTTTATTTTTTTCCTTCTGGGTGACCTTTACACCAACAACAAATGTAGGAGTTGATCAGATTATTACTGTCTAAATATTGGCCGTTATATATTTGTCATTATGTTTAAGTCATGCCGTGCGCAGACTGACCACGATCTCATTCCTGGAGGTCGCCAAGAATATTTGTTAATGTTAGCCGTATTAAAGTGGATGCCCTGATGTTATAGGAGCAAACCTACCATAACTTCTGATCACAAATCTGGCACATTTTTCTTAAGATATAAATTGGAGCTTCCTACTAAAAGTTACAATTCTGGATGAGAGTATTTGTAGATGTAAATTAAGTGTTTGTTCAGAATGTTCACCCAAAAATTCTAATCCTTTGACCAAATTCTTATTTTTATTCTTAATAAATATTGCATAGTCTTCACTGTATGAATTACATGTACATTTATTCTTAAAGGGCACCTATTATGCCCCTTTTTACAAGATGTTATTTAAGTCTCATATGTCCCCAGAGTGTGCCCGTGAAGTTTCAGATCAAAATTTACTAACAGATCATTTAATATACCATTTTGAAAATGGCCATTTTGGGGTTGAAGAAAAATTAGCTGTTCTGTGCGTGGCTCCTTTAATGCAAATGAGCTGCTGCTCCCCACCCGAGAGGGCGGAGCCTACACATCTCGTTCACCGCAGTGAACTGGAATGAAAACTGAAAATTATATCCGTGCGTTTTAATGATCATCTCTATAGCAGACACGTTCATGTGACATTGCAGTTCTTCATCATCATGAAATATTATCATCTGCATGCGTTTTAAACAACAGAAGATAAACAGAAATTCACTCCCTGCTCTTGACAGACTGAACTTTAGTAGCTTTAAGAAGAACACATCTTGAATAGTGCTGTTATTGCTCTGGAGGAGATAAACATGGCGGACTGTGAACAGCTCAGCTCTCTGAGGGAGGGACCGTGCTAGTATGTCAGTGTCCATCAACACGTGTGGGCGGGGCCTCTGCAATGTGATGTCACACTGCAGGAATCTGGAAACGGCTTGTGCTGAGACACTGCTTATGATTTATGGGGATTTAAAAAAAGGAGTGGGTGGATTTTTACCATTATAGGGTGGTTGTGTACACACACTACCAACACACATTTATGTTCAAACACCTTATAAAAGTGAATTTTGCATAATAGGTGCCCTTTAAGTTAAAAAAAGTTTTTCAGTCAAGAGCAGTAATTTATTTTCTCTTTTGTTCAATTCCCATTAAAGACACAGTTCTTTTGACCATATCCAAATTTTTTTTTTTTTGGGCCTGCATGTTTACATTCACTTTAGACACGGCTTGTATCTGATATCTGTGTTTGAACATTAATTCCCACCCAAAGCTTTACTATGCACATGGTAGACCCTCTGGTTTTAAATGGCCATGCTAATAAAATTATTTATATATTGTCGGGTGGCCATGATTATTAGCCAGCATGGACAGGATAACAGATGCCGTGGATGCTTTGCAGCTCAAAATCTGATCAAATGGGTGTTGATCGGAAAATAACGGTCATTTTTGTTTTTTATTTACGGCTCGTCTATCTATAATTCTGATGTGAAGTAGAGCTGTAAGATTACATTTGAATGAATTCAAATGAATTAATGAGAGCGCGAGAGAGAGAGTAGACTAATAGTGAAGCTTGTTGGTTTAATTACTGCAAAGTTATCACCTCATTGCTCAGGAATATAATGTTGTTTTCCGTATGAAGCCTAAAACTCACAGCCACAGGTTGAAAACCAGCTCCTGAATGTTTCTGTGAGTGTGCGATTTCTTTCTTTTATAAAGTTCCCACTTCAATAAAAAGGCTGCGAGCGAGTGCATGCAGGCACATCTGCTTCCTAAGACAACATGTAGGTGTCACCTTCGCCTTGGTATTCAAAGGGAAATCGTATATATAGACGTAGGTCAAATGTCCAGAGATATCGGATCTGATTTAAAACCAAATTTGGAAATGGACGGATCCATTTCCAAATTTGAACGGATCTCGTACAGATTTTTGTGTTTACATGTGTGCAACAAATTCTGATTTGTGTCAGTCAAACGCACGGATCCATCGGGTTTACACCTAACCGTTTAATTTCACTCGAGACATAACAGACTATATGTTTTTATGAATTAATCCAAATGATGGGCATTTTGTCATAAGTGCATGTGTGTTTGACCATTCAAGCACAATAAGATGTGAGAGCACTGAATTCGCGATCGCACGCTGAAAGATGTGGCTTTTTGTGCATTTTGTCAGTCGCATTGAATTATTTCACTGCTTATTGTGCTTAATAACACTTTTTAATAGGGATGTCACTGTATCAAAATTCCAGTAGTCGGTACCAATACATATACATTTTACGGTACCAATTTCGGTACCCCAGCAAAAACTATTTTTAATTATTTAATTAAATTTAGTTTATTATTTATGATAATCATTATAAGTAAATAATACATAAACATTTAAAGGCTGTCTGCTGTTTAAAATTAAACGTTGTTTATAAAAAAGATCACGTGAAAAATAAGCAATGAGCTAGGCATTAATATGAACTGTTATTATTAGTAGAGGTGTAGCTAAATCTACTGACCAACAGTAGCCTAATATATTCTGTCAGTTTCTTCACGTTAAACCAAGCTTTTATTGTGACGGGTTGCTGTAAAGACCTTTGAGTGTCTGTGTTCATATGACAGTTTTCTCAAATGAAACGGTAAATGCTCATGAAGTGACGGTTTGTGCGTTCGTGTCCTCATATAGTGACACACGGCAGAGACTACAAAGATAGCGAGCGTCACGCGTGTGTTTGTGCGCTAGGGATGGCTCGATACCAAAATTTTGGCTTTGGTACAGTACCACAATCTTATACCGAAGTACCGATATTAAATTGATACCACACAGGGTCTGATTTTAGCGAGGGTATTGCGCATAATTTTACTCATTATCGCACATTTTGGAAATTACCACAAATGTTTATTAGTAAATTAATCAACAAAGATTATCACATCAAATCAGTCATTTGAAAGCTTTCTTGTGAGAAGAAATTCAGCAATACTGCACAGCAAATCACTTGCCCATGTATTTTTAAACCTTGCTCATTTAAAACATGCAAGCGATTTTATAGCATTTCGTAATACATGGTATGGGCGCTCTTTAAAAGTGAGTGGTTTCTTTAGGCTCATACCAACAACGCACACAAGCCTGTAAAGAGCTCGCGCATTACAAATTAAGTTGTTTGTCCATAGTCAAATACACAAAATTATGTAAAAATGTCTGTCTTTAGTGAGTATTCACATAAACACAGTCGGTTATGTCTTACGTGAATGTAAATCGTGCAATAGTATGCGTGCAAATATAATGAGATCTAAACATCATTGGTTGAAACAAACGCTGGAGATTTCATGATATTTAAACGATTCGATCTTATGTATGTGTGTTGAACAGTGTTAAAAGAAAATAAATGTCTAAATGAGATGGTCTGAATGATGCACTTACCTGTCGATCTCTTAAAGTCTTGCTCAAGTCATAGTGGCAGATGCTTGGCTAGTTTGATGGTTATTCAGTTTTATTAGCAAAGTAATTCCAATTTTCACTTCTACTACTCTCAATTAGTTTTTTTGGGGCATGATGAGTGAGATTCAACTGCTTTATCCATTTTGTGCACTGCCACCTAGCTGTGAACTTCGGAACAGCAGCATATACCGAACTGTGCAAAATCATGATATCGTACCTTTTGAAATAAAATATATACCGCTATTTTCCCAGTACCGATAAACCGTGCATCCCTAGTGTGTGCACACGCGCCCAGGCATTGGCGCCCGTCATTCACGCTGAGACGCAGAACACGCAGGAGTAATATTTAAATTGTACTAGTGTCTGTGAATATTAAACTGCAAATACTCTCACCTAAAGGATTATTAGGAACACCTGTTCAATTTCTCATTAATGCAATTATCTAATCAACCAATAAGATGGCAGTTGCTTCAATGCATTTAGGGGTGTGGTCCTGGTCAAGACAATCTCCTGAACTCCAAACTGAATGTCAGAATGGGAAAGAAAGGGGATTTAAGCAATTTTGAGCGTGGCATGGTTGTTGGTGCCAGACGGGCCGGTCTGAGTATTTCACAATCTGCTCAGTTACTAGGATTTTCACACACAACCATTTCTAGGGTTTACAAAGAATGGTGTGAAAAGGGAAAAACATCCAGTATGCGCCAGTCCTGTGGGCGAAAATGCCTTGTTGATGCTAGAGGTGAGAGGAGAATGGGCCGACTGATTCAAGCTGATAGAAGAGCAACTTTGACTGAAATAACCACTCGTTACAACCGAGGTATGCAGCAAAGCATTTGTGAAGCCACAACACACACAAGCTTGAGGCGGATGGGCTACAACAGCAGAAGACCCCACCGGGTACCACTCATCTCCACTACAAATAGGAAAAAGAGGCTACAATTTGCACGAGCTCACCAAAATTGGACAGTTGAAGACTGGAAAAAATGTTGCCTGGTCTGATGAGTCTCGATTTCTGTTGAGACATTCAGATGGTAGAGTCAGAATTTGGCGTAAACAGAATGAGAACATGGATCCATCATGCCTTGTTCCCACTGTGCAGGCTGGTGGTGGTGGTGTAATGGTGTGGAGGATGTTTTCTAGGCACACTTTAGGCCCCTTAGTGCCAATTGGGCATTGTTTAAATGCCACGGCCAACCTGAGCATTGTTTCTGACCATGTCCATCCCTTTATGACCACCATGTACCCATCCTCTGATGGCTACTTCCAGCAGGATAATGCACCATGTCACAAAGCTCGAATGATTTCAAATTGGTTTCTTGAACATGACAATGAGTTCACTGAACTAAAATGGCCCCCACAGTCAGCAGATCTCAACCCGATAGAGCATCTTTAGGATGTGGTGGAGCAGAACCGTGCCCTGGATGTGCATCCCACAAATCTCCATCAACTGCAAGATGCTATCCTATCAATATGGGCCAACATTTCTAGAGAATGCTTTCAGCACCTTGTTGAATCAATGCCACGTAGAATTAAGGCAGTTCTGAAGGCAAAAGGGGGTCTAACACAGTATTAGTGTGTGCTCCTAATAATCCTTTAGGGGAGCGTATGTATTTGGCTACAGTCTTGCGCTTGGATAAACACGGAAGCAACTGAACGCAGCTGCGGGTACCAGATATACTTGGGAGTCGGTACTACAGAAATGTTGCTACCGTCATTATTTTTAAATTTGAGTACCGGTACTTGTGACATCCCTACTTTTTAACATCGAGCATGTCCCAAATTCAGAGAGAGGCAGCTTTCTGAGTTGCTTTTTTTAGGATATATTGCGTTTATAACATCAAACACGTCAAAAGTCTTAGCCTAAACCGAAAACCGAAAAAGATGTAACCAAGGCCGAATGCCGAAAACCGAAACACCGAAAGAAATTATGCCAATTATTAGTACCATTGCATTTATGGCTATGACTGTATAATCAAGGCATTGCAATTGCATAAATTAATAAGTTTCAAATTGTAAATCAATTACAAATTATGCAAAATTTATTTAGCACATTGCAACAATGCACAGTATAAAATAAAATTCAAACTAACATTTTTTAACTTGACCTCACTCATGTGTGCATTAAATAATAATGTACAGGCCTGCAGAAAGGTACAGAAATTTAATAAAGTAATCAAACATAAAATAACTGCATATTTTACTGTTTAAATTAGAGATTAATACTTATTAAACTTACAAAAGCTATTCAATCAAGGGCAGTGAGTGATGTCCTTATCTTTTGTTTGAGATTAAACAGACCGCAGTAAAGGCTACTGCCCCTTTAAGACCTAATGCACGGATATGCGTCGTCTTTCTCGACTGTATACAGTTCACTTAAGGCATATACAGACTATTTCTGCAAGGATGCTCATCAAGATGGACATGTTGACATACTTTTTGTGTGAGTTTGTCCGTTTAAGCGCAAGACTTGAAAGAGAACTCGATATTTGCGCGCTGTGAGACGAGTGCGCGCTTTCGGGATGAGTGCACAGAGACAGATCATCTCACAGTGAAGATCACGTCTCACGTCTTCTGGCTCTACACCCGGTGATGACGGAGGAAACGACTGGTCATATTCCAACATACGGCAGCACTCGCGTGCATTGAACAAAGTTTACAAAGAGAGACCGTTTTGCCCACGTTTTTCTTTTATTATCGCTGTTGTTGTAGTGTATCACTGAGGAGCCAGCACGTGTATCCATCAACAGAAACATAAACAAAGCGTTATTTTCAAGTTACAACCCATATTATAGATGCGTCATCAGATGTGAGATGAACCACATATACGTCCACACCGCAGACATGTTGCTTGTTAAGACCGTTTAGACAAGCACGTGCAGGTCGCGGTTTCTGTTTGCATCATCACAACATTTCGGCCGAAAATTTTCGGTGGCCGAATATTCGGTGCATCCCTATTCTCAATCATGTGTTTCATCAGTCTGTAGTGTCAATAGTGCTGTGATACGGCTATATATTTACATTAGGGCTGAACGATATGGACAATTTCATATCTCGATTTTCATGCCAGATATCTCGATATCGATACAATATGATATGACTACGTGTTCGGTTGAAAACCAAGCATTTCTCAGAAAAATAAAAAGATCATAATACAAAAAAATTTGGAAAGTATAGTTTTATTTTTAAGAACAAGTCATCAACATTAACATAAATTACACACTGATGTCTATGGAAGAGGTAATAATAATCCTTTACATTATAATTCGACACGTTTTATTCATATCAGATACACATTGTGTAAGTTTATTCTATTCTATTCCCAGTTCACCAGCCACTTACCTTTAAGTATTTCGGGAGAAGTGGATGAATTCACGAGGTTGTAAATCCAACAGATCCGATTCTCTGAACTGCGTCTGCGGCACAAACTAACACGACAGCGCCCATCGCGCATACAGCTCAACTAACGCGATCGTTATAAAGGTGTTTAAACAACAATATACTTCCACTTGCATGTATTTGACAATCGGAATATCAGATATTTCATGCCATAGCTAACACATTTGTGAATATTCTGAATAAAAAAGGAAAAATGACATAAAAGCAGATCATCATTCATTCAGCGCTTTTGCTGCTGCGGTGTGTCACGTGACAAGCAATGATGCGTCGCCATGAAACGCCGCCCCCCCTCCCTGGTAGTGTGTGTGCGCTGGCTTTAGCGGTGCATTCAAGGGAACTCGTAAAACTGATGTTTGTTGTGACAGCCAGTTGTCTGAGTTGTATGCAGGGCGAGCGCGGAGAGGGGAAATCTATATCGTTGCTTTTTTCAATAGTAATATCTTGAAAGTTCATATCTCGATATAGATACGATAACGATATATCGTTCAGCCCTAATTTACATACCGCAATATAGCGTAGACATTTTATACCATGGTAACAATATATATCGTCATACCCAGCCCTACTCTGATGCTTCAAAAAAATTGGCTGAGCTTATGTTTATCATCTTTTCTGTGCTCTATGGATGTGTACTGAACAATGTTTATTTGTGAATAAATCTTTTAATTAAATCTGTTCAACATAATGCAACAAAACCACTTAATATAGATGAGATTTATGATGTCTTTATGAACTTTTTGAAGTGCCAAAATTTTGGTTGAGTAGACTTTCAATGGAGGGACACAGGTTTTATTAAAAAGATCTTCTTTTATTTTGAAGCTGAAGGAAAGTTTGAAAAGACATAAGGATGATTAATGGATGAGAGTTTTCATTCTTTAAACTTTGGCGTGTGGACAAACCCACGTCACATCGCCAACAGTCACCGTCACTTAATAAAATCTAATGGTTTCCCCCAACAGACTTTTGGAAAGAACACTGATCAGTGAGGATCTTTCCCTTTCACATCCTGACTGTGGATAACGGTGCATCTGGTCTTTGTATGATTCATGTTATGTGACTTGACCTCTGCCGCCTGTGACTGCTCAGGTGCTGGGATGAGGTAATGCAGGAAGTTTGAATGAGATCGCAAGAACAGGATTGGACATATCGGCCAGGATAGTCAGGATATTTATTTTTTAAGTATTTCTGAGCAGTCTGGGGAAATTAGGAGAACTTTCCCAAACGTTCCTAGCGCACTGTGACCTGTCTTCCATTGTTCAGGCAAACAGGTAGTCCCACCCCAATCTCATGTTACTGTTAAGTCTTTAACACTTCTGCAATCCCTACCACCATTTTTTAGCTACAAAGAAAATATAACTCCACAGAAACATCTGATAGTGATGTTCTTTTTGTTGTTGGAATTGCTTATGTTGTTCTTTTTGTAATAATCACTGATATAACAGTGTATCCATCACCATATATTATCTAACCCTTCTTCAGGAGCAAATCTTTGTTTATTTGAGCCAATATTTTTCATTTGATGGCACAAAAATTGGGAAATTCAACAATCCCTGACCCTGAAAATGACCTTTAATCACAAGTCTCCATATATAAACTGATCTGATTGGTGGATTTGTCACCTATATAGGCAACTAATAATTCAGATAACCCAACTTTTGGTCAGTTTTGAAAAAAATAATAATTTTGTTCATACCTATATTGGGTCAAGTGAATTATAGACACTGCTCTATCCAAACTGTTTATAAATAAAGTTTTATGAGGACTTGAAGTTGGTTTTGGATGAGGGTTTTACATGTGGAAACAGCCCTTCTGTTCCAAAAATGTACTTTGAAAAGCTTCTTTTACCTCAGATGTACCACAAAGGTCAACAAAATGTGCCTGTGTGGTCATTCATATAGTGCTGAACTATTATTGTAAAAGTGGGCATTAAGTATATTCTTAGATTTTTTTGCATTGGAAAAGATAATCCCACATTTGATGGCTACCTGAATACCAAAAACACACTATTAGGACTGTTTGGATAACCGAAATGAACTTGAATTTCCTTTGGAATGTTTTAAGGAAGTAACGTCTAGGAAATGGAAATGTTTATGTTGGGTTTCATTGCGATAGTAAGTGTTCCAGGTCATTGCTCATCTTCCTGAATGTGTGTCACTAATACTCTCATTATCTAGCTCTCCTTCTTTGCCCTTCACCGCTCTCATTTAGCCCGCTTCACAGTCCAGAGGCGGGGTTATGAGGTCGGTGTCCATATATGGGTATACTCACACTGGGGCTGGAATGGACTGCTGATTCACCTCTCTCTCTCTCTCTCTCTCTCTCTCTCTCTCTCTCTCTCTCTCTCTCTCTCTCTCTCTCTCTCTCTCTCTCTCTCTCTCTCTCTCTCTCTCTCTCTCTCTCTCTCTCTCTCTCTCTCTCTCTCTCTCTCTCTCTCTCTCTCTCTCTCTCTCTCTCTCTCTCTCTCTCTCTCTCTCTCTCTCTCTCTCTCTCTCTCTCTCTCTCTCTCTCTCTCTCTCTCTCTCTCTCTCTCTCTCTCTCTCTCTCTCTCTCTCTCTCTCTCTCTCTCTCTCTCTCTCTCTCTCTCTCTCTCTCTCTCTCTCTCTCTCTCTCTCTCTCTCTCTCTCTCTCTCTCTCTCTCTCTCTCTCTCTCTCTGCGTTTGCATCTATTTCGATGGAAAACTGAATGTTTCCATCATTCTTACCTTCATTTCCCAGTGACAGAGTTTTCCAAAAGAAGTGAAGCTGTAGAATTATTGGATTCATTTTTATTAATATGTTGACTCCAAACTGTATTGTGTAGAAACACTTGGCTAGTTGATAAACTTAATATTTTCCACATGCTGGTGTCACATCCCCACCTGTCTGAAATTGCAGCATTTGACAATTGATTTAAAATGATTTTCTCGTTTTGCACATCTTGACTTTGACAGTTTGCATCACCTTTTAAAAGTGACCCATATCTGATATCTGCATTTACTTGGGCGAAACAACCTAAGGTAGGCGTACTGACCTGGAAAAGCTCAGGCCGAAAAGGAAGTAAAAACGGCGTGATTTGCAATAGATGCAGATGAAATGATAATACATGCTTTTGCTTTCCACACCATCTTTAAAGGTCAGCAAAACATTGGGTTGAGCCTTCGTTCTCCATTGTGAAGAGTCATGTGACCGTGGTTGGTGTCCACCTGAGTTGACGTCGTTCCCCACCGTTGTTTTTCATGATGTACGACTGATGGGAATATCTGATCTGTCCATTTACAGGACAGATGCAAATGCACATATCAGATTCATATAGATTAATTTCCACTTATGAATGAGGCCTGAAACTGATCTGAGAATATCAGAATCCATGTGCTTTTTTCCTGCTTACATGTTCATGGGTCATATCCGATCTGTGCCACGTGGGAGGAAATAATCGGAATTTAGTCAAATGAACGTGTAATGTAAATACGTGTAATGTAATGTAAATGTGGCCTAATGTCAGAATTCACGATGTTACGACAGTGATTGTGACTAATTTTGTGTAACGGACAAGAAACATGTTAGACTACATGTTACTTCCCAACCAATTATCGCTTGCTGTTTTTAACGACGTGTGATATCATAGAGAGGGGAAAACTAGCGACTGACTTCCAGAAACAAGAGCGTAAACAAACAATGGCTGTACCATCTTAATGCTAACTGCAGTACTCAACGGTAGGGGTGGGCGATGGGGCAAAAATATATCACACATTTTTTTTCTTCCAGGGAATTCATGATTTTTTCACGATTCATTTTCAGGTTTCACTATTTTGCAAGTGAATGAGCAGTACAGCTAAACTAAAAACAAAGCCTTACAAGGTAACAAAATATAAAATAAAAAATAATGGCCAAAGGGGCGAAGATAAAAAACTTGTCAAAAATGTCAAAGATACACATAGTGTACACAAAGTGCTTTATTTTTTCAGCTACCGTAGATGTAGTGAACCGCAGCATTCAAGTAAGAAATTGAATGAACAAATTTACAAACAAAACACTTCATAGACTTCACTGTATAAATTATACATTGATTCTTATTAAAGCAACCGTATTAAAATTCTCGGTCAAGAGCATTTAGTAATTTTCTCCTTTATCTTTTGTTGTGTTATTCAAATTTGTAAAAGGTATAGTTTCTCCAAAAATGAAAATTGTGTCATTTACTCTCAAGTTGTTTTAGACCCAAATGAGTGTTTGTCTTCTGTTAAAAAAGTTATTTTGAAGAATGTGGCTAACCAAACAGCTGCTGGTCTCCAGTGACCTCCACAGTATGTTTTTCCTACTATGGAAGTCAATGGGGACCTGCAACTGTTTAGTTAGCCACATTCTTCAAGGGAATGAATACAGGTTTGAGTGAGTAAATAATGACAGAATTTTATTTTTTTTAGTGAACTATCCATTTAAGGACAAGCGGCAGCATGTTTACTATTTGTCTAATATACAGACACGCATCCGATTTTAAATGTTTACTTTCACACATAAACATGTGTAAATCTTGTTGTGTATTTGACAGTGTTAGCGAAATAAGACTCAAAAGATAACACCAGTAATCAGGCGCGGTTTGACAGGTTTTTAGTGCCTGTGCGCTTCTGGTGTATTTTTCAAAAGCAGATCATGGAGACTTCAGAAAATGTGATATCGCATTTATCTTTTTTCACTCTGTCGTGGTCGTCCCTCGAAGAATCATCATTAAGGCAGGAGTATTGTTTCCATAGCCTTTCTTCCATTGCATAAATCCACCTAGCAGCACCAATACCATCGTCTCTCTTTAATTTCATCATGTTTGAAAGCTGTGTGTGGAAGAGCTTCTGAGCTCCTATTGGTCAGCGCCACCGATGTGACCGAACTCGTTGTGGAGGACCGAAAAATAAAATTAAACATGCTATTCTTTCTGTCGTGACATTGTGAGGCGCAGCAGACGCGGCGTCAGTTGTCGTTAAGGCTGGGTAAAAATATCGACTCATCAATGTATTGCAATTATTTGTTTCTCAATTCAGTATCGATTCATCAAATCCTATGAATTGATTCAGCCCACCGGCCAGTGGCGGCGCTGTGGGGAACACTCTAGTGAGAGCGTTCAGCGTTGTACAAGACGCGCTGTATCAAATCAGCTAGATGGCACTCCGTTCAAGCTAGGGCTGTCATTTTTGAGAAAAATCTCATTCGAACGGATATCAAATATCAAGCAATATATTTGAATATGTACCGTTCGCAAAGACCTGCCCCCTTTAGTTACTGTTGCTATGTCTGACAAGCCGTGGCGCTCACACCACACACACACACACGTTCTCATGTGGAGAAAATACATCGTGGAGCAAGTAACTTTTGATATGAAACAAAGTCTCAACTTTCAAATTGTCATTTCTTAAAGTAATGTGAAAAATAAATACCGTTTAGTGGCTCTTTAATGTGTCTTGATCACTATAACGCCTCAGTTAAAGCTGCTCGTGAACCGATCATCTCTTCCTTGTAGTTCATTGATAAGCATCAAATAAACATGAATTAACACTAAAATAAATGTTGTTTCGACTGCGGAAAGACGTAAGTACACACCGTTTTTCAAGTTCAACTCCACCAACGTTAATCTCCTGACTGCTTTGTCGGACAAAACGGCAAATTCTGCGATTTGATTGCTCTGATCTACTGTCAATCAAACTCGCTGCAGAGGGTGAATTGTCCGCTCAGGCTGTCCGTTCTGAGTTATCTTCCATTTTAAAAACAGACTGGCTATTATTTGCTTGATTTGGTCATGGGCCTACGCTACAATACGTTTAGAGCGCCCTCTATTGGATGAGATGGCAAACAATAAAATAAAAAAACATAAAAAATGCGCTACATGGCACTTAAAAAAACGGATAGTTTATTTATAGTTCGATTACGGATATTTCACGTCAAATTCGAATACATATTCGAATATTGAATAAAAAAGCCTTAGTTCAAGCCTGTACCACCAACATTAAAAGCCAACGTTTGGGCTCATTTTGGTTTCCACTGTAAGCCGGGAACAAATGAAGAGGTGGATAAAACCAAAGTGGTCTGTAAGCATTGCCACATCGTTCTTAAATATTGTAACAACACAACTAACTTGTGCAACCACCTAGCTCGACACGATGCAGATCTAATGCAACAAAAACAATCCAGCGTGGCTAAGCCGGACGATTCTAAACAGACACAACTCGACAAAGCCTTTCACTGCAAATTTCCTTCACTTTTTTAATGAGTATGTACCTGTTTACATTTATTTTATAACTTCAATGTATAGGAAGAAAGAAATATACTTTCTACTACTTTTACAGCTACATGCACTTTAGAGGTGTTAATAAAGCACCTGTTTATAAAGCTTGGTACATACTCTGCAAGAACAAAGAAATTTGTTTGTTTTCTCAAAGTGGCAAAAACGAACTTTGTACATTCCATACTTCATGAGAAAAGCAGGTGCCGAGCATCTCCGTTTCTCCGCTAAACCCCGCCCACTTTAAATCGCTGACCAATCACACAATAGTTCTCGGACACCCACAAGAAAAAAGTTCTGCTCAGATGATGAGCAAAAGTACGTAATTTTTTTTCTCGCAGCCCTGTGATTGAGACTTTTTCTCTGTCCTTGTCGAGTATGTAACAGCCTTTACAGTTGTGGTTTGTATTCAACACATGTACAATATTGTACAGTTTGTTCTGCTAAATAAACCATGACTGTCGGTCAATTTGTTCTTCAACATTGGTAATACTGCACTCGTTATTTAAAAATATACTAAGGTACTTAATTACTTGTGTATTTACTTAGTATTGAATCGATATCGAAGCAAATAAAGCAATATCGAATCGAATCGAATCGAAGCCTCAAGAATCGAAATCGAATTGAAATGTGAAATTCCTAACAATACCCAGCCCTAGTTGTCGTCCACTATGACATCGGCCACTGTATGCGATAAAACGATTGATTCTTGCGTCCCCCTCCCGCAGTTTCTCTTGAAGCCGATACGGAAGTGAATTAAACTGCAGTTCATCAACTGGCCACTAGAGACCGGCTCCAGAAGGAGCAGAATCTCATTGAGCCTCATGTTAAAATGCCCGACTTTACAGCAGAAAAAAAACATGTTTACAGCCTGTGACAAACAGTGGTTTTGGTCTGTATGGCAAATTTTGCCCTTCATGACAACTGTGAGGGATTTATTGTTTTTATAACTCATTAGTTTACATTTTATAAAGCCTTAAAGTTCTGTTAAGGGTGTGGCCACTTTGAGTGACAGGTGTGTAGCTGTTTGTCTGCTGTCTGTTAGTCATCACGTCACCTCAGCTCCGCCCACGTCCCGCCTCTTTCTTTGCCCATTTTCTGTTATCCAGGAGTGACACGGTGTGTATTGCCAAGTTGGCAACGGCCAACTTTATGCTTTAAAACTGCTCTTCAGAATCCTATGGGCGACTTCGGACACTACATCCATATTTTTTTACAGACCACCCATTGTCTTTCATGAATCACCACGACACCCTACGTCTAATGGATTGTGTCCAAATCTGCCTGATATTGTGTAGTCTGAACCCAGTGATCTCCAAGACATGTTGGATCCCGTTTGCACCTGTAGCTACCGCTGTTCACTTGTGATCGGACCACCTGAGAGGATTAATACCAGATGTGAATGCGCTCATCCTTGCCATCTGTTTTCACAGTCAGGGAATACTCTGTATAATAACTCTGTATGCTTTAGCAATACCAAAAGCTAGTGTCATGAATATTTTAACGCTGCTGCTGAACTGCCAAACAGCTGCTTTTGCATTTGTTTCTCCATGCCGTCACCACCTTTCCTTCCAACTTGGTGAAATATTGAAAGAAATTAAGACGATGGCACATCTTCCTAGACCAACCGATTTTCCAATAGAGAAAATCAGACTTCGAGTCACTACGGGACTTTCTAAAACACTTCAAGGAACACTCCACCGTTTTTAGAAATAGAGCTTATTCAACATCTTTCCTACATTTAGGCCCCGTTCACATTGCAGGCAAAAGTGGCCCAAATCCGATTTTTTTTTTAGGGTCAAGTGACCTGGTCAGACTTCTTCAGAGGTAGTGTGAATACTCAAATCTTGCCCAGATCTGATTTTTTCAAGTCAGATTTAGACCACTTACATATGTGGTCCTGAATCAGACACAGATCTGATTTTTTAAAATGCGGCCGCAATGTGAACAACCAAGGCGGTTTTGATGCGACTTTTGTCACAATTATGCGCCGGCGAGTTAGCCCTAGACACAACAGACACCGACAGTAACATTAAAAACTTGACTAGATATGGAGAACAGCGATGGAGCGAGTCAATGGCGGGAGAGTGAGGTGTTAGACCTAATTAGTTCTTCCATTACAAAAACATTTTGAAATAAAAGCGCAAATGCTTACTTCCTCCATAATCTCCTGAACTTTAGTGCAACAGCGTGCTGTGTCTGATGTCATTGTTATTGTTCTTTTACGCATGCGGGTTAGTTTGAAACCTCAAACAGTTCACACTGGAATCAGATATAGGCCACATTTTAAAAGGTAATGTGAACAGCCAAACAAAAAATCGGATCGGAGCAAAAAATCAGAATTGAGCATTAAGACTTGCGGTGTGAACGGGGCCTTAGATATGTGGGCAAATGCATTTGTCTCTGCAGATTAAGACATGCTAGCTGGCAACATGCTAGCTGGCAACATAGGATTCCATTAATTATGCTAAGCTAAGCTAGCGGCGACCCTGCCAAACTAAAACAATGCATGCACTGAGACAAAAATGCATTTTCCCACATATCTAAATGTAGGAAAGATGTTGAATAAGCCCTATTTCTAAAAACAGTGGAGTGTTCCTTTAAAAGCAAAAGTGAAAATCGAGCATGCCTTCTAGATGTCCAACCCAGTGTTAACACAAGTTTATATACCGGTGTGTAAATTTCTTCACAGTGACATCTCTAATTGGGGTATAGATTTTATAGCACATGAAAAGCTACTGTGCATGTGCTGAATCCTTATGTAACGGAATTGAAGAAACCTACCATTCGGCACTGGAATAATTTGAGAAACGGCAGCATGCATGTTTTATTCAACATTTTATTCAGCAAATATGGCTCTGTTATGTAGTGCTTTGGCAGATTACACGCCGTTGCTCTAGAGTGAATATAGAGCCCTGGTTATTCACCTGCTGTACAGATGACCTGCTTTTGTGTCTTCATCTAGACATTCCAGGTCATGTTCTCAATTAGAGAGAGTGGGGTAAGATGGGTCGCTTGGTAAATGTGTCAACCTCCTAATCTAGGCCACCATGCACACAATGCTTGTCATAAGAATATATATTTAAGAGGACAAACTAAAACGTTTGATACTTTTTAATTATTTTTGCAAAGTAAATAAATGGTAGGTAGTTATTAATTTTGTCAAAACAAATTTACCTTAAACTATACATCATGCATGTTTTCCAATTACCATCAAATGTTTTAGTTATTAAATATTGTATGCTATGTATGATGCATCTATTATTAATTCAAATTATATTAATTTTGAAATACTTTTATTTATACCTTTTCTTGCTTCCATATGCATGAATATAAGAACATGTCAGTAATGTGCTGCAAAAATGAGACCGAAAAAGAAGAATTAATGCATTAATGTAATGATTGAGATCCACTGGAGGCGAGTGTAGATGAACCCAATTGCAGTTTTATTGCCAATAATCCAAAGTGAGCAAACCGATGACTTGACTTGACTTCGAACTCACCGGTTTACAGGAAACAATACTTGACAAACTGACAAGGCAAACATGAGGACTATATATACAGAGACTAGGGGAGCACATGACTATGACAACCAATGAGAACATGACACAGACAAGGGAACCAATCAGAACAAGGCACATTAAAACTAGCACATGACATGACCACATAAGGGCAAGGAGGTCACATGACCAGAACCAGGAAACACGACTGAGGCAAAATTACAATATAAAAGACGTGACAATTAAATACATTTCATTAAATCGAAGGCAATCGGAATAATATAAACATAAACGAGCTACTTACACAAAAAAACTAAGTATTTCCATAATTCAACCAGTGTTCAATTGTAGCATATCTTGATTTATAAATCAGTTTTTATCTCTGATCCCTATAAAGGATAATGTAAAGCAAAAAGTGGCACAGCTTACCCCACTGAATGCTTCCCCAAAATAATCTTTTACATACTTTAAGCTTGCTTTCTCTGTGTCTCCAGCTTGATAAAACTATCGATATAGACGAGCGGCGTCTGATCCGGACAGCGATTCGGGAGCTGCGGCGCTGTGAGATTGAAGAAATGGAGGCGCTAACCAGTAAGCGGTTCAGACGTGCCCACCAGCACGGACATGAGGATAAAGAAAACCAGTGCTGGTATGTAGCTTCATTTTTTAAAATATAATCTGAAATGCTAAATTTGCAAATGCAAAAATCTGCTGTATGAAATGCAATGAAAAGTTTTTTCATTGCATTGAAAAATGTGTGCTTGTATTTGCAGTCCTGATTTGACAGCTTCCTTGGACATGCTATCAGGGAAGATTCAGGCTATACAGGACATTGAAGAACTTACTGGACTGGTAAGGCGATGTATTAAGATTTTTGTTGTTGATGCTCTTGTGTTGTTCCTGTCAACAGTCCATCAGTGAGATTGTGTTGTTTTCTGGAGATGACTGATAAGTGTTTTTGCATGGCTTGGAATGCTGTACTTTAAGCTCTTTGTTAGTGTAAAACAAAAGACTGCAATGAGCACGTTCCTAACGAAGTCCTATTGTTCTACATTAAAGTTTTATTGTTTCTATGTATAAAAGGTGTATTGTTCCTGATGAAAGCCATGAATGGAGATGAACTAAAGTATAAATTCTGAATGCTGTCAAAGAACACTTGCAAATTGCATGCAATTCTCTCTATAATGGGGTGTTATCAGTGAAATGTAAATAAATTCTTACTTTCAGTAGTGTCCCAGTGAGACGCTGGGCTTTAAGTTGGCATACACCAGGGGTGTTCAGAGCTCTGTTAGAGCTGCACGATTAATCGTTAAAAGACTGCGATCTCGATTCAAACACCCACGCAATCTTAGGATTTCAGTCATATTTCGAGCAATTCAAAACCATCACTGCGAATCTTAAGTGTGGGCTAGTCCACTCAGTGAAACCCTTCTACAAGTTACTTTACTTTGGACTCAGTGACAGGTGACTGTATACACGGGTGCAGGGCCGAAGTGGACTGTAATAGCTTCACACAATTGCTTTACTATTTTGTTTTATTGCATTCTGGCGCCTTTGTTCTGCAATACAATGAAATAACTGCGCATGTATCTGTAGGCTATACATGTGATAAGCACTGTTTGCAGAGTCCGCCGCATAGACTCGACTCATGTAAATCAAAAGAGATAACGTGCAAAATCTGACGTCAAACAAAGGGGAGAACGGCGCACGCTTCGACTTAAAAAGCCGAAATCTCCGGTTTCACCGTCCACACGACAACGCTGTAACCAGAGTTTCTAAAAATCTTCACCCTGGCTGGAGTTTTCAACGAAAGTCCCGTTTCAGTAACCGGATACAACGTTTGTGTGTGGACGAACAGCCCAACCGTGTCGAAAAAGCTTCAGTTTTTGAAAATACCCGTGTTCATTTGATGCTTTAACAATAACATTAAAATAACATAAAATTTTTTAAATATATATATATATATATATATATATATATATCAGCTGATCCCGATATGGAGACCAATATATCATGCATCCCTACTTTTGTTCAATTTAATGCATCATTGCTGAATAAATGTACTCTGGGCACTTTCAGTATAAAAGTTTTGGGTACTTCCAGTGTAGACCGCTTCACCGATTATAATGGGATATTTTATTACAATGTTATTAGCAGTGGAATTGATGTAGTATTTCTGCGGTAAATATGCAGAAATAATTTAAATATGGTAAATATGTTAAACAGAGATGAGAGTACTACACTTCAAATAACAGTTATACTGAGGAATCTGTATGATACCCTTTGCGTTGTATTGTTTGAATTCTGTGGAAATATACTAAGATTTTCTTTCTGTGGAATTCTGTGGGTGCACATTCTGTGTGGGTCTAAGTATCAGTCATGTCAACCTAACTACTGTTTTTGTGTCTTGCCCTCTGTTTTCCTTTCTTTCTTTCTTCAAGTTGCGAAGCACCAGTGAATATGAAGAGAGAAAACTCATTCGTGCAGCCATTCGCCGGCTGAGAGATGAGGAGATACGAGGTGAGATTGCATCTAAAGGGCTGGAAAAATATCTCTATACGTCTGTGTGTGTGTTTACATTCCCCCCCCGTTCTCATTCATAGGAGCATTAGAGAAGGTTCAGACCGCTGGCCAAAGAACAGAGCAACGACAAAATCCTCAAAGCAGCTTTGACCTACAGGTGAGTAAATGTGGCGTGGTGAATATCAGGAGCTGTAAATCTTAGGGATAACTAGGCTGAAGTTTGTGGATTAATGTGGAATGGGGAGAGAGAAATCTGTAGATGCTCAGCTGGAGATTGTTTTGGCATTTTCAAAGGTTCATGAATTGAATTAAAGTGGGAAAGGGTTAGGATTTTATATAGTTTTTCTAACAATGTAAAAATCTTAATACATAAATGGAAATTTATTTAATGAATATAATAGCATATCACTGAAATTTTGATTGATGTTCAGGTTGTGCTACACTTCTTTATTGACATGAGTTAAATCCACCTTTTTATAAGTTTATAACTTCTTTTTTTTACCTGTTCAACTCTCTTTAGTGTGTAATGTTGCCGTTTCAGCAACATTACACACAAAAAAATGTCTATAAAGTTAAAAAGGGAGTTCTTCTCTATATCAGTGTCAGTGTTTCTGAACTCCCTGAAACGCCTCCATTGTAGTCATGAGTTTTCTTCCGGGAACAAGCGGGTCACTATTCCTCATTTAATAATTCCTGACAAGGCAAGTCACCTTTATTTATATAACGTTTCAAAGCAGCTTCACAGTGTTAAATAATGCAACAGAATTTTATTCAACTGTATAGCCGCTCTGGCGAAAACGCTGATGTCCTCCAGCTAATTTCAATCATCATAGTGTCAATGCGGGCAGATCGGTAATATTGTTGAAATGTAAGTGTCTCCAACTGAGCAAGCCAAAAGCCAAAGGAGACGGTGGAGTCACACTAAAGGTAGGGACACACTTCCCCGACGCCAAATAACTAGCGTTGATAAAAACGACTGTTGTCGCTTCGCGTCGCATGGGTCGGGAAAAAGAAACAGCACCTGAACACACCCAAAGGACTACAGGTGAATGTCAACTAGCATGCGCGTTCTGCGCCTGCATGTAAAGGAAATTACTGTCTATATAAGCAGATATATTCGTCTATATTCGTCATTCAGAAAGGCAAAGCAGGGCTTGCTTACCGTTTTTAATATCAATCACGCTGATCACGTTCTTTATTCCACTCTGCTCATGTTATTATTAGTTGATTTAATAATGAAGATTTTTCTGCAATTTTGTTGTTACTCCCTTATTTACACCACAATAAAATACCTAAAATGTATGAATTAATTGAAAAGTTTGTAAAAAGAACATTTGCAAAGAGTTTTTCTGAATATGCAAAAAGGTGTACTGAATATTTTAGCAAACTTCTATCCTCATTCATCCATCCATTCATCCTCCTTTTTTTGCTTTCACTTTCTTTTCATTCCAATATGACACACACACACACACACACACACACACGTACCTTTGTCCTCCAGTGACTTTAATGTGTTAACACAGATCTCTCCGCCGACTGAAATGTGGGGAATGTTAAAAATGTGCTGCTTCTTTCACCTTAATCTACCCTTGTCCCTCTCTACTCCTCCTTGTCAAATTTGTTTATTTCATTTCTTTATCCTCAAGTTACTCCTCTGTTTCCATTTGCTCTTTCTCAAGCATTATCTCAGCTTTCGAGTAAACATCGGCACCCTTACCTGTGTATCAGTTTATAAGTGTTTGTAATATGACCCACATCCAACTGAATGCCTAGTACGTTTACTGAAACTAACAGGTAACCTGATGTGATGTGTTTTCAGCAATGGAAAAAAAGATATAAGGAGATCCAGTGTGATCATATCTTAACTTATTGGGTATCACATCTTCACAAACAGCTTTTCGATGTGGGAAAAAAGCCTCCTATGGCAATATGGCACAGGTTATTCTGTGGATATGTAACAATGAGTTTGCCATCAACATTTGAAATTCAATGCAAAACTTCCCACCCATCTTCTCTCAGGTGATGCTCCGTACAAAGGCAACACACACAGTGTTGGTTAGTGCACATATGCTGTTTGCAAGAATCTTTTTACTCAAAATTAGCCTTTGTGTTTTTGTCACATGACCTTCTGTACGCTTGTGGCATTCTGAGAAGTTGAGTTTTTTTTTCCCATCTCGTTGTGGCGTAGAGGCACCTGAAAAAAAGGAGTGTGTCGCAGTGCATGCCCGTCACGACAGTGTTGATCTTGTGTGAGCGCTTGACACGCATCTACATTTAAAGGGGTGGTTGATTATGATTTCACTTTTTTACCTTTAGTTAGGGCGTGTTCACACTTTACGTCTTTTTTGAAAGGTGGCCTAGAATGGAAAATTGCTAACTTAAATCTAGTGTTCTTTTGCACGCTCAAATTCATACATTTTAAAGGAGTCCTATAATGCTCCTTTTACAAGATGTAAAATAAGTCTCTAATGTCCCCAGAGTGTGTATGCAAAGTTTTAGCTCAAAATACCCCACAGGGGTATTAAAATAGTCACTTTTTGAGGATGAGCAAAAACAATATAGTGAATATAGTGATCATGGATCTAAATGTTCTGTTCCAGGCTGTGCAGGGGATGTGAGGACTTTTCATAGCCTTCCCACAGAACAGAACTGACACCAAATTAATTCAAATATTCATTGACAACCCTTTTTTTCCATGACTAAGACCAGACGAGATGACACAAACGTCCTTAAACGATTATTGTGACTATATAAACATGCAATAGCGTTGACAAAAAAAGATGAGTCTAAAATGTAGTTTCAAAAAATAAAAACTTGAATAAAAAGCACTCTTGGTTTTGTCGGTGGGGAAAAGAGGAGCATTCGTGCTTGCGGTTGCCAGATTTCAGTGTTTTAAATCCCCCATACAAGAGCTTTACTGTGAAAAGGACATGTATTCTATCCGGTGTTTTACTGAAATGTGCAATCTGGCAACCATGTGCATGCTGCGGTGATCTGAAAACACCAATAAACAAGTAAGCTGCATTTCAGCGATTTCCATTTGAGATTTTCTGCTTAAAGTGTCATTCAATCTGTCAAATGTTCTGTCAGGACTCACGAGCCGCTTGTGCTGTTTGCGATTTGTGTGTTCGCTGAACAACTGCACTTGTGTGAGCCAAGCTCAACATTAACATTCATGACCCTTCCAAATAAGGCAAAATCAGACAAGGGACCATTTCTAGGGTTGTAAATGTACCTGTTAAAACGTATCTGGACAATTTTAACCCTTGAATAAGCCACATACCCTCTATGTAGATATCCGAGGACAATTTAAAATATAGTTTAAACTCATTCTAGGGCACCTTTTGAAGCTGCCAGCATCTGTTTTACATTAAAATCCTATGATTTTCTAAAAGAGTCATGAGCGTTTTTTTAAACACCAATGCTGACGTCTTTTTCTGCAGCTCAGTGTCTTTTCAAGTTGAACTTTTCTGATAAAAATGCCCTACGTCAAGCATGTTTTTGACAGCTGACCAATGACAAGCGAGTAGCAAGACTCGTTTCTATAACAACAAGAAAAATGGAGAAGGTGCTGGTAGCTCGACTAAACAGCAGTAGCATGTCTTCAAACTGACTTTTGTGAAGTCTTAAATATGCCGCAAACCGGAGCTCCTGGAATAAATTATTGTAGGCACCATACTGTTTTCTTACACGTATATAGTCATGCTCCCACAAACGCCGCTGTGAACCGACATTCTCATCCCCGTTAACTTCAAAAGCCAACACGAGCCAACTTTCTCTTTCTTGAAATGTTGTATCTCTGCACAGCACTCTTGTTGCAGCTGTTGTTATAGCATCAAAAGACATCCTCGGCTGCTATTGGAACCAGGCGCTGCCAGCTTTATTTTTTTTACAAAGAGCGCTCTTGTCGACTTTTTCTTGTAAAAAAAGACGTCAAGTGTGAATACAGCCTTATTGTGTAATGTTGCTGTTTGAGCTTAAACAACATCTGCAAAGTTACGATGCTCAAAGTTCAAAGCTAAGGAAGATCATTTCTTTCAAAGAAATCGCTTTTTAAAGAATACAACAAACGGCTGGTACGGACTACAACAAGCTTCTTCCCGGGTTAGTGACATCACAAACCCCAACATTTACATAAACCCCGGAAACACGCAACAAAGGCCATGTTGAGAAGAAGAGTTGTTGTAGCACATTTGGCATCCGTCTTTTCACATTTATTGCAATACAGTACGGACACAAATGCAAGAGCATCTCATAAAAGCAAGATGACAACACCAGTTATAACCGTAATTAAACTAAACTACACCTGTTCTCTCTTCATCAGCAGATATTCTCTGGGTCTGTGCATCTCACAACAGTTCCCACACCAGCCATTTATAGATTGTCATTCAAGTCATCGATTAGCATATTCTGTCATGATAAAGATAGTTAACACCACGTCAGCTACATAAATTCACCAACTAAGCGTTCAGAAACGTCCTGTCTCAGTCTACATGTTGTCACTTCTTCTCGAGTCTCACCATCATTGTTCGACTCCGGTTTGAACATAAAAAGCTGAACAGTTTTTGACAGTTTCAGTGTGTGTCTGCGTGAGGTAATCGGACCTGCTAACACCAGCTCTTGAAGCTCCGCCCTCTTTGTGAATGGGGGCAGGGAGAAGCAGCTCATTTGCATTTAAAGGGACACACTAAAAACGGTGGGGTATAATACCCCTGTGGGGTATTTTGAGCTAAAACTTTGCATACACACTCGGGAGACATCAGAGACTTATTTTAAAATCTTGTAAAAGGGGGCAAAATAGGACACCTTATAAATTAATTAATTTGAGCATGCAAAAGAACGCTAGCTTTAAGTGAGCAAGGAAATTGTGTTTTAACATAAATATTATAAAAGTTTAGCTTTGATTTAATATTTTCAGTATTTCAGTATTGAAATAGAAATAAAGATAACGTAGTAAAAACTCAGATTAAATGTCTTTTGTTGTCCATATCTTTATATATATTGTGCCACAAATGACAGATAAAATGTGTTTAAAAAAGAAAGAATGGGCCTCTTGTTCATTCTTGATATTTACATCTGCTTTGTATACAGTATTTCACTTTTGTCCCTGAATGTTTTTCCAGTGTGTTGTCTGAGTGATTCCCTTGTGTTTATCAGCAGAAACGTTTTCCTTTTTGTGACATGAGGTCTGTGCGTTTGTGCTTTCATGTTTTGTTTGCTTCGTTTTGTTATATCTCAGTTTGACATCTTTTCCTGTGTACAAAGATTGGCTTTGGGAATCATGGGAATCCAGTGTGGAAGCTATGGAGGCTGGTTTTGACTTTGAGTTTCAATTTTTCATATAGTATATGTACATGAACATATGCAGACAGTATATGAACTCACTGAATAATATGACATTATTACTAGATGTAGACTATTTATGAAGCTCAAAATATGAAGTTCTAATAAAAAATAAAAATAGATTCCCTAAATACATATGATTATATGATTTGGCAGTTTTCGACTGTTTTAATGGCACTTGAAGGTGCAAAGTTTGAAACTGAGGGGTCCACTTCTGCAGTTTAACTGTTGACCTGCAATATAATGAGAGGCAAGAGACTTGAGTTAACCAGGAAGGGTGGGATGTGAGGAGGAAGAGAGTGGGAGTGGTCAGGAAGAAGGGGGAGTGGCCAGTGTGTGTGTGTGTTTGTGTGTGTGTGTGTGTACGGTAGCTGGAGCTCAGTGACTGAGTGCTGCATTTTATGTGCCGTACACACGTGTGGACTGAGAGCTTGATACAGGAACTCCAGAAGAAGGTAAATGAGTCTTTCATTAAGGGTTTTTATCTTGGGTTACTATAAATATTGTGCTGTTGACGTGTCATAGTTTCCACTTCACTGTTTAATTAATATTGATTAAATGCCATATATTTTTACATTTAATTAACAGTATTCTTTGCTCAAATGTTAATTAATTTACATTAGAATTAAAGTTTCATTTTTCAGTAGTAGAAAATTAAATGACTAAAGTATACATACCACATTTTAATTGTTTGTGTGTGTACATATGTGTATATATGTGTGTGTGTGTATATTTGTGTGTTTGTATGTATGTATGTATGTATGTATGTGTGTGTGCATTTGTGTATATGTATATATGTACACACACACACACACACACACACACACACACACACACACACACACACACACACACACACACACACACACACACATACATAAACAAGTTTGGGCTTGGTAAGAATTATGTTCTTGAAAGAAATATGCTAATCAATGCTGCATTTATTTGATTTAAAAAAAAAAGTAAAATTGTGAAATATTACAATTTAAAATAACTGTATTCTATGTTAATATATTATAAAATGTACTTTATTTCTGTGATCAAGGCTGAATTTTCAGCTTCATTACTCCAGTCTTCAGTGTCACATGATCCTTCAGAAATCATTCTGATATGATCTGCTGCTCATAAAGCATTTATTTTCAATGTTGAAAACCGGCTTGATTGTTTCCCAATGACATTTGTGTATTTTTGTGGAAACATTATTCCTCGTGATTCAACATTTTTTCATAATTCTTGGATGAATAGAGAGTTCAAAAGAACTGCATTTATTTGAAATATAAGTCCTTGTCTTTACTGTCACTTGATCAGCCTAATTCATCCTTGCTGAATGGAAAAAAAAATATTGACCCCAAACATTTGAACCGTAGTGTCTGCATAATAAACAAAGGAAAGTAAAATATTTAAATAAATCTAGATACGCAAAATTAAATTTCCCTTGAATTGTTAATGAGAGACAAAGGGAAACTGACCTGTCAATTGCCGGTGAAGCTCCCATTCTTGTATATCCATTGAATGTGGTGTGTGATCTCTTCATCTCTCATTTTACTATGTGTGTGTGTTGGAGCCAAAATGACAGGCTCTGCTACTGTATTTCACTCATCATGAGTTAAGTGTGTGTGTGGTTCACCAGACTTATCCAGACGCTCATGGAAAATGACACTAACTGCTTCACACACACACACTAGATCTTATGAGCTTTGTGCACTCGGCTACCTCAAATTTGGACAATTTAGAAGATGTAAAGCTTAATGTGGCATTGGGGAAAAAATGTTTTTCATGCAAGTAGCAGAGATCTTGAGAGAGTTCAGGAGAGTCCATTTGGCTCTTTGGTCACTATCTGAGTTCATCTGAAACTGCTTTAGCATGATTGCTAGATTAAACCTGTTACAAAGGCTCTACCACATGCACATGCATAGTGGCTTAAAGTCAGAAAATAAAAATCAGTCGTAAGTTTTCTCATCCTCGTGTCACTTAAACCCACATATAGCATGACTGACTTTCGTATGTGGAGGGAAGCGGCTTTTTCCATGATAAAAGTAAATGGGGGGCCGGGGCTTTCAAGCTCCTAAACGACCAAAAAAGTACAATAAAAGTTGTTCAATTTGTGCTCTATAATCAAAGTGTTTGAAAGCAATGCGAGAGCTTTGTGTAAGGAACAGGCTCAAAGTTTAATGGCAACCTCTATTTGAACTTCAGAAAAAGCCATTTCTCATGTGCTTTCATGGCAAGCATCTTGTAATTATAGTGTAGACATATGGATGTGACTTCTGCCGAGCAGCATCTGCATCTGTGTGCTTTATATCTGTTTTTTACAAACAGAAAAATTATGCTTTGCAAGTAAAATCTTGCAGGTTTACTCTGGGACAAAATGGTCATTTACATATGTTAGGTTTAAATCACACTTCAGCTAGTCTGAAACAGAAACACTGAAACACATGACCTCGTGTGATGCCTGATTATTTCTGTTTGTGTTGGGCTGCTGATTAACTGCGGTTTGGTGTTTATTGTGCCATATAACTGTTAATCCTTTTACAGCAGGTAGACAATCACCGTTAAGCCAAAAAGACTTAGTCCACAGCGTTAAGCCAACACTAAACATCTTACAGCCTTCTTTACAACTCGCATACAAGCTCAAAAGCTTAAAGGTTCAGTCTGGTTCACTTGTTTAAAAGAATTCTTTGTATTTATTTATATTCTCAAATATTTTATAATTCTGCGCTTGAACAAGCATCAGCTGCTTAAAATTAAAGTCTCACGATTCGGTTAAATTAATTCTCGATTTTGAATTCATTTCATTTGGATTTTAGATTCAATTCTAAACTTGTTTTTAATTTATTTATATATTTAATACAACTCACAGGTGTAAACTTTAAGTAAAGTTGAATTAAGTAAGGAATCATTTTTGACCGGCCGTTGAATTATTAGAAAAATAATTCACACGTAAGTTAATAATGCGGTCACGAAATGTCATGTAGCTTTTAAGTTGCTAAACTATTTTACTGCTTAAATCGCATGTTGCGAAGAGCGAGCGGAAGAGAGTATGTGCTTTCCATACATAATAAAACGTAATTTTGTGGCAAAAAACATAGAAATAATTATTTGTTTTTATCCTATTGTTTACTATATTTATTTGTTTGTTTGTTCCGTGTCGTTGTGGTTTTTGGTTCTTCTGCTGTTTTTGGCTATAAGGACCTGTGAAATGACTGAAATCATCTGGCGCGGTGATATGGAGCCGTAATGCGGTCAAGACCTGCTGGAACTACTTTAGTCGTGCGTTTCCCTAAAAAAAACAAAAAAAACCTGCACACATTAGAACGTTCATCAACCAATCAGATTCAAGCATTCTATAACCCCCGTACTATAATATTTTTTATCTCATGTTAGATCTTTTACTTCGTAAATCAATTTATAATATAGGCTAAATATATTATATTAAACTATTTTAATAACCTTTTAATTTGTAAGGATATTACCACTACTAGTTTTATTGTTTATATTTGTTCCCCTGGTACAGTCTTTTTATTATATTGAGTTTTTAATGGGCTTGTTTTGCTTTTTTGTAATATCTGGCAACCCTTACTAGAGCTTTAAAGGTATCGTTCACCCAAAAATAAAAAATCTTTCATCTCTTGCTCACCCTCAAGTTGTTCCAAACCTGTAAGAGTTTATTTTGTCTGTTGAACACTAAATCATTTTAATTAAATCATGTTGGTAACCAGACAGGTGACGGCATCCATTGACCTCCATAGTAAGGGGAAAAATACTATGGAAGTCAATGATTGCCGTCAACTGTCTGGTTGCCAAAATTCTTTAAAATATCATCTTTTGTGATCAACAGAAGCAATATGAGGACAGCAGCTAATCTTAGTAGGGTTATTTAGGTAGTTTAAATTGTACACGCCTTGTGACTTCGTTATTTTACTCAAACCCAGTGGAGTCATTGAATCATTGATTTCAAGAGATTTGTTCAAAAATGCTGATTCATCCAGTCATGAAACAAGTAAAGCCTTTGTGCTGAACACTCTCAGAAAAAAGGTACAAAAGCTCTCACTGGGGTGGTACCCTTTCAAAAGTTATACCTTTGTTACCTAAAGAGTGCATATTAGTACTTTATGGTGTGTTCACACTTTGGTTGTATTAAAACAAACCCTGGTGCGATTGCTCTGTTTGTGTGGTTTGTTTGAATAAGTGTGAACGCTGACATATGAGACCGCTGAAGGCTCTCGTTCCGCTTCTAAGCGAATTCTGGTGCGGTTCGACTGAAATCTGTAGCAACACGGAACGAAGACATGAAAATGAACCAAATCTGGGACACGATGTCACAAGATGCGACACTAAAAGGACAGAACGCTCAAACACACCTGGTTTTTCTCGTCATAGTGGTGATGTTGCCCATCACAGTTCGGTACAGGCATCAGAACCGTGTCTCCAGATCTTCGTTTGTGTGTGTGATGGAGGGATTTCTGGCACTGTTTGACTGCTTTACACATTTTATAAGCTCTTCACGAGTTCTCAGCTGCTCAAAATACCATCATGTAGCTACGCACACACATCGAGCGCAATTAGCCGCACACTGCATTGTTTTGGATGTTCAGTAAGTTCTGTTGCAAAATATACGTAATAAAAGAGACCAATTAGGTTCTGAACAAATCCCAATGCCTTTAGGTTCGGTGTTAAAATGCCAATGTCAACGCTAAGCGGACCAGGACTAAATGTTTCATTTGGTCTGGACCAAACGAACCAAGCTTACTGAACTACACCTTTAAAGATACATATTGGTACCAAAAGTGTATATATTATCTAAATCAGGGGTGGGGAACGTTGATCCTGGAGGGCCACTCTCTTGCAGAGTTTAGCTCCAACTCTAATCAAACACACCGGAAGTTAATCTAGTCTTCAGGATTACTAAAGATACAGGCAGGTGAGTTTTTTTCAGGGTTGGAGCTTAACTCTGCAAGAGAAGTGGCCCTCCAGGATCAACGTTCCCCACCCCTGATCTAAATAGTACATATTAGAAGTTTTTTTAAAGGGTATACCATCCCAGTGACATCTTTTGTACCTTTTTTTCTGAGAGTGAGTCATTCATTCAAATAAAAATAAAAAAATAATAAAATTCCATATATTTTTGCAATATAATGTTTTGTTTAGTTGTCTATTCAGAATTGTGACCTCTATTTTAAACCAAAAAAATGTTGATTCTCAGTTTATCCAGAATTGTGCAGCTCTGCTGTTTACTTAACCGGTCAGTTGTTCTGTCTTGTTTGGTAGAGTCCCAAATCAATGCGGTTCTGATGGATGAATTTCTATTGAACTGGAATTTTGTGTTTTGGCCACATATATCTTGGTCTCCTGTTCAGTATGATTTTGTCATTGAATATGGCATCAGATGCAATGTATTTTAAGTTTGTTTATGTATTTGTTTTTTTTTTTGCAGGGCGGGCAGGATAACATCAAGGCAGAAGCGTTGATCAACCAATCTGAGAGAATTGAGAATCACAGAGAAGGCAAGTTAAATCACACAAAACAATCACTTACTCATCTGAGAAGAGTTTAATCTTGCCAAAAAGTATAGAAACGTTCTTTCACACTAAAGTAGACTATGTCGAGGGGGTGTAATGCTCATTTATGTCTGCCAAACAGACTTTCATCCCCTCCCACCCCACCAGGTCAACCCCTATATTTAGACACGCAGTCTGTTGAAGTAAAACTCCTTTCCTGTGACCCTGACATTTGTGGTGTTAGTGGTCCTTACTCAGCTGCTCAACCCAGTAATTTTGGCCAGGGTGAGAGCAGCGCCAAGCAAAGACGGCCTTAATGAGTGCAGAAATTAGACATTTTGGGAAGCCACTGTTTGTTGTTCAGATGGAGACAAAGGAAGTTTGGGGTTGGGACAGGACAGGGAAGAGCATTGTGGAGAATGAGGGAGGGGACATGCCTTTGTCTTGCAAGTATTTTGAAGTTGGGGTCAGAGACTTAAGCACATCTTGAGTTGGATAAAGGGAGAGTGTCTTTTGCTTCTTTGTCATTTCTGTTGTGGTACAGTAGTACAGTGATTGTGTCAGGTGGTAATACCATGGTACGTCAGGGTTTTACCTAAAAGTATGTTAAATTGGGATAATCTGCTTTAATATAAAAATGTTAAAGCAATAAGTCACACGTATTATTTCTGTCTGGCAATTATTTATTCCTGGGTAAAAGAGAATTATGCGATACATTTAGAGTCATAATCATGACAAATTCAGGCTTATGACAATCATAATTATAACGCAAGTCGAAAATTATTAAGTACTAAGTCATGAGAAAAAGTCAAAACAGTGACAATCATAATTATGAGAAGTTGAAATGAAGTCATAATTATGACAAAGTCAGGCTTATGACAATCAAAAATGATTAAGTATTTTGGGAGAAAAGTCAATATAATATATATACAATATAAATCCTAATTATGAGAAATTAAAAAAAAAATATAATGTCAATGACTCTCAAAAGTATGAGAAGTTCTAATTATGAGAAATCATATTAATAATAATTTGTTACATTTTATATAGCGCTTTTCTAGACACTCAAAGCGCTTTACATATAGAAGGGGGGAATCTCCTCAACCACCACCAATGTGCAGCATCCACCTGGATGATGCGACGGCAGCCATATTGCACCAGAACGCCCACCACACACCAGCTGATTGGTGGAGAGGAGACAGAGAGATGAAGCCAATCAAATATCATATAATAAATACAGTCCCTGACAAAAGTCGTGTCGCTTATCTATTTTGTAGAAACACCTGCTATTAACCTGACTTTTAATTCAACAATTGGTGTTAGAAATGGCTCATATGAAAAGCTAAAACCCTCCCAAATGATGTGTAATGCACTAAAATAAATTAGTTTCACTGAAAAAAGATTTATCATTTAATCAAGACAGAAAGGTCACATTTGGCAAGACAAAAGTTTTGTCGCCTATACAGAAATTGAACAAATTTACTGCAAATACAAAAATATATCAGCAAATTAAGTAGTGGTGCTGTGAGATCCAAATTTACATTTATGCATTTGGCAGACGCTTTTTATCCAAAGCGACTTACAGGGCACTAATTACAGGGACAATCACCCTGAAGCAACGTGGAGTAAAGATTGAACCAGCAACCTTCTGCATGTCAGTTAGGTGGTTTAACCCACTGGACCACCATCTCCAGTAATAATAAAAATGTAATATCTTGTATGACTTCCATGAGCTTGAAGGAATGCATCCATGCGGGTTGGCAAGGATTCATACAATTTATTGATGAAGTCATCAGGAATAGCAAAGAAAGCAGTCTTGCATGCCTCCCAGAGTTCATCAATATTCTTTGGTTTCGTCTTCCATGCTTCCTCTTTCATCCTACCCCACATATGCTCAATGATGTTCATGTCTGGTGACTGGGCTGGCCAATCCTGGAGCATCTTGATCTTCTTCGCCTTGAGGAACTTTGATGTGGAGATGGAAGAATGCGATGGAGCACCATCCTGCTGCAGAATTTGGCCTCTTTTCTGGTCGGGAATATAAGAGGTCGCTAAGATTTCTTGGTATTTTAGACTATTGATGTTGCCTTCCATCCTGCAGATCTCTCTAATACTGGATGTAACCCCAGACCATGATTTTTCTGCCACCAAACTTCACTGTTTTCTGGGTGAATCTCGGATCCATGCAGGCTCCAGTAGTTCTCCTGCAATATTTGCGGCGACTGTGGTGTAATTCAACAGAAGATTCATCTGAAAAATCCTCCTTCTGCCACTTTTCCAGCGTCCATCCTTTTAGCAGGCTGTGGGCTTTGGCAAATGCCACACGGTTTTTCAGTTGTCTTTTGTTTAGTGCTGGCCTCTGGGCACTGATTCGACCATGGAGGCCATTTCGAGACCGAATCCGACAAACTGTTCTGGTTGACACAGGGACTTCAGGTGACCAGGTCTCGTGGAGCTCTGCTGCAGTGGAAAATGGGCTGGCCTTGGATTTTTGAGCCAACATACAGTCCTCTCGAGCAGTTGTCTTGCAGGGTCTGCCTGACCTGGGTTTGTCATAAACGTCTCCAGTCTCTTCAAATCTTTTTTTTATCCTCTGTACTTGACGCTGAGACACTTTGAAGGTGTCTGCCACATCAGCAGTGGATCTGTTCTTCAGCCTCTTGATAATCAAAACTTTAGTCTCAGGGTGAATCTTAGGCATGTTTGCAGAGGTCTAGTTGCAGTTGATGTGAAGGTCTAGTGTACTGGGGTTCTTTTTATACACACCTGAGATCTAATTGATCCATTATTAGTCACAGGTGAAGCTCATATGACAAGGCGACAACACTTATGTCTTTGCAAAAATGGACTCAATGGGCTTTTCCAAGCTGTGAATATTAGAATATTTTTTGACAGCCATTTCTTGTAAAAAAAATCTTGATAAGAAATATATTTCAGCGGCACTTCAGGTCAATTTGTACACAAGCGACAAGACTTTTGTCAGGGACTGTATATATATTTGGCCAAAATGCCGGGGTTACATCTCTACTCTTTTTCTGAGTAGGACATCTTGGGCTTTTTAATGACCACAGAGAGTCAGGACCTCGGTTTAACGTCTCATCCGAAGGACGGTGCTTGTTACAGTATAGTGTCCCCATCACTGTACTGGGGTGTTAGGACCCACACAGACCACAGGGTGAGCACCCCCTGCTGGCCTCACTAACACCTCTTCCAGCTGCTACCTAGTTTTCCCAGTTGGTTTCCCATCCAGGTACTAACCAGGTTTAGTCCTGCTTCGCTTCAGTGGGAAACCAGTCTTGGGCTACAGGGTGATATGGCTGCTGGTGTGAAAATGAAGATACACTAATGCTGCCTTCACGTGCTATCGGAATTATTGTAAATACGAGTTTCCGAGGTAAAAATTGCACATGAACGCCCTCTGATGTCGTGTTTACCACTGGGAAGTTCGGAAATAGTTTTTATACCCAAATTCCCGAGATGGGCGTGCCATAAACTTTAAACATAGAACTACTGAAGTGTGACAGATATGATTTATTAGGGGGGTTTTTCTCCAAAAGCTAGTCTTATTATATGATTAAAATAGTGCATATTTACACACACGAGTAATAATTTGAAGCAAAAATAGCCTGTATTTAACCAAAATTACAGAATCTGGCATCGTAAATGTTTATATGGTTGTCAGTGCATGTGACGCTACATATAATTTTGGTTTTAATAAAATTTTACCAATAAATAGGCAAGAATAAACCTGGTGTCCTCCAATATTTCTGTCAATTCCGACAACAAAGCACTTGAATGTAATAAGCTCGTAATCACGACTGAAGTGGGAAGTAGGACATTTCCGATAGCACGTGAAGGCAGCTTAAGTCCTAACTGAGAAGTTGAGTCATAATTATAGCAGTTGAAATGATGAGATGCTAAGTCATTATGAGAGAGTCAAAATTGACATATTTAGCCATAATTATGAGATAAAAAGTATAAAGTCTATAGTCGAAATTGACAATCACGATTGACGTCAAAATGGAGATAAATGAGATACTACATGTCATAAATTGAGATAAAAAATGTTGACCTAATATTTGATCATTTTGAAATTTTCCGTCATAATTGATTTACCAAAACGAATCCCATTTGTGTTTGAATATATACAACTTACATGAAAACATGGATAAAAGACTTAATATAATCTAATACTCATACAAATATATAGAGTCATATGAATTAGTACTTTTATGTCATATTTGGAGAGTTAATTACCATTTTAGGTGAATTATTCTTTCAACAAAAGACACAGTGCATCTATAATACCTGTTTTCCATACCAGCTTAAACCAATCTGTTTATCCAAAGAGATGATTGAGGGACTTTCTTGGCTTTGACATGCACCATTTTATAGCCTAGCATTTGTCTGAGAGTGTGGAGAGCCGCTCTTTGTGCTGAAGCTGAAGAATACTTCTGGGGTTTGGATCTCTGAACTTCATTGCCTGCCACATCACTTGTGGTAAACAAAGCAGACAAGATGGTAATCAAATTAAGCACTTGTGCCTCAACACAGTAACACGCCTAAGATGTGTCATTTATATTCACTTACTCTTAATTTAGCCAGGGGCTTTCTGGTTGCCTTTAATGTTTTTTTTTTTTGTTAACGCTATATATAGTTGAAGTAGCACTTTGTATTTCTATTTTTTGAACAGTAAATGTTTGACATTCATGATAAACATAAATCTTCAATTTAAGACAACATTCTTGAGAAGGCCTTTTAAGGAGTATATCCTGACTCTGTAAGCAGTGAAAAGAACACAAGACGTAGACTAAGCAGCCCAAAAGCACAGACTGTGCTCTGCTCCGGCTCTGAGATCTGAGAATGGTGGAAACCGAAGGATACTTCCTGACCAGATGTGAAAAGTATCAGGATGTCGGCACGACTGCTTTCCTACAAATTACAGGGATCTGCTCAGAAACACTGCTACCTTAAAAGAGCATTAGCTCTCTCTCATTACAGATGGAGCGTGTGACCGTCGCGACACACACGTATTATCAGTCAGTTGAGCATTTTGACATGTCGCAGTCTTCGCTTTTGTTACTAAAAAAATGTCTCTTGCTTTCAATAACAGCTGAGTAGCCCATTTCATATTTGAGCTGGTACACATGCAAAGTTGTCAAATATTTAGCTGATGGTTTGACACTAATGTCACTTCCTGTGCCCACCATGTATTCTCTGTCTGGATATCTGTCCTTGTTCGCCCTGAGTGTGCATATACCCAGGAAATGTGAAAGGAAGTGTCCTATCTCCACCCAGCATGCACAGCTCATTACAATAACCATCTGACATTCCTTTGGCTTGGTTCTGTTCGTTTTGTCTGTGCCTGGCTGCATATATTTGCTATGTGTGGAGAATGAACTAGTATTTCACCATACATGCTAATGCAAATCTTGCAAGTCTCCTGAAAGAAATGCAGTATGCAGTATTCATACATTCAGTAAAGTTTGAGCTATGCCTTCACTACAACCAAAGACTTTATATATAGGAAGATGGTTCATATGAATGGGAGAGAGTGCAACGCCTATTATGGCAAATAAGCCCCGCCTTTTAAATTAAAGAGCCAATCGTTGATTAGTAAAGTCACTGCAGTTGCTGTTAGAAGCTCCGGTTGCAATAGAAACAGGCAGTGTTCTGAGACACGCGTTTAGGGCTGAAAAATTATTTTTTAAATCATTTAGAAACACAATTTATGAGACCATTGTCAGATTTCATTGGTGATTTTCAAATATGAAATGTAATCGAAAGCTTGACGAACAGTTTTTGGAAAGTTTGATGTTTCCCCATTCAAAGAGATAGAAGCTGTACTTGCATGGCCGAGAGGCGTTTCAAAGATGGCCGCCGAGTGAAATGACTTGTCTTAACAGGACTTTGCTACAGTGCAATCTGATTGTTGCATTCCTGATTGCGTTCCTGTATTTAAAAAACAGATGCGTTTAATGCATGTGAGATGAGTTTTCCTCAGTGCACAGCTTGTATCTTACGGCTAGCGAATCTACGTTTAACTTCAGACTTCAGTGAACGAGTGAATGTGTGTTCATTCGTGTCAAATTGGGATTAGTGTGGGAATACAATAATACTTAACTTAGTCTATAAAGTGTAAGTCAAAAGTTGTAAGCACTTCTCATTGTTTCCCCTATTACAACAGCACCATAGACTTTTAACGTACAGACACACCGAGGTATATGTAGCTGTCATTTTTGTGAACAGATACACCCCTATTAAATACTGGAAAAGGTATAAGTACAATATAATATCATTTTTCATTGAGTCTTTAATATTCAGACTCTGATGACAATAAACCAAGAAAAACTTTTACACAGGCGCCGGCACCTGTATGTCATGCAGTAAGTGCGCTCCACACAAATACTTGGATATGCACCTAATAATAGCGCACATTTATCACAGCCCGCTTGATTTTTGCCACTTCCTATGGAGGTTTGTTTCTGCGATTGAACGACTAACACAATTTTGTTCGACCAAGACTCTTAACAGTTAGACGACTATAAGGGGGCAGCCCTATTTATGACCATTTAAAACAACTGTTTTGATTAAATGTAATTTATTCCTGTGATCAAAGCTGAATTTTCAACACATGATCCTTCAGAAATCATTCTAATATATGACCCTGGACCACAAAACCATTCATAAGTTTATTTGTGGCAATAGCGAACAGTACATTGTATGGGTCAAAATTACAAATTTTTCTTTTATGCAAAAATCATTAGGATATTTTGTAAATTTCCTACCATAAATATATAAAAAATGTATTATTAGTAGTAATAATATGCATTGCTAAGGACTTCATTTGGACAACTTTAACAGCGATTTTCTCAATATTTAGTTTTTTTTTGCACCCTCAGATTCCAGATTTTCAAATAGTTGTATCTCAGCCAAATATGGTCCTATCAATACATCAATGGAAAGCTTATATATTGAGCTTTCAGATGATGTATACATCTCAATTAAAAAAAGAAAAGAAAAAAGACCCTTAAGACATATGATGGGTCACATATGATGATTTGCTGCTCAAAAAATAGTTCTTATTATCAATGTTGAAAACTGCCTCATATTTTTTGTGTAAACCGTGATTAGATTTCTTTTCAGGATTTAATGCATGTTTGCGAAATACAAGTATTAATTTCTTAAAAACAAAAGTCTTACTGATCCCAACATTTTCAACATTAGTCCAAAGGTTTACTTCAGCAATTCACTTTAATAAGTCAATATCATATTTGCTATAACTTTGTTGTGGTCCAGGTTATACAAAGGATATGAAAGCAAGCTGAGACCTAAGCTGTGTCCCAATTCAGAGGGTGCATCCTTCGAAGTCGGACTGAGCGTTGTTAAATGGGACGGTCTAGCCTACAAAGGTTCTTTTCGCTTGACTTCTGGGGTGGGCTAGGGCCTTAAAGGATCCATCCGTTGTATCCTTCGTTGCCTGAGAAATTTGAAGTAGCCTTTGAATTGGGACAGCCTTCGTTGCAGGGCTGTGATGCAATCTGTCTTCGAATGCGGCCTTTGAAGGATGCAGCCTCTGAATTTGGACGCAGCTCGTCACAGCTAAAGTGGACTAAAATGACGTTGAGACCACTTTGAAGGACAGGAATGGTGTGGTTTACTTTTTCTTTTTAGTCCACTTAAACTACTTTGAGGTTGGTATTTCAAAGAAGACTCAATTGTGAAATCACCCTTATTCTAACTTTAAAGATCCTACAGCATTGCTCTTACAGTTCTGCATCTGTCTCTTCTGCTGTAGGCTCGAACCCAGACATGGTTTTAGTACTAGATCCTTTGGTCAGAGAGAAAGTCTCTTGCCCTCTGACCCAAAGGATACATGGCGCGCCCTCATCAGAAGTCATTCCTTCGTACCGGGAGCGTTCAGACTCCGGAGAGTCGAGTGACAGCCACAGCTCTCATCAGAGAACGAGGCTGAACTCCAGCGCTTCGAACCGCAGTCATGAATCCCTGTCTACTGCTGAAGATCACCACCAAAGATCACTGTCAGGCCCAGCTCGGGAGGAAGTGAGAGCGGCTGCATCTTTGTCTGGCGTGAATTCAGAGGATCAAGAGCTGAAGAAACTTGACAATGGTGTGGAGACGACTACCTTTAGGAGCACAACAAGTTCACAAGAATTCACACTGAATATGAGCAGTAAAAGACCTGAAGACCTCTCTGGACAGAAGGTAAGCGCAAGTGAAAGTTGTCGGATGGGAACTCTTGCTCTGTTAGGTCCACCAGGAGGTACTATTTGTCCTATTTTATCTTCTCTCCTCATGTGCATTGAAAACAATTGGGTGACACTTTATTTTACAGTGTCCTTGTTACTTAAATGATAAATGATGCATAATTACATGCAACTAAACCAAATCCTAACCCTAGAGTAAGTACATGTAGTCAATTACTCAGTCCTCAAATGTATAATTACCCTGTAGCACAGACACCTTAAAATAAAGGGGGTAACACTATTATACAATGTTAGTGTTACGTATGCTACATGTAGTTATTATAGTAAAAACTATAAATTATGCATAATTGCATGCAAGTAACCCTAAACTAAATCCTATAGTAAGTATATGTAGTTACTTAATATTACTCCGTACTTAAATGTATAATTACAGTGTAACAAAGTAAACTAAATAAAGTGTAGCCACAATTTCTGAGTGACACGAAATTGTGAGGTTGGTAAAAAATAGTATTACAGTTTTAGAAAGAAGTCTCTCTCAATGCTGCATTTATTTGATTAAAAATACAGTAAAAACAGTAATATTGTGAAAAATTATTACAATTTAAATTACATTCTATAATATATTCAAATAGAAAACAATTATTTTATTCTTTCAGTGTCTTCAGTGTCACATGATCCTTCAGAAATCATTCTGCATTAATTATTAATCAATGTTGAAAACATACTTCCCTAAAAATATTAAGCAGCAAATAATATGTCATGCAAAGAGAGAGGTTGATTTTGAATGAATTTTCCTCAGGTTACATCAGGAGGGGACGCTCTTTTGACTTTGAACGGCAAGGATACAGGTGAGCAGTTCTGCATGCCCGCATAAACATACACTACAGCTGAAGGTTATCTAATTATAGATTTAGTCTGTGTCCGAGAGTTACTTTCTCTATTCAAATCAATTGTGCATATATTGCATACCTGGCAGTATAATTGCCCAGAAGCAAGTACGGTCAAGTTGATGTCCTTCTGCTTTTGTTTAAAGTATCGAGATGTCATACTCTCACAGTCAGTGGGCCGTATCCCAAGATCTTTACTCTTCTTTATGACCTAATAGGGCCATTACCACATTCACAGTCTTAGGGGCCCAGTCCGGTGTAATGCTTTAATCAGTCTTTCCTGTCTCCTCCCCCCTTCTGAAGAAACCAAAACATCCTGCATGACCCGTAGGGATGAAAATCCCAAATGAGATGGAATTAATATCCTTAGAGTCACAATTGTTTATTCTAGGCACAATGAAATTAAATGGCAAGTGATTAAAGGGATAGTTAACCTAAAATGAAATTTGAGTGCGTTGATCAGTGTTTATATGACAAAAAGCCTAAATTAAATCTGTTCGTCATATTAAGTGATCATGTCTCTTCTGAAGACTTGAATTAAACATAAAGCTCTTAATAAACTCATTGAAACGTCAAGTTTTGGTTGCATGGACGTTCAGTGGCAGGACACAAATCTCTCTGGTTGCATTAAAAATATCTTCATCTGTGTTTTTCAAAGAAGAACAAAAGGTTTATGGTTTGATGTAAATTATGTAAATCATTTTTGGTTGAACTAGCCCTTTAATTCTCTTACTTCCTTGCTTCTACCAGGAAAAAAACAGAATTGCCAAGATATCAAAGTCTACGATCAAATGTCAGAGATTTAATAATTAACATTTCTCATCAAATTCTAATAGACTAATATGATCTGAGCTCTGTTATTCACATAATTTGTGTAGCTCTCGCTGCTCTTCTTGCAGTTTTATTGTTATTATAATTTTTTTATGTATTCTTTTCAGATTTTAAAACTTATATATTTTTTAATTTAGATATGTGATTCTGCATGACCATATTCAACATCCCTTAATCCTGTCCAATACTTAACAACAGCTCACTAATTATTAATAAGCAGTAATTAGGAGTTTTTATTCAGGCAAAAGTCGTAGTTAATAGTGAGAATTGGATAGGTACAATCTTAGGTACAATGTACTTATTATGTTGATGTATTGCAAAACACTTGTGCTGCTTTTGAGGTGGGATACAGGTATGGTTAGGAACAGGTTTGGTGGTATGGGTTGGTTAAGGGGTAAGGTCAACAGAAATTATTACATGCAGGTATTTTTAAATACAAAAGTGCAATGTAAAAGCATGTACACGGTGCATAGTTAGTAAGTACATAGTTGTTAAAGACACTTAATACAAAGTGGACCTAATTTTTGTTCTTTCTTTCCAGATTTGAAAAACAAAACCTCATACTCTGGGCCCTTCATTCGTGCAAACTCTGTTCGTGACAGGATGCGTAAGTTCGCCGAACCTGTTACGAATGTAGCTAGAAGCGGCCACAGTTCTTCTCATTATACAAACACAGTGTCTGCAGAGAGGTCTCGGGACACCCAGTCCTGCTCTTCCTCCATCCTAGAGAAAGAGAGGAATGCCACTGAGAACATGCTAGCCCAGCCCAAGCTCTCCTCCAACCAATCACACACCGCAGTGGGCGGCTCACACGGTGGCTCTGAAAATGTCAGGCGTGCGTGTAGCAGATCAGAAGAAGTGCAGACTCCTGAGGGAGACGCGTCTTCAGGGACCCACGATACCTGGGGTGAACCCGAGTCCAACATGAAGACCTTCCTTAGCATTGAGATCAAAGAGGGACGAAACCCAGCTTCACATTCTTCATTGTCTTCGTCCTCTACGGCTGCAAACATGACCCCTCGACTCATCACATCCGCTGCTCCAAAGAGAACAGGTAAGCCAATGATGGTACTCTCTGAACAACTGATCGAATGCTGTTTGTAAAACTAACACGAATGTATGCAATAACTATTGCGTCCAAAACAATTAGTGGGTGAATTGACGGATTTGAATCAACTTGTAAAAATGTGTAAATTTATAGGGTTAGATAAAAAAATATTGATTTCTCGATTTTAACGCACCGGCGCGCCTCCCATCTAAAAAAATCGCAATAATATTTGTGCTTTGTTACTTTTGATATGAAACAAAGTCTCAGATTTCAAATTACATCCATTTTATTACGAAATTGAAGAAAGATGAATACCGTTTTTGCGCTGTTTAATGTGGCGTGACGCAGTAGCGCCTCAGTTCAAGAGAAGTGGCAGCTCACGTGAACTGATCATCTCCTGCACTTTAATACCAGTTACAGCACAAAATAAACATGAATGAACGTCTAAAGGTATGTTAAAAGATACATTAAGACTTTCCAAAATCCATATCATGTCTCATGTTATCGCCCCATCAGTTTTTCATCCACGGAGAGACGTCAGTAAAACAGCTTGTAAACAATGGCACATACGTCACATTTACCTCAGAAAAACAGTGTCCATAAAATCGTTATTCAGCTAGAAAAATTAACCCTAGATATGAGCATTTTGATAAATGTATGCAACACATTATGTTCTTCAAAATGTTCTTCACATGTTCTTCAATGTTAATGCATGTTTGAATAATGACTGCCACCATTTTAAATGTTTATATTTCAATAACAGTGGAAATTTGATCATGTAATTGTAAAGTTAGTATTATAACTATTATTATAAAAAACATAATTGAGTGTGATTTTTTTTTAAATATTTAAAATAGTTCATTTTAACATTCAAAATTACAGTAATGTAGTACCAACTGACACCCGTGTATGGTTTACAGCATTAGTTGAAAGATTTGTTTACTGTATCTGCATACTGTATCTGATATATATTCCCAATAATCAATATTGAATCGAATTGAAAGCTTGAAAAAAATTGAATTACATTTTTTTTTTTTTCAATATCCAGCCCTAATACATTATGATATGTCACTTCGGTTAAAAAGAACTCTAAATGGGTAAATAGTGTTGGGTATAATTTGAAATTTAGCAATTCCGGTTCTGCAAGTCACATTTAGCTATCAAACTTATTTATTCTGTCTTTCAAATATTATTTAAGACAAGTCAGTAATTGAAATCAAATGTAAAATAACACTGCATAGTTTTCTTTTTACACTGTTTGCGGTCACCTAAGACATAACCGACTGTGTTTGCGAAGTTATCTTTTGTGCATTTGTCCGTTCAAGCACAAGATGCGAAAGAGAACACAATTTAGTATTTGCAGATCATGAGAGAAGTGGCTTTCTGTGGCATGCTGGATGTGCCAGGCACAGAAAACAGTGCACTAAAACCACATTAAAATGCACACACAGGAATCGATAAGCAGAATTGAAATTGAAATTGATTTTTATAACAAGTATCCGATTCCTGAATTGGAATAAATATTCTCTATTCCCAACCTTTTGGGTTAATATATAAATGTGCATATAATTTAAAAATATACACTACCGTTCAAAAGTTTTGGAGTCGCGAAGAGATTTTTTGGAAAGAGATTTTTTTTTATTTATTTTTTTAAGCAAGGATGCATTCAATTGGACCAGTGAAGACCAGTGACCAGTAAAGACATTTATAATGTTACAAAATATTTCTATTTTAAGGAAAACACTGTTTTTTAACTTTATATTAATCATAATCCTGAAAAAAATATCACGTTTTCCCCAAAAAAGAAAATGTTGCAGCACAACTGTTTTCAACCGTTTCAAATGTTTCTTGAGCAGCAAATCATCATATCAGAATGATTTCTGAAGGGTCATGTGACACTGAAGACTACAGTAATGATACTGAAAATACAGCTTTGATCACAGGAATAAATTACATTCAAAGAGTTACTTTAAATTGTAATAATATTTCACAATATTACTGTATGTAATGTATTTTTCATATAAAGTCATATTCAATCATGTACATTCTCTCATTGAAATGGCACCTCTGATGAAATATTTAGACCCACTGTGTTTTTTCCCCTCAAGTGAATGTTTGTGTGGCTTAACACTAGGAAAGTGTCACCAATTACTAAACTTTTCTCTTAGCAGTGACTAATATTTCCTTTGGTAGTTACCTTTTGATTTGAGTTGAGTTGAGTGAGGTTCTGAAATCAGCAGTGCCGAATTTTGCAATACACAATAGTGAAGTTTGTCACATCATCTTGGTAGCAAAATTTTAGTAGTCGTTACCAATTCCCGTTTTGTCTCAACCATTGGTTATTACTGTCAATCGTTGCAGTTTCCAATTCAATCATGCATTTAAATACAGTTGTGTACAGAGCAGCATAAAAAACTAAAATTTTATTCAAATTGTGAATTGGTTATAAACAGAAATCAAGAGAAGAGCCTCCTTTATAATCACAAAGGCGGTGAATTCACGAAAACTCCCGGTAGAATAATTTTTTTGTGCAATGTCTTAATTGTACAATGAATCTCTTATTTACGTAGTTTACACAAGTTTATCCTTTTATAATGAAAGAACTCAATGAACAAAAAAACTGTGCTTTTTCAGCGTTTGCACCTCTGATTGGCAATTGCGTTCATGTGCTCAACAGATATGATTGTGATTGGCTACAATGCTCAAACACTAACTAGTGTTTGATAGCAGCGCCTATCAGCCTGGTACCATTCTTTTTTTTTTTTTTGGCTTGAAAATCCTTACATCTAGGGCCCTATGATTTCCGCGATCACGGAAATGCGGACGGAATCACGGAATTGGCATATTAACGCTGAATTTTACATATTTGGAATGAAATTCTGTTTTGTGTGGGAGAAGAATGTGTCTGGGGAAAATGCAGACTGGGGGAAGCAAATCTGGGCGACACGACCCGTCCAGTCATTTCAGCTCCTCCTTCAAAACAATGAAAGTATGGCGAAGCGGCTCTCCACGGCTCTGCTTTCATTGGCGGAAAAGTTAAGAAACTCGAATGCTTTCACTGCACGCAGTGGCAGCGCACGCCCGTTGTGTTTAGCGTAGCTTAACCGCGGCGTGTGTATTGCAAATACAGACGGACATCGTCCATTCTGTCACATTTTCCGGTGGTCTGCTCCGACCCCTGTCTGTCTCATGCTTTGATTTACCATGGGCAGCATATATCTGCTGCAAATGCGACGTGTTCCCCTCTGTCCCAAACACACATGCATATACCATGCTGTATTTAGGTAGTTTACATGATAAAAGTTACCTTAAAGTTAAGATATGCTTCTAGTTTAATCAGTTAAACGGGCCTTTGAAGTTGGGCAAAAACGTCTGGCAGTGCATGTGTTTTCGTGTATTTTTACTTATTTATTTTTCACAGCGCTGGATGTGATGTAGTGTTACGTGTTTCACAAGAATATGCACCATATGATTTCATGGTGAAATCAATTTTTTTTTTGTCCTTTTTTTGCCTTGAAAGAAAAAGCTAATGGAGCATTTTCATTTAAACTTAAATAAAGTAATATAATTTATTTTACTGGACAGTTTAAAGCTCATAACCATTCATATTTTATTGTAGTAAATGTGATTTACTTACCTCAATAAATTTAAGGTAATTCCTATTTTATGTTTTATGTTATATTAACATTAAAAGCACACTCTTTTTACGACTAAAATAACATTTTAAGGGTTAAAAAAAAAAAGAATTCCCCAAAATTCAAATAGAAAAAAAGGAATTTGCAAAAATTAAAACGGAAAAAAAGGAATCTGCAAAAATTAAAATGGAAAAAATTGAATTTGCAAAAATTAAAACGGAAAAAAGGGCATTTGGGAAAATTTTAAAAATAAAGTTTGGGAAAAAATCAAATGGATTTTATAGGGCCCTATACATCTACATTGTTTTCAAACGGCTGGGCCTACTAAAACAGATCGGTTGCTCTCCTAAGTCAAGACATACAAAAGATGTGTAAAATATCCAAAACAGACCATCCTATTAGATTTATTTTAACCATACAATCAGTCTTAAAGAATCCTGGTCCTATTTCCTAAATTCCTACAGGTGTTTTTAAACCCTATTGGTTAAAATCTCTTGTGTTGAATAGCCTATTGATAATGGAGAGTTAAAGGAAATACATTTTTGGTATATTTTGTCTATTGCTCTGAAAGATCTAGATTTTTAGTTTTGTGTTGGAGTTTTATATTATGCTTCATTAGGATTGGTTCCAAATGATGATTCTAAGAGAATTCCTTGCGAATTCTGGATTTTTGCCTAGGGTGGTCGGATCACAGGCCTAGAAAGCTGGAAAAAGGAAAGCTAGTAGCGATCCAGGCTTTTTGGAAAGCAACAGTACTATGCGTTTCACAGATGTGTTTATGAGGAATGGCGAGCGGGCTGATGGAACGAGTTGGAGTGCAAGCCGTGCATATTCTCAGTTTGGCAGCCATGTTGGAAATTTCACCCTAAAATGAAATAGTTTAACGCATTCCTTCTCCATGATTCAAGTAATGAATGAGTAAGCCTATTTAGTGGCTTTGGATATAAACTTTAAAATAATCTATTTTGTGGAAACTTTTCTTTTAAGTTTAATTTCACCCATTTGGATGTCATTTTAGTGTACTTAGGAGTGTAGTTAAAGGGATGGTTCGCCAAAGATGAAAATGATCTCATTTACTGTATGCATACTCATATCATTTGAAACCCTTGATTTTATTTTTCTGTGGAACATAACATTTGGTTACACTTTATTTCGATGGTCCACTTTAGACCTTCTACTAACTATTAGTAAGATTGCAACTAGATTAGGGTTGTTAGGGTTTGGGTTAGGTAGCTGTTAAATTTAAGTACACAATCAGATAATACCAATTTATGTCAAACAATGACCAAGCAACGCTTCATATTGTTCAGCCTGTGGTGTCAAAGGTCGCATTAGCAATAATAGAAAAAACACTGAAGCAAAACAAACATGGTCAGGTCAAAGTAATTATGCTTCCAAATCTTTATCAATTTTACTGCTAGTTCACTGTATGGAGAATTTTTGGGTATAATATGTCAGTTTACTATAATTTTGCCCCGTTCTAGCGGTTAGCATCAAGTGCCGTATATCATTTTAAACAGGAGAACCTGAAGTTTCCATCTAGCTTATTTAAAGTCCCAATTTTACATTTATTTAGTCTGAGAATGGATTAAAGTAATTGAATTTTAAGAAAAACTGCAGCAAAAATGCAGTGCTTTTACTGTAAACTCAAACAGAACTTCATGAAGTTTGGATTTTTTTCTTTAGAAAGTTAGACGTGGTTGTTTTAGACTTCCAGATGAAATTTTGTCCACATGTAAGAATCCCTCAGCAAGTTATATCCATTTATTATAATATTATTCTAGGCGTTTTTGAGTGAAAACAGGTGCATTTTATTTACTGACAATGTAGATATGTCCAAAAAAAAAGTTCAGGGAGTAACGTAAATAGAAAGATTGTTATATAATAACAGAACACTGAAGCAAATTTTTCTTCAGAGAAATATATTTTCATTTGAACATGAACAACAAATGCAAACAATTTAGAAAGTTGTGACAACAAACCGTGCAATAAAATATACTGGGTGTAAATGAACAAACGGTGAAAATAATCTTCTCAAATACAAATTGAGGAAAATATACTGAGAGGAAATGGTGTAAAACACAAACTACATACAAATAGAGAAATATACAGACTTTTGTGTGCTGTGCTCAGCATGCATTTATTTTCATTCACGCAAATACAGTTTACACTCACTTTCTCGTTGTTGTTTTTTTCTTTCTTTTTTTTTTTTTCTTCAGATTGGTGGTTCAAAAGACCAAACACTGTTTATTGGTTGAGTTGATGACAGTTTCAACAAATCTAGGTACGGGGGGTGGGACTAATGATCAACAATCGTTTCTATTTGGCTCAGGAGAACAACCCACATGCGTTTCCTTGACAAGTCAATGCTGCAGATTTTGATGACGCATCCACGATCACTACGGAGCCTCTGAATGATCAATTGTGAAAAATTTTATGAAAAGCTGAGATTCTCCTCTTTACGGTGCGTTTTACAGCATACAGATTGGACTGGCGGTTTAAAAGTTATTAAACATTTAAGAACAATAGTTATTTTTAGCTGCGGGCAGCTGTCTCTGTCTTTAAGGGTTAAGCAGACAGTCTACTAATAATGAGAGTTAGATGACATGTAGTTGCAAAGTTACTTATAGTTAGTAGAATGTCTACAGTGGACCGTTGAAATAATGTTTCACAAAATGTTCAGGCTGTTTGTTTACATTAAATGAAAGTGAATGGTGACTAGCGGCTTTAAGACATAGTTATATTTATATGAAGATTATACCATTACTTTTAAAGCTTCTTCGTCTCATCTGAGCAAAGTATTTTCCATGGTGCAATAGTAGTGTTCTCAACTGTTATTAATTTCTGAAGTGTCCTTGATGATACTGTGAATTTGAAGATTTGACCTTTTCCAAGTATTGTCTAGAATGGTTTATTCTAACTTCCACTTCTTGTCAATTGAACCAGCAATGCACGCTCGAGACTTGCAAACACTGTGATGTCTTGCAGCCATTTCCCAATTTATGAATTGGTAAACACTTAAGGTCACTTTGTTAACATTAGTTAGTGCGTTAACTAACATTGACAAACTTTAGCCATGTTTGCATCCACCTATCTTTATGCAAATTTTGGGATATTGCATAAAAAACCTGGCTGTAAATGTCAACATGTGCATGAATTCAATTTTTTTTAAAATCCAATGTACATAAACTAAGATGGAACCACATTTACCAAATAAATTATTAGAAGCGCATCTAAAATGTCATGTGACTTTGCATAACTGGACTAACCAGCGGACCGATCTCCTTTTACAGCATCTGAAATGCATGAGCCAAAGTCAGTCGTCAAAGTGTTTCGGAATAATTTCCCTCCTGAACTGTTTGCCTCAGAAAGCAAAATGAGATGACTATTTATTGCGTTTCATCTGCGCACGTCATTTATTATATACGAAAAAAGCCCCATGGTACTTCTCCTATTGCAGGAACGTCCATTTTTCCCAGTGATATTTGGCACCAGTTTGTCAGGAAGTGACAGTTTTGTTCTCTCCGGTCAAAAGTTTGGAAACATTACTATTTTTGAGTATTTTTGATGTTCACCAAGGCTGTATTTATTTGATCAAAAATACAGAATTTTTTTTTACTTCTGTGAAATATTAAATTAAATATAATGTTGGAAACAGTTGTGGTGCTTAAAGGGATAGTTCACCTAAAAATGAAAATTAACCCATGATTTACTCACCCGTAAGTCATCCTAAATTTCTATTTTAAATAAATGCTGTTCTTTTTGTAAACTTCTCATTCATCAAAGAATCCTTAAAAAAGTATCACAGGTTATAAAAAATATTACGCAGCAACTATGTTTCCAACATTGATAATAAATCATCATATTAGTATGATTTCTGAAGGATCATGTGACACTGAAGACTGGAGTAATGGTGCTGAAAATTCAGTTTTGATCACAGGAATAAATGATGTTTTAAAGTATATTAAAATAGAAAACCATTATTTTACATTTGTAATAATACCTCATAATATACATCTTTTTCTGTAATCTGGATCAAATAAATGCAGGCTTGATGAGCAGAAGAGACTTCTTTCAAAAACATTAAAAAAGTAATGTTTCCAAACGTTTGTATGGTACTGTATACCATGCACAGCTATGCCATATATACCATCACAATGATATAAAATAACTGTTATATGTTGGTATGTGTAAGGACCCTGTCATATAAACATAATTCACATTGCAGTTCACCCTCTTTCGCATGTCTGATGCATAAACACGACTATTCTTCTCATTTTATCGTATCTTTGTCTCTCTCTGTCTGTCTCTTCTCAGTATCATCAACAGACCTTATTTGTCATAGTGCCACAGCTCTGTCAGATCTTCCTTATTTGGAAGTGCTTTGCTCATCCTTGCCTCTGAAAGGTCTCGCAGGCAGTGAAAGCCTGAGGATATGTAATGCTATAGACCTGCAGTAAAAGAGTGTTTACCGTCTCACTGAACCACATAAAGAAACTGACATGTTGTGTAATCGTGCGCTAACTGATGAAAGGCACCGTAAAGCGAACAGACGGCTTTATTTAAGAACAATGTCCACTCTTTGATTTCATCAGCGGTGGGTTCTTGTCCAAAGAGGTTTTTATTGGGAATTTATTGACGCAAACCAGATCTCTTGGGATAAAACGTGAAGGTTTCATTGAACACTATCAACACAGTTTACTTTATCAGATTGGAGAAAACCAATCAAGACATTTGGAGACTTTTGAACATGCGTATTGCACACTAACATTCAAGAGTTTGGGTTTGGTACGACCCAAAAGTTTTAGGAAGAAGTCTCATTCTCACAAAGGCTGCATTTAAAGCTGAATTTTCAGCATCATTACTCCAGTGTAAGTCAGTCTAATATGCTGCTTTGCAGCTCAAAAATTAATATTTTTGTGGAAACTGATCTCACTAACCCCAAACATCAAGTCATGGAAATTCATTGGTCAGATAGGCTGGGAACTCTGTAATTTAGTATGCATTAAATACCCAGATGACCTCCATTATGTGCAGTATGCAACCAGAACACATGGCGTGAGACTGGATCCCACACTGCAACGCAACTAACGTGACACTCAGTTTCATGTGATATCAACCACAACTGTCAAACACTATCCCTTTCTTGGCATAATATTTTTTGATATCACACAAAATTGGATACAAATTCAGACATTTTCTTTCATAAGATGAAGATTAGACACTACCAGTGTTATTTTTTTTAGTACCATTTTTGGTAACTCTTTAGTTTAGGGTCCAATTCTCACTATTAACTAGTTGCTTATTAGCATGCATATTACTAGTATATTGTCTGTTTGTTAGCACTTGTCTGTTTATAAAGCACATATTAATGCCTTATTCTGCATGACCATATTCTACATCCCTTAATCACCCAATACCTGAACTTAAAGGGGTGGTTGATTGATTTCATTTTTTTACTTTAGTTAGTGTGTAATGTTGCTGTTTGAGAATAAACAACATCTGCAAAGTTATGACATTCAAAGCAAAGGGAGATATTTTCTTTAAAAAAAAATCACTTTTTAAGGACAGCAACAAACGGCTGGTAGGGACTACAACAAGCATATTCATGAGTTAGTGACATTACTAACCCTAAAATGGACATAAACCCCGCCCCTAGGAACATGTTAAGAAGAGGAAGAGTTGTAGTCGAGCACATTTGGCAGTCGCTCAAGCTGTCACATCCGTCTTTTAACATTTATTGCAATACAGTACGAACACACATGCAATAGCATGTCATAAAGCAAGATGACAACACAAGTTATAACCGTGATTAAAATAAACTACACCTCTCTTCATCAGCAGATATTCTCTGGCTCTGTGACTCTCACAACAGTTCCCACACCAGCCATTTATAGATTATCATGACAGAATATGCTAATCAACTAACCGTTCAGAAATGTCCTGTCTCATTCTACATGTTGTCCTTTATTGTTGAGTTTCTCCATCATTGAAATCACTTCAAAAAGAAAAGTCAGGCAATCATATTTCAAGCAATTCAAAAATATCATGGCAAACAGTGAGCATCTGAAGTGTCTTATCTGAAGGATAAAACACATTATTTATCTGCTTTAATATATCAATACCGATATGCAGGGATGGGTATCGAGAACCGGTTCCATTTTAGAACCAGTTTAAAATTGCCGGTTATTCGATAAGATTTCCATTCTTGCGGCATTTCGATTCTTCGATCGGTTCCTGTGTGTGTATTTCAATGAGATTTTGAAACCCTTCAAGCTCAAACGACTCGCGCACTGTTTTCTGTGCTACACACACACACACACACACACACACACACACACACACACACACACACACACACACACACACACACTAGGGCTGAATGATATGGACAAAATTTAATATCTCGATTTTCATGCCAGATCTCGATATCGATACAATACAATATGACTACATGTTCGGTTGAAAACCACGCATTTCTCAGAAAATAAAAAGATCGAAATACAAAAAAATGTGGAAAGTATAGTTTTATTTTTAAGAACAAGTCATCAACATTAACATAAATCACACACTGATGTCTATGGAAGAGGTAATAATCCTTTCCATTATAATTCGACACGTTTTATTCATATCAGATACATATTGTGTAAGTAACGTCAATGTTTATTCTATTCTATTCCCAGTTCACCAGCCACTTACCTTTAAGTATTTCGGGAGAAGTGGATGAATTCACGAGGTTGTAAATCCAACAGATCCGATTCTCTGAACTGCGTCTGCGGCACAAACTAACACGACGGCGCCCATCGCGCATACAGCTCAACTAACGCGATCGTTATAAAGGTGTTTAAACAACAATATACTTCCACTTGCATGTATTTGACAATCGGAATATCAGATATTTCATGCCATAGCTAACACATTTGTGAATATTCTGAATAAAAAAGGAAAAATGACATAAAAGCAGATCATCATTCATTCTGTGCTGTTGCTGCTGTGGTGTGTCAAGTAACAAACAATGATGTGTCACCATGGAAACGCCCCCTCACAATATAGTTCCCACGTCCCTGGTAGTGTGTGTGCGCTGGCTTTAGCGGTGCATTCAAGGGAACTCGTAAAACTGATGTTTGTTGTGACTGCCAGAGTTGTGTGCAGGGCGAGTGCGGAGAGGGGAAATCTATATCGTCTATATCGTTGCTTTTTTCGATAGTAATATCTTGAAAGTTCATATCTAGATATAGATACGATAACGATATATCGTTCAGCCCTAACACACACACACACACACACACACACACACACGTGCACACAGAACAGTGAATGTGATTTATCATAGTGAATGAAAAGTGCACGATAGTGAACTGAGTTCTCTTCCTCGCCTTTTTGCACAGCACGCGAATGGACAAGTACACACAAAAATCTCTAAATATTCTCGTAAACACAGTCGATTATGTCTCAATTCAGTTGAATAGAAAAGATGAGAACGCATGTCAGTAGCCTATGTGATCCGTGCAGCTCTTAAAGTGACGGCGTCTCTGATAACGGTAATCAAACAAAAGACGAGAAAATTCACTCGCTGTTCTAGACCGAATAACTTAAGTAACTATATTTGTAATAGGGGTGTGTGATAATATCGTAATTGTTGTTTTAACGATGTGCGATCTGACATTATCGAGTATATCCCTCACACACACACACTACGTGATGTAGTTTTGTTGATTAGACTAGTGCGGGTGTGCATTAGAGTACATGCTTTCAATGCGTGCATTATTTATATCATATAATATAGTTGATAAGATCTCACACAAAGATTGTAGTTTTTCAAATGTGATATTGATTTATGCAAGTTTACTAAACAAGAAGTTAATATTAAATGACTTACAGTTTAGACTTCCATATTGCCGAAAAATAGTTCAAAACAAACACACAGCATTGTATCTGCGTCTCTGAGCAATTGGTGTTTTCATACTGAACGAATCAGCTTTTTGAACGAATCAATTGAATCAATGATTCAATGACTAAGATTAAGAGAGTCAAATGCTTCGTTCCTTGAATGAATCAGCTGTTTGAATGAATCGTTTGAATCTGTGACTCACTCATTAAACGTGACTTGCTGCCACCTTCTGGTGCTTTTAATTTCCCAGTTAAAGTATCTTTTAAACATGAAAACATTATTTATGCATAACTGCAGGTTATTAATTTGTCACTTCTGAGCTGTGTAAATGCTCAAACGGTGAACAGTCTGTGTAAATGATCTAAATGCCACTTCAGATACAGCTTCTAGTAAAATCAATTTGATGATTTCAGTCACTTCGGTGAACTGACCACCACACAGAATATGAAGAATATCATAAACTTTAGGAGTCAGCTGACCATGGCAGTCCTACACCTGCCAAAGTACCAGCACAATAACACACTCAGCAAAATATCGTTTTATTGTTATCGAGAAAATCCCAGACCATATCGAGATATCTTTTTTTGTCAACATCGCACACCCCTAATTTGTAGTGAATAGCCTATACTTTATTAATAAAGTGCAGTGTTATTTTACATATGATAACAGTTGCTGTACCTAAATACATGAGCATTTTTATTCCAAACCTTTCTTTGTTCAGTTGTATTTATTTGTGCAATTGCTAATTTGTTTATTTGTTCTTTTTTTAATTACTGAGTGTGTCTTTAATAATGCTTGAAATTTATATTAGTTAGGCTTTTTTGCTATTGTATTTTTAAACCACGGGCAAAAGTTCCTAGCCTGTTGATGTCTGTTCATGATATTCAGCTACAATGAAATGTTTTGCAATAAGTCTTGAATGTGAATGATATCTAATCATAATCTAAATTAGGAATCAATAAGCAGAAGCGATACCCAACCCTACCGATATGGTGGCTGATATATCGTGCATCCGTAGTTATTTTAGTACATCAAGTTTTTTTTTTCTTTGAAAATAGCTGAAATAAAATATCTTTTAGGATTTTTTACATTTTATTTCAAGTAGTAACAATGTTAGGCAGTAATGGCGCAAGCAGAGCGCTTGTATCCCTTGCCGAACATAGCCAGAGAGCGCAAAGGGCGCTGAGCAGTGTTTACATTAGCAGTAATGTGACCATGCTAATTTATGAGCCCTATGTGGTGCCATTGTGGCAGCTTACATAACCCCTCCATCCTTTCTAACCGAAGCTCTATTTAACATCTAAACAGTGCTGTGTAAATATTTCTTAGGGTGGCATGATGTTTTCAAGCCGTACACCACCATTAGACGTTCTTAAGAAGCTCAGTCTCATCTAAATCTTGCAACTGTCTTCACTGTTCTCATTTTGCTGTTTTCCCTTGTTCTCTCAGAGCTGACTCTTGGTTTAAGAGCGACACCGTTCAAAGTCACCAGCTCAAGTCTCTCATCTGGATCCTCTCTTAAGGTATTTAAGATAAAACAAAACCGTATTTGCATGCAGACGAGACCTTAAAAAGCCTATACTCACCATTTGCCCTAAGGTCCACTTTTTATATTAGTCAGTATTTTAATATGATTTTCCATCTTCTCTCTGACCCTTACAAATAATCAGATCTTTTTTTTGCTGCTCTGTCTTTATGGCCATCACGTGAAGTCACCTTTGCAGGTTAAATGAGTAACAGTGTATGAAATACTGTGTACTTCCAGTGTAGTGTTCCCTGATAGAGACACACTCACCTCCGAACTGTCTCAGTGTAAATCTGACACTTTAAATTGTCTCATCACTCACTAATGAAACAGTTGACAAGTGTAAACAATTCACAAAAGCTTCAGAAAGGAAGTGCCTCCAGGACCTAAGACATTGTTTCCTCTGTTCATGGGAAAGAAACCCTACAATGACCTGTGAATGTCATGCACACTTACAGATTAAAGTTGGAATAAAATCATAATTCAAAATTCACCTTTTATTTTCAATGCATATATGTATATAACACACACACACATGTTTGTTTTTGTGAAATGTGGGGACATTCCATAGGCGTAATGCATTTTATACTGTACAAACCGTATTTTCTATCCCCCTACACTGCCCCTGCCCCTAAACCTACCCATCACAGGAGACTGCACAGTTTACTTTCTGTGAAAAAAACCTCATCCTGTGTGATTTATACGCATTTTGAAAAGTGAGGACATGGGGAACGTCCTCATATTTCACCCTCTTTTTGTAATACCTATGTCATACCCATGTCATTATACACATTTGTGTCCTGATATTTCACAAAAACATGCCCACACTGCCCCTGCCCCTAAACCTACCCAACACACACACACACACACACACACACACACACACACACACACACACACACACACACACACACTGCCCCTGCCCCTAAACCTACCCAACAAACAAACAAACACACACACACACACACACTCACACACACACTGCTCCTGCCCCTAAACCTACCCAACACACACACACACACACACACTGCCCCTAAACCTACCCAACACACAGACATACACACACACTGCCCCTAAACCTACCCAACACACAGACATACACACACACTGCCCCTAAACCTACCCAACATACACACACACATAAATTGTAATGCACTGAGCATTTAAGCATTACAAAACCGACTGTTACTTGAATACATTTCAAAACTGACATTTCAACATAATCCCTCATGACCCCTCAAGTGCAAAAATACACTCAGCGCTGAAGTTATATAGTTTTTATAATGTTGTATTTCTGTTTTAGTATATCAGGTTAAGCTGAAGCTTCAATTAAGTTTTTTTTATAATTTCAGTTAACATTTGTTTAATTTGAAATAATGAATATTTTTTTATGGTTTTAGTGAACTATTATAACCCTGATACTTTATTGAATAACGTGTCAAATACTGTTCTTAGTCTTTCCTCCTGACTATGAATTAAATAGGAATTAAATTATAGTTTATTGTGTAAACAAACACGTATAATTAAAAACAGGCTCGAAATACAGTGACTCTTATTTTGAAATGTCTGTGCCTTACTCATGCAGCCGCTCATTCAAGTTCAGATGAGGGACATACAATATGCATTGTTACAACCATCTAAACATATTACTATATAAACATCCTAAAGTAAACATTGTCCTTGTTCCTCAGCATTAGTTCATAAACAATGACCTGGAATAAATGTATGTTATTGATTGATTGAGCCGCTCTGAAGCGCTGTCGCGTGAGCCTGGAGAAGCTCAACAGCTCCGTGTTTTCCAGCCGTTAGATCCGCACGTTACAGCTCAAATGTGTGCATCTGTTACACAGGACATCAGTTCTGACTGGATCTCTTCCCTAATCGCCCCTCCCTGACATTTTCCCCTCGTTTTTATTGGATGACAAAACTATGACGAAAATCATTTTTGTCAACTAAAACAGTTTTTTATTTAGTTATCGTCTCGTTTTCGCCAGTGAAAAAAGGTCTGCGTAATAAACACTGGTCAAAATGCACAAAAATTGTTTTCATTGTTTTTGACCCATGTAACCTTAAAGTGCTTTAAGATTTTCAGTTAGGTCTGACATGTAAATTATAAACACGGAGATTGAATAATCAAACACTATTATAAATTGAATAAAGATGAATCCTTATTGAATATACAAAAGTTATTCAGTCAAGAGCAGTGAGTGATTAGTCTCTTTTTCGTTTGTTCTTTGGTTATTATTGACAGACAGCAGCGGGTTTATTAGGCTTCTGTCACTTTAAGACCTGATGCGGATCTCACACGCTTCCTGTTTTCTCACAACTCTTTTTTTCATTTAACACTTCTTTTACTCATTTAAGACGGCTTACGAGGATACTCAACAAAACAGGATTTTTTTTCCTGTTTTCAAAAGTTTTTGTCTGTTCAAGCGTGAAAGAGAGCTCAATGCGGCATGGCATGCTGTCTGAAGCTTCTTAACAGAGATTACATTTCACTTAGGCATCACAACTGTAGAGAGCAGCAGAAAGTATTGGAGATCCATGTTCATATCTCCCCAAAAAAAATGTTTGTGTTAATTTTCACTCCACGATCACACTTTCTGAGGCTCTAACTACCGTTTTTAGGCCATGAACACACTTCCGCTTAATCTCATTCTGTACACACAGTTTGGTGGAGAGAGAAAGTTAAACAACAAAAATCAGACCTAAAGGTTTTTGTTTTGGGTTAGTACTTTCTTTTAGTGTATGTCTGAACTCATATCATAAAACTCATCTGTCTATCAGCCCTGTCCGGAGAGACCAGTGTTGCCAGATCTCTCTAGAAAAATAAAGCCAAAACAAGCAACCTGCCTCACAAAAATAAGACCTAATACGGGACTGTATTCTTTAAATAAGCATTAAACAACATGGCTGCCCATAAATAAGCGTCTTTATCGGAAAACTAAGCTTATAAAAAGCAGACATGGCAACACTGAAAGAGAGCACGCTCTTTACAAGCAAATCTTTTACGAGCATGAACAAAACACAGCACCTCTGTCAACAGTGGTTTACTTTAAATTGTCTGACACAATACGTCTCCAATCACGGAGATAACTTTGGTCAAAAATCACAGTTAAACTGTTGGCATTCGTGTTTCTGCTGCAACATGCCAAAACGCTTGATTGACATCATAGAAATTTTGGGAGTGACTCTGATTCAGTCTCGCATTTGTAACTCTCAAAAATGTGCTGTGTGTGTAGCCTTTGTGAGTTACAATCATCCTCGCTCTCCCCTAAACTCTAACACAGCACCGTTTAAGAGGCTAGAGTGTAAAAAACACTTAAAGGGCTGATATCGGCAAATTTGTAAAGAATTAAGGGTAATAGCGCTTGTGAAAAAGTGAGCTTTAGCATACTTTTAAAAGAAGTTATGTGGATCATGGAAATAACATCAAAATGATACACTTCATGTTATATAATAACTTGTTTTTGTACACTTAAATGCATATTCAAATTTATCATTATTTAAATGCATTTAGCTGAATTTTAAATTGTTTTTGACCCACTTAAGTAGAACTTAAGTGTTGGCATTCATGTTTAAGTAGAGCTTAAGTGTTGGCATTCATGTTTAAGTAGAGCTTAAGTGTTGGCATTCGTGTTTAAGTAGAGCTTAAGTGTTGGCATTCGTGTTTAAGTAGAACTTAAGTGTTGGCATTCATGTTTAAGTAGAGCTTAAGTGTTGGCATTCGTGTTTAAGTAGAGCTTAAGTGTTGGCATTCGTGTTTAAGTAGAGCTTAAGTGTTGGCATTCGTGTTTAAGTAGAGCTTAAGTGTTGGCATTCGTGTTTAAGTAGAACTTAAGTGTTGGCATTCGTGTTTAAGTAGAGCTTGGCATTCATGTTTAAGTAGAGCTTAAGTGTTGGCATTCGTGTTTAAGTAGAGCTTAAGTGTTGGCATTCGTGTTTAAGTAGAGCTTAAGTTTTGGCATTCGTGTTTAAGTAGAGCTTGGCATTCATGTTTAAGTAGAACTTAAGTGTTGGCATTCGTGTTTAAGTAGAACTTAAGTGTTTAAGTAGAGCTTAAGTGTTGGCATTCGTGTTTAAGTAGAGCTTAAGTGTTGGCATTCGTGTTTAAGTAGAGCTTAAGTTTTGGCATTCATGTTTAAGTAGAGCTTAAGTGTTGGCATTCGTGTTTAAGTAGAGCTTAAGTGTTGGCATTCGTGTTTAAGTAGAGCTTAAGTGTTGGCATTTGTGTTTAAGTAGAGCTTAAGTGTTGGCATTCGTGTTTAAGTAGAGCTTAAGTGTTGGCAGTCTTGTTTAAGTAGAACTTAAGTAGGGTTGAACCAAAATATTGTAATATTTGTTCGGTGGTTTGATATTTGATTTTCAATTTTGGTACACTTAAGCTTCTCATCAGATTTTCTGTCCAGTCAAATGCTCTCTAGAATCTGAAGCCCCGCCCCCTACATTATAAACAGATGCTGAAGCTGCGGCTGAAATTGGTCACTTGTTCACACATTTACTATTTTCTACAGAGTGAGTGGCATATATATAGGGAACGATTCAGACAGTATAAATATGCTTTCCATTTGGGAATGAAGTCTGGTTTCACGTTAGTGTTACGCGAACCGCCGCAACTCCGGTCCAGAGATACGGTAGCACAGAGCGGATCATGTGATCGAGTCAGAGCAGATTAGAAAACGTATCGGACCTGTGAATTCTGCACAGAATGGTATTTTAAACCGATTTGGTGGAGAAAATGTTAGAGATTAGGAGGAAACTGTGGCTTTACCAAGCTCAATGGCTCTGGCCGAGCTGTGATATAAACTAAACGCTACTGGCGATTATTTTTTTATTTTTATAAAAAAGGGGAGGCGCTTATCGATATGCCCCGCCCTGTCTTCCTGTTTCAGTGGAAATTACATCAACACATTGAATAATGCTGTGCGTTTCAAGGCTCTTCAGTGGGACTTTAAGCAGACTCTCTACCAATACTCCATGAGAGTTAGTTGTACAGTAGGTGCAAAGTTACTTATAGTTAGTAGAATGTCTTTTAAAATAAACTTTTAACATTTGAACTACACTACAAGCAAGGGAGGAAAATATGTTCCTATGTGATTTTAATTGAAGGAAATATTTGTAATGCATAGGAACAAGTAAATAAGATGATGTTATTTCCCTTTGCATTTCTAACGCATGTGGGGCAGTGTGGTAATCTCGTTAAAGGATAAGTACTGACGGTTCATTAGCAGGTTGGTGAGGCTTTTCCGCACAAATGAGGGATTAATGTCTCTGTGTGAACGCAACAGAGAAGAAAGAGAAAGCCTTGAGGGAAAACACAGACAGCAGGGAACATGATTTAAAGGCAAACTTCTAGACGACAATCTGGTACAGAGGTAAATATGAGTAGGATTTGAGGAGGAAAATGTGATTGCTGTGTTGTGTACTAGCAAACTTCCACCTGAGCCTTTATTACGAATGAAAACTGCGATGACAGACAAATGTCTAGCACGGTTGATGTTGATCGTAACAGATGCATTTGGGTGGTCGTAAAATGGATATGGTTTCCCCTTTGCTTCTCGGTTCCCTTTAAAGTAATTTCCTTAATGGTGATTTGAGGACCAGGTTGTACTAGATGTAGGTCAAACTTTTTAGCACTGATGCAGGGTTTGGAGAGACTTGATGTGAAAACCAAAAGGAGCGAAAATCATCTAAAACTGTCCCAACTACACAAACTGAAGTTTTCAGTGTGACAGCAAACATGTCGATCAAGCTGACAAAATCCCAGCTGATCAATATGTGATGGGGATTTTGGACCAATGAGGACCAATAACGGTGTGTGTGTGTGGGGTTATCCAGCAGGACCTGACCGAAATAGAAACCACGCGACCACCAACATTTCTTCTTGTTTGAATTTAATAGCTGTTGTCCTGGTGAAAGTGTTTAATTTCACAATATTATTCTTTAAGTTGTATGCGTTTTATTAGGCCTTTCAACATTAATGTAGCTAGTCTTAGTGTTATTTCGGCTACTTTTTATAGTTCATGTAAGGAATTATTAACAACTAACCGTTGCATTATTAGAAAAAATAATGCACACCCGAGGTGGTAATGGTAATTTTCAATAATTCAACGGCCCGGAGTAAATTTTTCCCGTTTATACTACAGTCACCACACCTCAAGACATTGTTCAAATGATTTATTTCTAGATATTTGTCAGATTTTTGTCCTTAAAAGGGTCTTGTGTGTAGGACTAATTTCTTAAGCATCTAAAGTCTCCATTTCGAGTTCCAAAATGTAATTTTAGAGCTAGTAACGGAGCCTTCAGTCACTGATAGCAGACTAATGACCCGATCACACATAATGCGTTTTTTTTTTTAATAGATTCCGGTTGGCAGAGAGTGTTATGCGCCCCGAGCACTCTGGGCGCATGAAGTTGAGTGGAAAAGCGCCCGACTTCACCAAGTTTTTTCACCATTGTCCAATCGTATGAATAGAGAGGCGGGCCTTCCGTTGTGTTGACTGTTACTTTGATTTGACTTGACATTCGGGGGTTGCTTAGAAACATAATAAAAAAACCGTAGCGCACTGCTATTTTCTAGATTAAAAAACGTCAACCAAAAAAGGTAGCGCGGTGCGCCTCGCGTTTTCGAACCTGAAAAACGTGTTCTTTGTGATCGGGGCCTAATGCAGTTATGAATACAGACAAAGAGAGAGACAGAGAGATAAAGATTAAGAGTGTGTGAATGACCTAAGTCTGTGTCTCTCAATGGTGTTTCGGCAGCAGCGTCTCTACTAATAGTGAAACTGTAAGTTTCTCTGCTTCAGGAATGGCACCATTATTCCCTCGCTAGTGAGAAATGTCATGTAGCTTTTAAGTTGCTAAACTATTTCACTGATAAACACGTTACTGTGCGAGTGTGTCTATACTCTGTGTGTGTGTGAGTGGGAGAAAGACAGTGTGTGTTTTCCGTACATAATAAAATGTAATTTTGTGGCAAAAATCATTTAAATAATTTGTCGTGTTTATTTGTTTGGTCAGTGTCGTTGGTTATTTTGCTGTTGTCAGCTTCAAGGACCTTTTGAAATCACTGAAATCATTTGGTGAAGAGCTGTAGATGTGAAGATGTGGTCAAAACCTGCCTGGAACTACTTTATCTGTTTCACTAAAAATAAGTGCACACCTTAGAAAGTTTCAAGCATTCAACAGCCCCAAAGTATAAATACTTTATATACTTCTGTCATGATATAGTCAAGACACTAGTGATGAAAAGGCGTGTACACAGTTATTTTTGAGGCATATGCGTTTGTAAGTCTCCCTCTTAGATGCAAATCTATGGGAGGAGAGTATTTAAATGAATCCTGCAACGCTTTGAGACACGTCGTCCATTGTATTGGTTAACTTTCAGTCAAGAGCAAAATAAAATTCATATACATCTCCCTAGTATTTGTAGAATGGAATAACGATGCCATGCTAGTATACATACATATTTAAATACTTTCTATTTGTGCTATTCTGCTAGCTGCTAACCACAGTCCCACTCACTATTTCTGGATACCCACCACACAATGCCAACCTGTACTTTTCACTGCCTTTTCCAAGAAGGAAGTAGTAGTTTTTAATTTCGTAAGTGGGTGTCTACAAGGAAAACAGACTTTTTAAAACTTTGCCCAGGTGATACCGCATGTCTGTTCCTTCCGGCTGTGCATGCCTGAATTCTTGTTTTGTGGCCACTGCTTTACAGATTGCAGTGGTATATTTAGATGCTCTGTTTTAAACTATGCAAGATATTTTTAGTTGCTTGGCTGTCAGTAAGTCGCAGCAGAGCGCCTGAGGGTCAGGTATTGTTGCCCGAATGAGACTGGACTGATTGGAATAGCTGTCTGAGCCTCAAATAATTGCTTACGCAGTTATGCTATTGAATGATCGTCTGGGTCAAAGAGTTCAGAGGTGGTTTTGGCCACTCAAAGTTTCCCAATTACAGTTAAAGCACGTTTTAGTTATACACCTGCTGCGCTACATCAAATCAAGGCCAGAAACCTGAAACGTGAAACAGGACAGTAGTGCTTGTACAATGGGTTTTTCTTTAATGTACATTAGTGACAAATTTACCACGTCAGCATTAAGTCCGTTCTTTAAATTATCACAGATGTATCGTTTCTAACTTACTTCCAGTTATCTCATCAAAATGGTCATTTTAGAAAACCCGATGACTAGGAGTAACCATTGAATTAAACAGCAGATTGGCATCAATAAACTCATTTTACCTGACAGACCTCAATTCTTATATATGATGTGGATCTTTACACTCCTTTACATTTTATGATAGAGAACATTGTGTTTAAATTGCATGTGCATATCATAATAAATGTAATGTCTGTATATGTAATGTGTGGGTGTGTGTGTATATATATATATATATATATATATATATATATATATATATATATATATATATATATATATATATATATATATATATATTATATAAATTGTATTGTATTTTAATGGAAACATATTTAGGTCACACATTCACTATTAACTATGACATTTGCCTCAATAAGCTTATAATTACTGCTTATTAATAGTTAGTAAGGTAGTTTTTAAGTTTAGGTATTGGGTAGGATTAAGGGATGTAGAATATGATCATGCAGAATAAGGCATTAATATGTCCTTTATGATAAGCAAGTAGTTGATAGTGAGAATTGAACCCTAAAATAAAGTGTTACCCATATTTCTACTGTAGTGGAAGTTAGAATCAAGAATAAACTTAAACTCACAGCATCTGTTTACATATTTGAAGGCTGCTATTGGATCATTGAGGATAAAAACATTATTATGCGACTACGCCGAGAGTTTACAACATAATAACTATGCTCTGCTTTAAGGAGAAACCGTGCAATCGGAAAATTGAGGCTAATAGTTAGTAAGCCTCTAGGACTGTACATTTCAATTTAAGTGAGAGCTTACAAACGGTCGGTGCAACCCTACCCTGCTGATTTAGTACATATGTTACTGAGATTTAAGGTTTTTCAGACACTTTTATAAGGTGTTTGTGCCTTGGACTTGCAGCTATGTGCATGCGGTCACATTGTTCAGCGTTGCCCTGCAGATTTTGTTCTCAGCAAGTGAAAGGTGTGAAGGACAAGAGCTCTAAAAAAAGAGAGCCAGGGGCTTATGAGTGATTGCCTACTGGAATAATGGCCACTGTTGATAAATAGATGACTGTGGCACCTGAGTTAGCAGGGGCTCTGGGGCCTCCAGCTGCCATGGCGACAGAATTCCAAGGCTCGCCATTGGCTGACGGGTTGGACAGCTGAGGGGGGTTTGGAGTGAGGTATAAAGGGCTGTGATTTTTTCTCAACTGTGGGTCTAAGTTAGGTGTATTCTGTGTAGTTGCAAGGTCAGATTGTTCTTATAGACTATAATTGGAGTTTTTCAGATTATTTGGCACCTAGAGAAGCTGCTAACCACACCATGCCTGGTGTCAGCTTGGACCACACGCCAAATCTAGGCGACAAAGTCAGTCTCCCGCTCCATCTGGATCAAGATTGTGCCGAGTCGGGCCTAGAAGCCGTGATTGGAGACCTTTTGTTACAGACGGTTGAGGATGAAGATGGAAAAGCCAGTGATGAGCGCTTTTATGAGCTGGAACTCAATCTTCAACGAGCCGTGCAAGAGATTCATTGCGATCTGAAGGTTTTCGGCAAAAATATCGAGGCACGTCTGGAGGAAGCAACAACGCCTGTTGTCGAGGCGATTGCCACCTTACAATGTGAAAACGCAAGTTTAAGGATCCTGCAAGAGAAGCTTGCAAGGCAAGTATTGGCGCTTTGTGATGCCCTTGGACTGCCTGAACCGAAACTGACCGCAGAGCAAGACGTCGATCCAGAAAATGGCGATCCATCCGATGTTGAAGTAAACCCAGTTCTACACCCTCCTGCCTTTGCTGCGGTTTGCCACACATCGCCTGTATCGTCTCCAACCGCCAGTGTCTCACGGAGCAATAGCATGGTAGTATAAGAGTGTGTGTATTTTCCAGACCTTGCTGAGGCAAAGAATCACTACTCCACATACGTTAGAGCGAAAAAAAGACTTGCACTGCGAATCAAACCATATCTAGAGAGCACTTGGGATGTGCTCTTTTGATTTGGGAACTAATAGCAATGACCTGGCATCCTCCAAAAACCACTAGCGTGGTTATAAAAGCGATTTTGTCCTGTAGGTTGATCTGTGACTCAGAAAGATGCATTTTTAAACTTTTGCAAAATTGGAAAAGGTATTATTTTGCATATTTATGCTTATTATGAATGATGGAAAATGTGCTGTCATCATTTGGATGGTTTTCGGTTTGAAAGCATCGTTTTTCCACTATGTGTTATTAGTCATATGCACTTATGGTGAATAATGTCGACTGGAAAATCTGCCAAGGAAATTATCTAAATGTAGGGGTTCAGGTTAAAACTTTAAGATGCTACATTTTCTTTCATTGAAGCCATTGCTCTGTCTTCAAAAATAGACTGAAATTGGAAACGAGTGTAAACTTCCTGTCAAAGTCCTATCTACAGTAGTATGAATAATTCATTTTGTGTGCATTAAGTTATGCTTCAAATAGATTTTATGGCTTAGCACAGTACATTTGAAAAATAATGAATCATGTGGCCCATTGCTGTCTGATTAATTGAAAGTCTTAGTGTTTGAGTTTGCTTCCAGGAAGAGATTTGATTCAGTCAGATCAGATTTTCCAGGGATCTTTTGATTTAGGGCAAGTTGCGCTCTAGATATAGTATATAAGTAGTTCAGTTGGAGGGTTAAGGTTGGTAGTAATTTAATTTTGCATGCAGATACTAAAGTGAACATTAGTTCCCTAAATCTAAAAATGCAAGGTTTGTTTATTGCTTGCATATCAAAAGTGGGTTAACACCCATCTGAATTGGCTGTTGTGAAGCAAAGCTTTGGTAATCAGGGATTAGTAAAAGGTAAAAAGATGGTAACTCGTTGTGGCACAAGATTTGCAGTGGGTATAAGAGTCTATTTCTGTATGTGTCTGATGCAGGTCTTTGTATGTCTTTGGTGTTGGATGATGAGCATCACTGTAAGTGGATGCCAGACTTTTGCATGAAATAGCAATGACTTTTTTAAAATAAGACTGCCAAAGTTAGCACATTAACTCATTAGATTAATTAAGTCTAATGCTGTTAAATACATTTAACACCCTTAATGCATTAACCTGATTTGACTTAACTTTATGCAGATTAGCTTTTTACCTTTTTATGCAGCTTTTTGTCTTTGTCTCAAGCATCCCATGCCTTGGATATCAAATTTTCCATTCCCTCAAAGTGCTAATGCTCTAAACCCTCTCCTTTACTAACCGTCCGACCCGGCATGCACTTCCACGGCGCTGGCGGTTTGTTAAAGGAGAGATCAGTGAAGAACCGAGTGTGACACGGATGAGAGCGGCAGGCTAAGGCTCTCAGGGACATTCACAGAAATCATTGAGCTCTCATTCCTGTCTAAATGTCAGCGAGCTTCCACGGCTTTTGTGTAAACACAGCTGTAGACATGGATCAGATTCAGAAACATTCCCTGCCTTCCACCAGCCCCTTTTTCCATCTCCCCTTCCTGCTGTAATTGTTTCAGTCACTCTTTCTTGCCCATCTCTCCATCACTCTTTGCCAGTTTTATTTTTGGACGGGTATTTTTATTGTCCCTGCTCTTAATTCCTGATGTCAATTGTGTTGCTGTGGATTATAACCTGCTTTAGGGATTAGCTGCTCAGGGCTATAAATGTCATCACTGTATTTTTAGTGTCATAGTATCAGATCTTAATAGGCATCTGTCTGTCCGTCAGCATTATCATTTTCAGTATAATGCATTTTAACATGAAAATTGTGATGATCATGCATCGTTTTTACAATTACAGTGACAACTTTGGAATGTAATGCATGGTTTTATAATTATTTATTTATTTATTTATTTTTCAATTTGAAAGGAAAAAATTGGTTCAAAATGTAGGAAATACGTTTATACGTTTTAGAAAATCTGAAATTTAATGACAATTTAAGTTCAAATTTTAGTGTAACTGTTGTAATCACAATATAGAAACATCAAAACGAACAGTTAAAGGTGCACTATGTAACTTTTCCATCCGCTAGAGGGCGCCTATTCAAAACAAAGGCGTAGCTTGATGACGCCATGTTTGAGCACAGAATCTTGGGACATGTGGTCTTCACCTCACAGCCGGTGGGAAAGAATCGGGATAGGACTTGGTTATTATTTACGTTACTGTAGTATGAAGCAGAGCAGGACAGAGTGTTGAGGGAGCTCAGCAAGGCCGCTGGAGTGATTATTAATCAGATGAATCCATCACACGCCTCGCGAGCAGCGGGACTTTTATTATGTCACAGTCGCCGGCGTCATTTCTGTTTTTCTGGTCATGAGTATGAGATAAACAGAGCTGCGTTATCATATTAGATACATTTGAGTGTGTGGAAAATGATGTGAAAACTGGAAACCGAAGGTAATGCAGATATGATGCAATTGACAGGCGACTCCCTCACACGTCCCGGTTCATTGGTTAAAATAGCAATTTTCTCACGATTTATAAATAGTTGGAAACATTTGGGATATAAGTACTCAAATGAACAAAATAACACTGGCCTGGTGGTTTTTGGATATTTTACTGCAAAAAGGTTAGATAGTGCACCTTTAAGTTCTTACTTAAGCGAAAGGCCATGTATTAGTGAATTTATACATTATATTTTTACATTCAAGTCCATGAAAAATATCAGAATATTCTTTGAATATTCAGTTATGTTATTTGTGTTATACGTATAACCCTGTTACACCATTTATATGATAGCTTATTCTTCAACATCTTTTACAATAATGATAAATATATCACAGGGCTCGACAATAAGGACAATAAGGATCAGGGCCGGGTTTCCCAATAATGATGTATCTTAGCTCTAAAGAGCGTGTTCTACGAGCGAAGTTACGATCACTCGCAGCAATTCCACGTGCGTTTCCCAAAAATGTACTTAACATGAACGCGCTCTAAGTGCTACTTAAGAGTCGCTGTCCATTTGCGAAGTGCTGAGATATAACCTTATATGGAATCGTTTCCTGTGAACGGTTCACCTAATAATTGTTATCTGATGTGGATTAGCATGATATCAGCGGAAAATGATCAGTAAATTTAGTTTTAATGGGCGTTGTCACCCTAATCTTCACGCATTTCTTGTTTGCTAACTACAGTACTTTGTTAAAAGGATAGCTTGACTTTAGTTTAAGTAGTTTAAATACGTAGCTTGTCTCTCAGTGTTAAAGAAAGTGAAAACTTAAACGGTAATAAAACAGATTTATTGTATGTACTGGAAACCACAGCTGTTAAGTTAATTGCAAATAGCTTTTCCACAAAATGTTTTTTCACTGATGTACAGCATTTTACAGTAAAATTACATTACATCTCCCATTAGATTTATTCTCCCGTTAGGCTATTTAAGTTTTTCACTGTAGAGTAAGAAAGCTGGCCATTTAACCAATTATCTTTTCTGACAGTGTACCTTTTATAATGTATCATGTATACAGGAGTCATGTTGCTGTCTTTCTATCTCTCCACACACACAGATGGAGACGGAGCCCATTTCTCTTGTGGGTGAATCTGTGAGTGACATGGCTCATGAAGTCCCTGTGCTTCCGAATGGCTCATCCATGACCTCCGTCAAAAGTGAGGTGCAAAGTGAGAAGCTGACCTCAGAGAAGCTGCAGGACATTGAGGACGAGGAGATCCTGGACAAAATGGTACTTCATTTATCCCACTGAACACTAATATACAGTCTCCTTAATTATCTAAATCCCTTAAATACTTTCTCCTGGCGTTTGCCCAAACATCAGGCTTTTCAGACTATCCGATCTTATCTTCATTTATATAGTTAGAGAATCACTTACTCTTGCTTTGAACAAAACCGACCAATATTTAAAAGAGTAGTTTACTCAAAAATGAAATTTCCTGATTATTTACCCAGCCCTAGGTTATTTAAGATGTAGATGACTTTTGAGTTTGAGGAAAACATTCCAGGAAACTGTCTACTCTAGTGAAACAGTCAGTCCTTTAAAAAAAAAAAAAAATCAAATAAAAATATATATACATACACACACACTCACCTAAAGGATTAATTAGGAACACCTGTTCAATTTCTCATTAATGCAATTATCTAATCAACCAATCACATGGCAGTTGCTTCAGTGCATTTAGGGGTGTGGTCCTGGTCAAGACAATCTCCTGAACTCCAAACTGAATGTCAGAATGGGAAAGAAAGGGGATTTAAGCAATTTTGAGCATGGCATGGTTGTTGGTGCCAGACGGGCCGGTCTGAGTATTTCACAATCTGCTCAGTTACTGGGATTTTCACGCAGAACCATTTCTAGGGTTTACAAAGAATGGTGTGAAAAGGGAAAAACATCCAGTATGCGGCAGTCCTGTGGGGAAAATGCCTTGTTGATGCTAGAGGTCAGAGGAGAATGGGCCGACTGATTCAAGCTGATAGAAGAGCAACTTTGACTGAAATAACCACTCGTTACAACCGAGGTATGCAGCAAAGCATTTGTGAAGCCACAACACGCACAACCTTGAGGCGGATGGGCTACAACAGCAGAAGACCCCACCGGGTACCACTCATCTCCACTACAAATAGGAAAAAGAGGCTACAATTTGCATGAGCTCACCAAAATTGGACAGTTGAAGACTGGAAAAATGTTGCCTGGTCTGATGAGTCTCGATTTCTGTTGAGACATTCAGATGGTAGAGTCAGAATTTGGCGTAAAACCAAATGAGAACATGGATCCATCATGCCTTGTTCCCACTGTGCAGGCTGGTGGTGGTGGTGTAATGGTGTGGGGGATGTTTTCTTAGCACACTTTAGGCCCCTTAGTGCCAATTGGGCATCGTTTAAATGCCACGGCCTACCTGAGCATTGTTTCTGACCATGTCCCTCCCTTTATGACCACCATGTACCCATCCTCTGATGGCTACTTCCAGCAGGATAATGCACCATGTCACAAAGCTCGAATCATTTCAAATTGGTTTCTTGAACATGACAATGAGTTCACTGTACTAAAATGGCCCCCACAGTCACCAGATCTCAACCCAATAGAGCATCTTTGGGATGTGGTGGAACGGGAGCTTCGTGCCCTGGATGTGCATCCCACAAATCTCCATCAGCTGCAAGATGCTATCCTATCAATATGGGCCAACATTTCTAGAGAATGCTTTCAGCACCTTGTTGAATCAATGCCACATAGAATTAAGGCAGTTCTGATGGTGAAAGGGGGTCAAACACAGTATTAGTGTGTGCTCCTAATAATCCTTTAGGTGAGTGTATTTAGAGAATTGCTAAATCTTGCTTTGAACAAAACCGACCAATATTTAAAGGAGTAGTTTAACCAAAAAAGAAATGTCCTAATTATTTACCCACCCCCAGGTTATTTAAGATGTAAATGACTTTTGAGTTTGAAGAAAACATTCCATGAAAGTGTCTACTCTAGTGAAACAGTCAGTCCTTTGAAACCTATTTGTATTGTGAAAAGCACTATGCAAATAAATTTGACATGACTTGATGTACAAATGTCACCAAATAAATAAAAATGATCAAAGATGTGTTGTGACCACACTGAGACGTGATGCTCATCTGGGCAACACAAGTTTAAATTTGGCTTGCAACGTTCCTCTTCTCCACATCATTTTCCTGTTCTCCCTTTTAAAGACCTAGAAATTCATCAAAATTAGCTTGAAATACCTAAATATTCAATAATATTAAGTTTCTTCTGGTGCATGATTCATTCATTCACATTCATTGATTCATTTATTGATAGACATATTTCAGAAATTCATATCAGTATGATAGTATTCTTTAGTATATTATTGTTAATATGTTTGGGTTGTTTGTTTCATTTGATTTTACAGCTTGACGATTGCAAAGATTTTGAAGAAAGGAAAATGATCAGGACTGCAATGAGAGAACTGCGAAAGAAAAAGCGAGGTGATTATTGTACAGCACTCATCTCTTGTTCTCCTCTTCTTTCTGTTTTCTCTCTATATACCGATGGGTGTCTGACGGCATATAAAGTCTATCAGTTCTAGACAGTCTGTCGTCTTCACTTTCCTATGGTTCAGCCCTGTTTCTCTCTCTCTCTTTGCTCTCAGAGGCTAAGCTGGGATGCACACAGGAGGAAATGGGTAGGGTTTCTGGATTGTGTGTGCTTTTGCACTACTGACCCCTTGCTAATGCCCAGGGCCTTAGTGAATGGTCAGTTAGAGCTTCAGTGGCTACAGATTTGGTTTGTATTTGCAGATACGGTGTGTTTATTCACTGAAGTGCCTTGTGTGATTTGTCATTGTATTGACGTTTGACCCTGCATGAAAGTGAATTTAGTTTGTAATCATATGGTACTGCTTGCTTTGTGTTTGCTTGATGAAATGTACACACATGGTGCTATGTTCATCTGAGGTGTAGGGGTGTGTGATATTGACATCAAATATATATATATATAATATATCTTCTATATTTTCTGGAATTTTGTTGATAACAATACTTAGACAAGTGTTTTTGTGCTGGTACCCTGACTGGTTTAGACCTGTCATGGACAGCTGAGTCTCAAAGATTTTTATATTTTGTGAGGTGATTTTTATATTTGGTCACACAGAAGCTGCATTATGTATATACACAGTGTTTAATGCATCTCAGAGGTGAATGCATTTATACTTCAATTACCCCTGCATAAATGATGAAAAATAATATGAAAAATATGAATATTGAAATATGAAATGATACTTTAAATATAAGCTAAAATCCCCAGTAGATGGCAGTGAGTTACTGTCTTAAAGGATTATTTCACTTTAAAAAAAACTTTTGCTAATAATTTACTCACCCCCATGTCATCCAAGATGTCCTTTCTTAAGTCGAAAATAAATTAAGGTTTTTGATGCAAACATTTCTCCTTATAATGGACTCAATGGAGCCCAAACGGTTCAAGGTCCGAATGACAGTTTCAGTGCAGCTTCAAAGGGCTTTAAACCACACCAGACGATGAATAAGGGTCTGATCTAACCAAACCATCGGTCATTTAAAAAAAAAAATCAAATGTTTAAGTTTTATAAGCACAAATGTTCGCCTTGCTCCGTTCTGTGATGTGTGTACGTGACGTCATGTGATACGCAGTTACGGTGAAAAGGTCACGCTTGCCGTAGGCGGAAATACAGAGTCAGTGTTTATAATCTGAACGTGCACATACTCAGTCAAACGGCGTTTACAAAAAAAGGGAGTTAAAAGGTAAAACAGCGATGTCGGACGATTTTGAATCCTCCTTACGCTCATTTGTAAACACTGACTCTGTATTTCCGCCTACGGCAAGCGTGACCTTTTCACCGTAACTGCGTATCACATGACGTCACGTACACATATCACAGAACGGAGCAAGGCGAACATTTGTGCTTATAAAACTTAAACGTTTGATTTTTTTTTTTTCATGATCACGTTATGTTGATATTGCTTGTTTCTGCGTCGTCTTCATCTGTGTTTTGATCAGGAGATTCAGTACTCTTTCAGAAGATACCCACTGTATTTCCGTCATTGGCGGGAAAGAGTTCAAATGTAACTCGCGATATTAACATGTTAATTTTATACAACAGGTCAATATACAAGATCACATTTGGTATCACATCAACGACAACATGTGGGGTCGCACATCGTTAAAACTACAATTGTGATATCGTAGACGTAGACCATAATATCACACACCCCTGTGGTTTCTGTCACCAAAGTTTCAAAAATACTGTTTTCAAACAGGTTTCCTGAACACAGTCGCATGCATTGATCATTGGAAAAGTACTGATGTGTTCTTCATCCTACTTTCTCTTCCCTCCTTTCATACATTATCCTGACGCTGTTCGTTTTGCCCCTGTGCTCAGACCAGAGAGAGAAGGAGCGGGATCTGCGTCTGCAGGAGCTCAGACAGCAGCGCGAGGAGAAATCTCAGAAAGGCCGGGTGGGTGCAGACACCAGTGAAGTGGTGGTGAAGAAGATCGAGCGGTCCACAGACGGATCCACTACCAGCCAGATCACCAATCGTGTTTCTCATTCAGGTACCACAGCAGTAATGTAGTGTGACCCCTTGCTTCATTCAATTTTTTCCCCTGCAGTCTTCTTGTAAGGGTAGGGACACACTAAACCGACACCACAGAACTATTCGCCCAAATAAAATGTTCGCTCAGGACGACGTAGCACTGTAGAATAGCCTTTTCTCTGTACCGTTTTGACTTCTTTGCTCACTGTTTTGCTTCATGAAACTGAACAGTCAATCAGAGTTCTCTCTCTCACCAGTGGCCCAACGACAATTCTACATGTTAAATCGGCCCAAAATCGGCATCTGACTAGAGCAAACCGAAAAAACTAAGTTGGCTCATTCTCAAAAATCGCCCTGCTGCCACTCGTCAGCTTAGTGTGTCCTTGGCTTAAATTCAAGTCTTGGTTTCTTGCTCTAAAAACAGTCATAATTTATCTTTGCATGACCCTAGGACTCAAACAAAGTCCGTATAATACCTGGAGAAAGCTATTGGTTAGCAAACAAGTAGCAGCTATATTGAGCGGAAAGCCAGCAGACAGCCAATAAAATGTTCATTTGTAAAACATCATCTGCAATATATTAAAATATTTGTCTAGCTTTAAAATTGTATTAGTACATTAAAATTGAATAGGTACATTTCTTTTAAATACATTTTGGTGGAGCAATAAAACTTTGGTAATGGTTAAGACTCAAAATACACATAATTTGTCCCTAATTTTAAAAAGTAGTTTTTTGAGATATGACAATTAACAAAAATAGTACATTGTAACATCCATTTTGTTTCAGGTCAATTTACCCGGGTATCAACTTTTATCTAATGGTTAGATTTGTTATATTTATATTTTAAATGTATATCTCTTTCTCATATCTTTCACACACCTTTAGGGCTGTTTGAAAACATGAATATGCACTCAAACTGTAAACAGACAAAATATGGCATAGAAATTTAGCAAATCAACTAAATTTTGACCGTTTGAGAAATTTATTTTTTCTATAATTCATGTAAAATTTGAAGTTTACATTTCTCAGTTTAATAAATTAAAAGGGGGTAAATATAGTAATAACATGGTAATAACACAGTATCAGCCAATATTTTGAAACTTAGCACATTCACTCATTTATTCAAAAGTTATTGACCAGACAATATGGTTTTAGTTCAAATATTAAGTAATGATGACCTTTTTATAAGCTCACAATCTATGGGGTCCAAACTGACCCGGAAATGCAAAAGGTGTTCTGTGCCATCAGCCTCTCTCATAACTGACTGACCTCTTTAAAAGGAGTAACAACACTTGTAGTTTGGGGGTCCAATTGTTTTTATGCTGCCTGATTCTTTAAACAGTTTCTAATTAATAAACAGGGAAATTGCAAACATTGTTAAATATTGTCAAATGAATATGAAACTAATTCTATTTCAGCTGTAAAGCAGCTCTAAAGAAGACAATGGTGTCGTCATTCAGCTCAGCTTAGTTCAATGTTCATTCAGTCAAATGTTGAAAAATTAGAGTCATTATCCAGCTCAATTCAGGTCAAACTTTTTCATCCGATAGTGTCAGTGCAGTAAAACCGATACAATTACTGAAGAATACTAATTGTGTTCTCTAATACTAACTTGTCAACCCCGCTCTCATTGGTTGTGTTGCAGATGACACCGGCAGGACGTCCCGCAGCACTATCATGGAATCCAGCTACGTTCAAAAGACAGACAGTGAGTTTATTGAGCTCTGTTTGTATTCTTTATTTAGTCTTCATTTCTGTCAGCACCCATATCAAACGCTCTTTTCTCTCATCTCAGAGGGCTCAGTGCAAACTAAATCCTACAGTTACTCCAGCACCACGTCCACTAGGAAGGTCGGAAGGTGAGTGTTTTAAATATGTCATAAGTGACAGTAAAGACATTTATAATGTTACAAAAATTGGTAGCACTTAATTTGCCAGTATCCTTGTTACATGTACTTAACATAGTAATAACAGTCAGTTATGCACAGTTACATGCAACTAACTCCAAACCAAACCCTAGTAAGTACATGTTGGTAATTATTATTACTCAGTGCTTAAATATAAAATTACACCGTAACAATGACACCTTAAAATAAAGTGTAACCCAGCATTTTCTTTTATTTCAAATAAATTTTAAACTTGATATTCATCAAAGAATCCTGAAAAATATATCATGGTTTCCACAAAAATATTAAGCAGCACACTGACCATAAATCCTTATATAAATGACAATAAAAACATAATAATTGGGATCTTTTGTCATACTTTTTTCCCCCCTCTCTCTATTTCCTTAGTGTTTTTGACCGTGAGGACAACATGTCTCGTAGCTCAAGTAGATCATCAGCTCTTGAGCGCAGACAGACAGAGAAATCAGAGCTGACGAGGGCTCAGACGTTACCCAAGACATCTGCCGCACAGGCACGGAAAGCCATGATCGAGAAGCTTGAGAACACCGGAGGCTCTGGAGGGTGAGTGCATGGACACATTCAGGCTCATTTAGCTCACAAGAAGTAACACACATTCAGCAACATTTCTCTGTCTGCCTGCAGCAACTCCGCAATTACTCAAGTAAACAAGGTGCAGCGCTCCACAAGCTTCGGTGTCCCCAATGCAAACTCCATCAAACAGATGCTGCTGGACTGGTGCAGATCCAAGACCCGTTCCTATGAGGTAACAAGAGAAAATCTGAAAAATAAAACCCCAGTCATCATTTGCACTTTGGACCATCTTTCCTCCATCGAACACAGTTATTTAGTTTGTGCTTGCATTTAAAAAGGTCTGGGACAAGATGATAAAGCACCACAAAACTGCCCTAAAAACAGTTCTGGACTTGGAAAATAGTGCATTAGTGTGCGACATAAAGCTTCAATTGCTTTGTGTGAAGAACAGACTGTCATTATTCACAAATTTTCTGATTTCTCATTCATTCTCTTTCATATTTGTATACTTACATTACCTTTAAAAGGTTTGGAGTCAGTAAGATTTATTTATTAATCAATGTCACATGAAATGGATCAAAGGTGACCATAAAGACATTTAAGTTGCAAAAGATTTCAAGGTTTCAAGGAACTGTTTTATTCAACAAAGAATAGAAAAGATGTCACTGTTTCCACAAAAATATGAAGCAGCACAACACTGATTAATAATCAGAAATGTTTCCTGAGCAGCAGATCATCATATTAGAATGATTTCTGAAGGATCATGTGACACTGAAGACTGGAAATTCAGCTTTGCCATCACGTGATAGAATACGAATACGGTTATCTGAAATTGTAATAATATTTCACAATAATGTTGTCAAAATATTTTAATTTCCATAACTTAAAAGTATTGACATTTGATACATATATACTGTACATTTTTTTGATAATTTGGGTAATTTTGTTGCAGTAGCTTACACAGCTGTGTTCCCATGAATACTCACCAAGACGCGGATTGTGACCTAATTTGTGTGTATTTGACCATTTAAGCGCAATGAGCCACAAAAAAGAAGTCAATTTGGCACTCACAATGCGGCTTTATGAGAGCGCCACTTATATAGATCAGTGATGCATGCACTTTTGGTGTGAGTGTGAAACCTGCTGGAATCAGTAAAATGATGCACAATACAAGCACTATTTAACCGGAGCGAATGAGATGAGTGAGTGAGATTAAGCAGGTGTGTGTCAATTCACCGTCAGAGAGAAGAGTGCAGAACGTGCAGGTGCTATCAGTGTATCGTTACTGCAGAAAAGGAGTATTGGAACCTCTTCAGATGTTTGTTTCAATACATTTCGAGATTATAGACAACACTAGTTCACAATATTACTGTATTTTTGATCAAATAAACGCAGACTTCTTTCAATAACATTTGAAAGTCTTACCAACCCCAAACTTTTGAACAGAAAGCCAACTGTTGCTCTCTCCATGTTTTTTCTCTCTCCCGCATGTCATGAAGAATGTGGACATCCAGAACTTCTCCTCCAGCTGGAGTGACGGGATGGCGTTCTGTGCTCTGGTGCATAACTTCTTTCCAGAGTCCTTCGACTACTCCAGCCTCAGTCCCAACAACCGCAGGCAGAACTTCGAGGTGGCCTTCAGCACGGCAGAGTGAGTCCATGCGCTCATATCATATGATCAAATACATCCAAGAATGAGGAGCAATTAAATGCCAGGCAGGAATACAATTCCATTTGGGATCTGAATGTTTGCACCATGGGACGAATTCACTAAACAGTTGCAGCTTCTGATATTATTCACAGCTCAACTTTTATCAGGTGTATGTTCATGCTAAATGTGTTCATATATCACTGTTCATTCTTACATGAATTGTTGCATTGAATGACAATTTGCATAAAATAGAAAACACTCACTCCCTTGAACGCAAACAAGGCATTTCAGAAACATTGGCCTGATGCAAGGAGTGCTTGTGTTCTTTATTTAATGACATTTATAACCGGGCCGATATCCAGACGTGTCACATGCACGTGTTCAAGTGTTTGGATGTCACAGTGATGCTGTGCAGTCACAGTAAATCTGCCAGAACCGGCTGGAGAATAGACAGCAGCAGTTCGGTTCTGGAATTAAAAACTCCATTCATTTTCTCCATAGGGAAATTGATTTTTAACAATAACTTATTAAAACCCTCAATAGCACACACAGTAGGGCTGTCTGTAAAGGTTTATAAGTGGTATTTGCTTCTGTTGAAGCGTTCAACCCACATTATTTCAACTTATTTTTAGAATTGTTTAATAGCCGAATTTATGGTGAAAAACTACATTACCCATGATGCTGTGCAGCCAAGTCCACCAATCAGAGTCACAGGAAACAAACCGCCAAAAGATCTCTTTAGCTCCGCCCACTCCCATGAAGCACTGTGAATGACGTAATCAAGTTGGTCTCTCTACATAGTTTCAAATGATAGTTTTATATTCCTCCATCGTTTTTAATTCGATCATGCTGTTTGCAATGCTTCATGGGATTGTAGTTCTTTCCATCTCTTATGTCTATGTATTTTTGTCAGATTTTCTAAAACTCTTTTGTTTGTAATGTTGTGATTCGCCTCATAGCTGGTTGGATCGGTTCATGGCTTATAACGCTTTAACAAAGACTTTTTTTGAAATCCCTATGGGAGAAATGAATGGAAAAAACTCTTCATTGCCAAGCAATCATTTTGTATGCATGTTTGTGGCAACACCTGATTTGCATAATTTATTTTGTGAATCATGTTTTGAAATTATGCAGACAGTGTGTGCAATTGATCCTTAGTGAATTGCCCCATGTCTCTATTACTGTCAAACTCCAAGATTTTATCATTTTTTGAAGGAAGTCTCTTCTGCTCACCAAGGCTGCATTTGTTTGATCAAAAATACAGTAAAAACAGTAATATTGTGAAATAATAACAGTTTAAAATGACTTTTGCAGTATATTGTAAAATGTAATTTATTCCTGTGATCAAAGCATCATTACGCCAGTCTTCAGAAATCATCCTAATATGATGATTTGCTTAAGAAACATTTATGATTAGAAACAGCTTTCTTTTGTGACATTATAAATGTCTTTACGGTCACTTTTGATCAATTTTATGCTTCCTTGCTGAATAAAAGTATTATTAAAGGGATTGTTCACTTTGAAATAAAATTTTGATATGTTTTAGCTTACCTCATGGGCATCCGAGATGTTGGAGTATTTGTTTCCCCAGTAGTTTCAATTTTGATCATTTTAGGTCAAACCGTTCTTGTCTGTGCCTCACATAATGCAGGTCTATGGTCACCACCTCAAAGAGCATACACAGAGAAGTCCAAATTAAACAATCCCCCATCGTAAGTACACACTGATGGCCTAAGACACGAAACGAGCGGTTTGTGTGAGAAGACGAAAAACCAAAAGCCAGAACGCGCGAATGTCACAACAGGAAACACGCACGCGCGCCCTCGGATCAGTCGGACGTAGTGGGGTACAAGAGGTAAAAACGATATAAATACTGTTGGTTTTCTCACACAAACCGCTCGTTTCGTGTCTTAGGCCATCAGTGTGTACTTACGATGGGGGATTGTTTAATTTGGACTTCTCTGTGTATGCTCTTTGAGGTGGTGACCATAGACCTGCATTATGTGAAGCACAGACAAGAACGGTTTGACCTAAAATGATCAAAATTGAAACTACTGGGGAAACAAATACTCCTACATCTCGGATGCCCATGAGGTAAGCTAAAACATATCAAAATTTAATTTCAAAGTGAACAATCCCTTTAAATAGTACTGACTTCAACTTTTGAATGGTATTGTAACTATATAACATGAGTTATGGCTCATAATCCGTCTTGTATTGTCTTTTTGTTGTGTTTTAATTCAACTGAACCTGTTAACATGTTAATTCGATCTGCATCTCTGAGATTAATCATCTTTTAATAGCTGTCATTTCCTTGAGTCAGGTCCACTTAAATAACTAAACCCTAATAGCTTTTTAAATGATTATTTACATTTCTCATCTGCTCCTTTCCTTTTTCATTTCCCAGTAACATAACATGCATTTAAACTCCTTTCTAAATGGGAAACATCCAGCTAAACGCTCAGCTAGTGTCTGCTAACGGAAAGCGTTACTCAAAGTCAGTATTGTTTGGTGACCTGAGAATAGGCCTTAACCTGCGTCCCCTTTCATTACCTTTGACCCGGCTGGTCTGTGTCCAGGTAATCCCAGTAGACTCTTGTCTCATGTCGTTCCCCTTCACCTGACTGTGAGCACTGGTTCATCGCACTAGCCTGGCTGTCGTCATCATTAAAGGCACCGTCTGTGATTGCTTCAGAGTCATTAGTGCTGTTTGGCCTGAAGGCGGATTCAGTCGTCTCAGCCAAATCACACGAGTCTGGTTGTCATAAGTTGACATTAACTAAGAATAATAAATTATTTAATCTTTTCATTTTTAGTTCATGTCTAATTGCAACATTTGCTAATACATTATTCCCATCGATAGTTGTGTATGTATTATTTAATGGGCCAAAGCTTGCATGAGATAACAATTTTGAATTGTATGTTTATCAACTAACGTTAACAAAGATTAATAAATATTGTAACAAATGTATTGCTCATTGTTAGTTAATGCATTAATGAATGAGACCTTGTTGTAAACTCAGCTGTCTTAATTCTGATTCGTAGTCGCCTTTTCAATTTACACAGCTAAACCTGTCGCCTCAAATCACCAACTCTCATTGAAAATGCATGAATTTGCTTTAAGAGCCAGAAATATTAGTATTGTAATTTTAAAGCTGTTATTAAAAAAAAAAAAATATATATATATATATATATATATATATATATATATATATATATATATATATATATATATATATATATATATATATATATATATATATATATATATATATATATATATATATATATATAATGTATGTTCATATGTTTTTTGTTTTTTTACTTTTATTAATTACTTTTACAATTTTTCTTTTGTGATCAAATTATTTAAAATATTGTTTTTTAATAAAGATAGATGTATACATAGTAATAATTATGTTTATATTGATATATAAGCCCACCATTTTGGCCTAATTGTGCAGCCCTACAAAGAAATGTAATCGCATTTTAAACCACAGTCGAGATTCTCAATTAGATTTTTATTTCCAAATATGATTTGCATAAACACATTTTGGTGCATTTTGAAATGTTGCCTTGTGAAAGCAAACCAAACCAAGGAGACAATGCAATATAGTAACAATTTGAATCCCAGCTTTGAAACAAAGCAAACAATCTACAGGTCTAAAAACACCTTAATGGGGCAGTAAGAGATTTCTGAGAAACACAGTTGAAAATTTAAATCAACACCCAAAGAAAGTGTATGTGTGTGTGTGTGTGTGTGTGCGTGTGTATGTCCATGTGTATGCGTGTGTCCTTGTTTATATTACATTGTGGGGACCAAATGTCCCCATAAGGATAGTAAAACCTGAGATCACCTATATAGGTCCAGCCAGCGGTCCCCACTTTTCAAAAGGCTTATAAATCACACAGGATGAGTTTTTTTTTTGAGAAAATAAAAATGCAGAATGTTCCCTGTGATGGGTAGTGTGTGTGTGTGTGTGTGATGGGTAGGTTTAGGGGCAGTGTGTGTGTGTGTGTGTGATGGGTAGGTTTAGGGGCAGTGTGTGTGTGATGGGTAGGTTTAGGGGCAGTGTGTGTGTGTGTGATGGGTAGGTTTAGGGGCAGTGTGTGTGTGTGTGTGTGTGATGGGTAGGTTTAGGGGCAGTGTGTGTGTGTGTGTGATGGGTAGGTTTAGGGGCTGTGTGTGTGTGTGTGATGGGTAGGTTTAGGGTTAGTGTGTGTGTGATGGGTAGGTTTAGGGGCAGGGGCAGGGGCTGTGTGTGTGTGTGTGTGTGTGTGATGGGTAGGTTTAGGGGCAGTGTGTGTGTGTGTGATGGGTAGGTTTAGGGGCAGTGTGTGTGTGTGATGGGTAGGTTTAGGGGCAGTGGCTGTGTGTGTGTGTGATGGGTAGGTTTAGGGGCAGGTGGAGTGTGTGTGATGGGTAGGTTTAGGGGCAGGGGCAGTGTGTGTGTGATGGGTAGGTATAGGGGCAGTGTGTATGTGTGTGTGATGGGTAGGTTTAGGGGCAGGGGCAGTGTGTGTGTGATGGGTAAGTTTAGGGGCAGGGGCTGTGTGTGTGTGTGTGATGGGTAGGTGTAGGGGCAGGGGCTGTGTGTGTGTGTAATGGGTAGGTTTAGGGGCAGGGGCAGTGTGTGTGTGTGTGTGATGGGTAGGTTTAGGGGCAGTGTGTGTGTGTGTGTGATGGGTAGGTTTAGGGGCAGTGTGTGTGTGTGTGATGGGTAGGTTTAGGGGCAGTGTGTGTGTGTGTGTGATGGGTAGGTTTAGGGGCAGGGGCAGTGTGTGTGTGATGGGTAAGTTTAGGGGCAGGGGCTGTGTGTGTGTGTGTGTGATGGGTAGGTTTAAGGACAGTGTGTATGTGTGATGGGTAGGTTTAGGGGCAGGGGCAGTGTGTGTGATGGGTAGGTTTAGGGGCTGGGGAAGTGTGTGTGTGTGATGGGTAGGTTTAGGGGCAGGGGCAGTGTGTGTGTGTGTGTGTGTGTGTGAGATGGGTAGGTTTAGGGGCTGTGTGTGTGTGGGATGGGTAGGTGCAGGGGCTGTGTGTGTGTGTGTGTGTGTGTGTGTGTGTGTGTGTGTGTGTGATGGGAAGGTTCAGGCTGTGTGTGTGTGTGTGTGTGTGTGTGTGTGTGTGTGATGATGGGTAGGTTTAGGGGCTGGGGAAGTGTGTGTGTGAGATGGGTAGGTTTAGGGGCTGTGTGTGTGTGGGATGGGTAGGTGCTGTGTGTGTGTGTGTGTGTGTGTGTGTGTGTGTGTGTGTGTGTGTGTGTGTGTGTGTGTGTGTGTGTGTGTGTGTGTGTGTGTGTGTGTGTGTGTGTGTGTGTGTGTGTGTGTGTGTGTGTGTGTGTGTGTGTGAGCGAGCTGTTAGTCGTCGCCTATGTTGCATAGCATATTCGTTATTTTGGGGGCGGAGCAATGAAGGGTGTGTTTTTTGGGTGTCGATTTCAAACATCTGCAGTGTCTCAGAAATCGCTTCTATCTAATATCTGGGGTTGGTGTTGTTTTTTTTACGAGCAGTAGCAGATGTGTGCCTTTAAAGATTGCAGTCTCCACTGCTCCAGCATGAGCCGTCACTGAGCTTCTACACACACCTACAGTCAGACAACCCGTGTTTGTCTGGAGCTGAAGGGTTGCGTGTTTAGTAGTCTCTCCATGCATTGCTGTTATTGTGCCCTTATTGTATGTTCTTGTTCACTGACACATTTGCATAATGAGATCACCACATGGATGCATAGTTGCTCTATTTGATGTTGTTTGTCTTTGCACATGTATTTGTTGTGATTGTAAAGCATGAAAACACTGTCATCACAGAGTTTAATGTGGGCTTTTTTGATTTTGTCTTGTGTGTCTCATTTCTCTCCCCTCACTGCCCCTCGTATTTCCCACTCCACCTGTCCTTTCTCTATCCTCTCTTCTTCCTCTGTCCCCCCCGTGGCCTCGCCGCCGTGAGAGTAGGAAGCTGGCCGACTGTCCGCAGCTTTTGGATGTGGAGGATATGGTGCGGATGCGGGAGCCGGACTGGAAGTGCGTGTACACGTACCTCCAGGAGTTCTACAGGGGATTGGTGCAGAAGGGCTTGGTCAAAACCAAAAACTCCTCCTAGGGTCAAAACTCAGAGCAAACGGTGAGAGCCAGATCAAACCTTTGAGGATAAACGCAGCTCGGACAATCCTGGCTGGATTTGAACTGAACATGATGGAACAAACACATTATTTTATCAAAAGTGGAAACAGATGAAACGTGCATGCAAGTGAAAGCATTTCTGAAATATTTAACTTTATTTGGATCTGAGAGCAAAAGTTAAACCATTTTCATTATTTGAAATAATCAAATACTTATTATGCTCAACTAGGGGTGTGCGATATTGACAAAAAATGAAATCTCAATATTTTCTGGGATTTTATCGATAACGATAATTGGACAATATATTATAGGGATATTTATCTTTTTATAAAGCCATTTTTTCTAACCCAGTTAAATATATGCATCGTCTTTTGTGTCAAAATATTACATTTAATCAATCAATTTAATTCTAATAATAAGATGCAATAGGGCTGTTACCAATGAAATCAAATCTGTATCAACATAATTCATCTTTGCAATGGAGAGGAAACAGAAGCTGCATCTGAAGTGCATTTAGACTGTTTAATGCAGCTCAGAGGGACGTCAGTTCATGCTGTGATGTTTTAAACATGAAACGTTGATTGTTGAATTTCGAAATTATTTAAAACATGAAAAGATCCTTTAAATGTGAAATTAAAACCATCCGTAGGTGGCAGATTGAGATTCAGCCGATTCATTCAGGAACGAAGCATTTGACTGAAAATTCTGTCATTAATTCATAACCCTCATGTCATACCAAACCGATCTTCAGAACACAAATTAAGATATTTTTGATGAAACCTCTTCTTAGATCGCTATTTAATTAACACTTTCAAGGCCCAGAAAGGGAGTAAAAACATTGTTAAAATAGTCCATGTGACTAATGCTTCAACCTTAATTGAAGATTAAGATGAAGAATACTTTGAGCAAAAAATACAACAAAAATAACGACTTTATTCAACAATTTCTTCTAGCCTGTGTCAGTCTCCTACTCCGTGTCCGTTGTAAATAGTGCAGCTCCTGCGTCATCACACACGTGTGCTCACGTGAACCGCATCGGCTGCCGTAGATCTCAACAACGCTGCACTGTTTACAACGCAAACTGCATAGGAGACGCGCATAAAAAACACTTAATAAAAGCGGTTTTATTTCATGTGCATTATGGGGGAAAACGTATCAAAATTATAATTAATTCTGAGAAAGGTCTAGCATCATTTGTCAGCAGATTTCTCTTGGGTTGATGGTTTTTCGTCAAGTGTGCCAAAATACTTCCTAGGGAGCTGTAAGTTAACATGTAAGCACTGGACTCAATTATACCACACCTAGACATTCGGCTTAAAAGGGAAGGCCTTTCGGTCTCGCACACGCGCCATGACAAGGGCTTCTTCAGCATGCTGTTTGTCAGTATCTGACGATTAGCATAACAAAATATTGTGCGTCTGCCAGCTTGGTTTGACAGAGGGAAAGCATATCAAACAACAAACTGCACTGAAGACGCTGATGCCCAAACATGGTCCTGCTCATAGACGTGAGAATCAAAGCCTGGCGGTTTAGCTCGCGCTTTGAAGAGCACGCCGGACACAAAACACAAGCTAACTCTATTCACTTGTTCAATGTTTGCCATCACAATATCTCATGATTCAGGCAAATGATTCAGAATTCAGTACATGCCGCCCGTTACCACAGACAATCTTTCTCATTTTGTGTAGACAAGCGAAAAAGCCTGAAGGGTTCAAAAAGAGAAATGTGCATTTATACAAGACATATAATGTAAAATAAAGTTTCCTAACAGAAAAATCAAGTTTTATTTTCATGTGGAGCCATTCATACCATGCAAGGAGAAATAAGCATGATTTTATTGATAGAACTTTTTCTTTTTTCTTTCAGAAAACTATGCATATTTGGTTTCCTTTTTTGTGTGTTAAAATATATGCATTTTTCTTTAAAATTATATTTATGCAAGGTTCCTAATATATATAATAGCTCTATATTATGATGTAGCTCTATTTATACTATAAGATACTATTAGATATAGAGACTAAAACTACATGCATATTTTTTAAGTGAAAAAAATGTATTTGGTAACACTTTACCTAAAGCCGTTATATAATGCATTGTAAAAGTATTTTTAATGCATTAATTATGCCTTGTAATTCCCATTTTAATGAATAATTCTAACCACAGTTCTAATAGAAAGTATAATGCATGAAAACACAACCAGTTTCAGATACAACAAAGAATCTGCAAATATTATAATGCATTTTAACTTTGGTTACAATTATTTATGAATTATTATGTACATTATAAACACCTTTATAATGCATAAAGGCTTTAGCGAAAGTGTAATTAAGTTTCTTGAATGTCCACAAATGTCCTAATATATAAAATAGCAGCTTAACTACACTGCTGTCAGTCTCCGGTAATCTCTCCGTCTCTAAACGTCAGTGCTGCGCCCTGTTGGTCAGGAGTAGTGTAGACCGCATGCACAGCACATTAGAAATCATTTCTCTGTCCTTGTCTCTTTACATCAGGGCCTGTGCTAACTGCATGCCCCTGCTGGAGGTGGAGGACATGATGATAATGGGTAAGAAACCAGACTCCAAGTGTGTCTTCACTTACGTGCAGTCGCTGGTTCACCATCTCCGCAAGTACGAGATGATGCTGGCCCGCGCTCAGAAGAGCACCGACTTCTGATGCTCGACGGGAAACGCTTTCATGAAAACCATTCTTGTCCTGTTACATTTCAACGGTTAATATTGTGTTTACTTTGCAGACAGATCCAAACAATTCCCCCTCGTAACAAGATGTTGGGTATTTTTTAATGAATGGAAATGTTTTTACAGTGCTTTTAAAACTGAAAAAAAAAGGTAAATTGTTTAGGGTAAAAAAGAAGAAAATTGCTAGTTAAATAGAGTACACTTCCCAGCCACGTGTTGATGCCTACTCTTTGATTTCATGCTAAAAACGAAGCATATTTTATGTTGATTGCCCATGTCTGTGGTTTGAAATGCTCTTAAACCTGTCCCACGGTACTGTTGCTGTTAATGCAGCTCAGACCTGCATGCTTTTTCACAAGTTTACTTGAAGTTTTAGTTCTGTTTTTAAAAAAACCTGTTATGTTTTCATCTGTATACGATAATGTGTTTATTTAAAAACGTTGCAAGAACATTAATCTCACTGCTTTAGTGCGAGATGCAGCTTATGAACTGTTCTGAAATGTGTTTTTCACTCAGCTAATTATTCATATTTCTATTTGAACGTTTGGTTTTACACTGAACACAGACCATTTGGGTTAGTTTCGCCTGGTTCCTCGTAGTCAGGAGGAAACACTCATTTTGAAGTGATATAACACACACAAACAAAGCTACATGCATGTATAGATGCACTTGTGGATGGTGCGTATTTATGGATTTGTTCATATTCCTGAACTTCATTTGGAAGCAGAGACGTCCCTGAAGCACAAAGCTGTCTCGCTGATTAAGGGTCTGATTTTGTACATCTATACGACATAAAGAAGTGTAAATTAAACACCATATGAGTAACCCTAGAGTAACCCTAGAGAATAATATAATGTATTAGTCGTAAATTCATCTGAAAAGGTCAATTGATGTTTATATATTTGGTTCTAAAGATGGATTTAGTTAATTGTTTTAATGCACATAATTTAATGACAAAAACCTGGAGTGATGAAGACGCTAGCCGAACTACTGCAGCCACACCAGAAGAGCGACTTTGCTCTGGTACTTGAAGGATGCACGAGTAGGTCAAATTAGCATTAATTCACAATCAAAGGTGAACATAATTGTTTGTACACACTCTTTCAAAAACTACTGTTCACTCAGTATTTCCTTACACTATGGTTTCTTATAGTAATCATTAAAACCATAAATTTTACCAAAAAAAAAAGTGTTTGTCCTTTATTGCTCTTTCTGAAATAGGAAATCTAAAACATTCATATGTAGATAAATATATATGTATGTATGTATGCATATATGCAGTCAAACCAAAATGTATTCAGACAGGTTTAACATTTTCTCACATTATCAGTTTTTTCGCTATAGTTCAGAAAATGGTAATAAATTATGACAAGTTAAACTGTAAGATTATATATTTATTTAAAACAAGGATATATATATATATATATATACATACCGATCATCAGGCATAACATTATGACCTAATATTGTGTCGGTCCCCCTTTTGCTGCCGAAACAGCCCTGACCCATCGAGGCATGGACTCCACTAGACCCCTGAAGGTGTGCTGTGGTATCTGGCACTAAGATGTTAGCAGCAGATCCTTTAAGTCCTGCAAGTTGTGAGGTGGGGCCTCCATGGATCGGACTTGTTTGTTCAGCACATCCCACAGATGTTCCCTTGGGGAGGCCAAATCAACACCTCAAACTGGTGCTCCTAAAACCATTCCTGAACCATTTTTGCCTTGTGTCCGGTGTATTATCCTGCTGAAAGAGCCACAGCCACCAGGGAATACCGTTTCAATGAAAGGGTGTACATGGTCTGCAACAATGCTTAGATAGGTGGTACGTGTCAAAGTACCACATGGATGGCAGGACCCAAGGTTTCAAGGTGATTCATCAGACCAGACAACCTTCTTCCATTGCTCCGTGTTTTTTTCTTACTTCTAACACATCAACTTTGAGGACAAAATGTTCACTTGCTGCCTAATATATCCCACCCACTAACAGGAGCCGTGATGAAGAGATCATCAGTGTTATTCACTTCACCTGTCAGTGGTCATAATGTTATGCCTGATCTGTGTACATATATGTGTGTATAATATATATATAAAGGTGCTGGTCATATAAAGTTGATTTATTTCACTAATTCCATTCAAAAAGTGAAACTTGTATATTACATCCATTCATTACACACAGACTGATATATTTCAAATGTTTATTTCTTTTAATTTTGATGATTATAACCGACAACTAAGGAAAATCCCAAATTTTGTATCTCAGAAAATTTGAATATTACTTAAGATCAATACAAAGAAAGGATTTTTAGAAATCTGAAAAGTGCATGAAAAGTATGAGTATGTACAGCACTCAATACGTAGTTGGGGCTCCTTTTGCCTGAATTACTGCAGCAATGCAGCGTGGCCTGGAGTCGATCAGTCTGTGGCACTGCTCAGGTGTTATGAGAGCCCAGGTTGCTCTGATATGGCTCGTTTCCACTGAGCGGTACGGTTCGGTATGGTACGGTACGGTACGCATTTATTTGCGTTTCCACTTTTCAAAAGTCGTGACTGGTACCAAAATGCCGAACCGTACCACTTTTTTCGGTACCCTTCCGTTGGGGTACCTAGCACAGTGGTACGGTACTAAAGGGTGGAGCTAGACTCACTGCAGAACGCTGATTGGTTGACAGAGAATCGTCACTTGCACGTGCGACAGGGGGATCGACAATGTCAACCGATGGTTTCCATCATATACCACGCCTATCAAAAAGGGTACTGTTGGCAGTGGAAACGCTCGCCGAATTCATGGTTACAGACCCGAACCGTACTGTACCGTACCGCTCAGTGGAAACGAGCCAATAGTGGCCTTCAGCTCTTCTGCATTGTTGGGTTTGGCATATCGCATCTTCCTCTTCACAATAACCCATAGATTTTCTCAGGTCAGGCGAGTTTGCTGGCCAATTAAGAACAGGGATACCATGGCCCTTAAACCAGGTACTGGTTGCTTTGGCACTGTGTTCAGGTGCCAAATCCTGTTGGAAAATGAAATCTACATCTCCATTAAGTTGGTCAGCAGCAGGATGCATGAAGTGCTCTAAAACTTTATGGCAGCGTTGACCTTGGACCTCAGAAAACACAGTGGACCAACACCAGCAGATGACATGGCACTCCAAACCATCACTGACTGTGGAAACTTTACACTGGACCTCAAGCAATGTGGATTGTGTGCCTCTCCTCTCTTCCTCCAGACTCTGGGACCCTGATTTCCAAAGGAAATGCAAAATTTACTTTCATCAGAGAACATAACTTTGCACCACTCCAGTCCTTTTTGTCTTTAGCCCAGGCAAGATGCTTCTGACGCTGTCTGTTGTTCAAGATTGGCTTGACTCAAGGAATGCGACAGCTGAAACCCATGTCTTGCATACGTCTGTGCGTAGTGGTTCTTGAAGCACTGACTCCAGCTGCAGTCCACTCTTTGTGAATCTCCCCCACATTTTTGAATGGGTTTTGTTTCACAATCCTTTCCAGGGTGCGGTTATCCCTATTGCTTGTACACTTTTTTTTCTACCACATCTTTTCCTTCCCTCCGCCTCTCTATTAATGTGCTTGGACACAGCTCTGTGAACAGCCAGCCTTTTTTGCAATGACCTTTTGTGTCTTGCCCTCCGTGTGCAAGATGTCAATGGTCGTCATTTGGACAACTGTCAAGCCAGCAGTCTTCCCCGTGATCGTGTATCCTACAGAACTAGACTGAGAGACCATTTAAAGGCCTTTGCAGGTGTTTTGAGTTAATTAGCTGATTAGAGTGTAGCATCAGGTGTCTTCAATATTGAACCTTTCCACAATATTCAAATTTTCTGAGATACTGAATTTGGGATTTTCTTAGTTGTCAGTTATAATAATCAAAATTAAAAGAAATAAACATTTGAAATATATCAGTCTGTGTGTAATTAATGTATATAATATATACGTTTCACTTTTTGAATGGAATTAGTGAAATAAACTTTTTGATATTCTAATTATATGACCAGCACCGGTATATTATAATGTATTTCTGTATAAGTATATTTTATATATATATTTATTTACATACATATTGAATTATGCATATACATATTTATTTGTATATAGATAATTATGTTTGTTGTGATTTAATAATAATATTCAAATTGCTCTTATACATATACTTTTTATTTTTTTCCTGACTTAAAGTCTTCACATAATTTCTATTGGATAATAAAAAAAACAGTCATTGGCAGAGATATTTAAAAGCTTTATTTTCTCAGTGGTACCTTTATGCTCCCACAGTCTGTCTGCAGGGCTGATTTCTGCCCATGAGAACACAGAGCATCAGTCCCCAGCCAGTCTCAGGCTTTTACAGCTGTGGACATCATTAACGTCCCCTCTGGGCAGAAATCAGGTTACGTACAGTACAGTGAGAGCAAACAAGCGGAACGGTTCACTGTCACAAACATAAACTACTCACACACAAGCTTGCACTTACTCTCAACCTCTAAATGCATATTTTCCAATCAGTGTCTGAACTGAATAATGCCACTCAAATCAAGTTCCTGAATGTGTGGTGAACTATTTTTAAGCAATAATTTGGCCGCATTTAACAAGGAGATCTGGCTCAGTTTTAGTTCTCACGGTAATTGTAAATCAACCAGGTCTCTCAATGCTGACGTCCCACACTATCGCTCTTATATAAGGGGTTACAGATCTGTGTGCTGGGAATCCACGTCTGATTGGTCAGTCTCAGGGGTCGGGCTGGTGGACCGCTGGCCCTCAAAGGGACTGTCCTTCGCTGGAGAGAAGCGAAACTCCTCTGGCACTTGGTCTTCGTGATTCTCTTTTTTATAAAAGCCCAGCTTTGCCAAGAGATTGTTTATCTCAGTGCGAGTCATTTCAGATAATGGGATTCTCTGGAAGAGAAATACACCGCATCATTCATCAGTGTCGGACGCATGAGTTATGAAGACATCAGTGCTTAATAACAATAAATGTTAAAAAGACATCAATCTATGCATCTCTTGCCCCCTCTAGAGGTTAAAAATAAAACTGCATGTCATTGCCTCTTTCTTCTGCTCGGATAAATATGGTTAGACCAAGCGGCAGCCTCCTGCGATCTCTCTTAAAGCAAATACGGCAGCGACTTAAACTGCAATTCATCGCCTGGCCACTAGAGAATCTCATTGAGCCTCATGTTAAAATGCCCAACTTTACAGCAGAAAAAAACATGTTTACAGCCTTGGACAAATTGTGGTTTTGGTCTTTATGGCTAATTTTGCCCTTCATGACAACTGTGAGGGGGTGAATTTTTTTATAACTCGTTCGTTTACATTATATAAAGCCTTAAAGTTCTGCATAATTAAGGGCGTGGCCACTTTGAGTGACAGGTGGATTGCCGTTTGTCTGCTGTCTGTTAGTCATAACGTCACCTCAGCTCCGCCCACGTCCCGCCTCTTTGCCCATTTTCTATTATCCGGAAGCCCTTCTTACACTTCAGAACTGCTCTTCAGAATCCTATGGGTTAGTCATGGACACTACGTCCATGTTTTTTTACAGTCTATGGGTTAGACACATGGATACAGGACATCTTAAATAAATAACGTTATTTGTGTTTTTACAACTGCCGATTCTGGTTGGTTTTTAATGATTTATGATACATTTTTCTCGTTCGTTGTGACAAACGTGATGCATGGACGAATGGCGCATAGGCCCTCTATGTATGCAGTTTCCCACAAAATCGGTCCGGACAGCTCTAAAAAAATGTAATTATAGGTTTATCAGTTTATTTGGGTAAAGCCATAGTTTGGAAAATGCATTTCTTTCACTCTTGTCATTTTCTATTTAAAAAAAGAAGTTATATCCACCTATTTTTGCAATGATGAGGTAAACCATTTTCCGATTCATTATCCGCTTTGGTAAATACTTTGAATAACAAAGTGCAGTAAACGATCAAACTGTTTGCGCTATAAACCAGTGTTTACAATTACGACAATACATTAGTGTAGTCAAGATCACCTAATCCAAGACCAAGACCAGAACTCCTTAAATTCATAAAGATCCGCATTATCCCCTGAGAAATGACTTATTTAATCAATACATATTTAGAATAAGACACTATATAGAGCTGTTACCAATCAAATTAAATCATTCATAACAAAATTCATCTTAGCACTGCAGAGGCGGTACAGAAGATCTGAATTGGTAAATTAGAATTGTATTTTTGTATAAAAGCAATCATGCAAAAATTCGTGAAAACAGCTCTCGTGATATTGCTTGATTATATCACGTTATAATATAAAAATCCAGATGTCATACAAGTACTTTTTTGCAACAATATTTCAAAATTTTTGATTATTTGTATTAATTTGTGACATTTTTGACATAATCCTTCATTTATTTCTGAACCGACACAATACATAAATCAAATTAGAAATAAATTTTTGATTGCATCTGATGGAGTGAGTTTTACATCCAATCACATTAATGATGATAATAAATAAATCAGACAATGCACCGGCAATTTATTGATATCCCAGCAGTCGTGGTCCTGACCGTCTTGAGATCAAATCCTTCAAAAATGATCTTAAGACCGGCCTCGAGTACTACAACCCATTCAAATAATAAGGTAAGAGATACCCGTTTGAAATATCAAGAAGCTTAATGAGCAGTTTTGTAAATAACTGGAAGTGAATGAGACCGGATACAGCGACACATTCAATTTTCAAGGAACTTTAAACGGCATTAGATCTGTGTGAGAGTAGCGAAATATTCTATTTACACCATGTAAAAATATCAGTATTTTCTTTGCAATAAGTGTAGTATAAGTTAGTAGTAGATGCTATTTATACTAATACATAATGGCAGACACTATTTGCACCTCAGTGTTGTTGTAGATTAAACGGTATGCAATAATAACAGAGTTTAAATGATTATATTTATTAAAATTATTAAATGGATATCCACCTACATGCTCAATAAAGCCCTCCCTACACCTACAACACTTTATTTTTAAACGCAGGTTAGACACTTCATTTCCACTTTTCGAATATTATCTCAGTTTTTATTGAAAATAAATGCCTTTCCGATCTGATATGTGCTGGGAAAAGGGAGTAGAGCGAGTTTAGCAAAAGGCTGTAATTTTCTGTAATTTTGTCTCTGTCAGTGGGCGGAGTTAGTGTAAAGGAGGGCTATAGTGTAAATATAGTGCACTTAGTGTAAATAGACACTCCTATTTACAAACTGCTGCACACACTCTTAAGTGAACAATAAGGTACACTATGCATCTAGACAAGTCAAAATATTAAACTGTGCTTTCTATCGCTAGGAAAACTGATAGCTGATGACTCCTCCTCATGCTAAAGGGTAAAATCCTCTACCAATGCAGCAGACATAGCATGCTAGTGGCAGTTCCCAGAACAGGCTTCTGACACTTTTGTGTGGGTTACGTTACACTCCAACTCCACGGGACAAAGAAAGTGCTTGTGGTTTTTATACACCAAATGGTAATTTGAGTTTGCTAATCCTGGTTTAAAAAAAAAATGTCATTACACATTGACTTACATCTAGTTCTTCATAGTAGTGGTTGAGAAGGACGAGTTCAGGGTCGGCTCCAGGAACATGCTTCATTACCAGGTTGTGGCTGAGCGGATGAACATTAAGGATGTACTAAACATTTAAAGAATTACCCGACAGATATCAGGAATAAACGCTGAGAATTACACCTGTCCCTGTCACAGCATTACGTTCTGCCAACAGAAAAACATGCATTTGAAAGGTGAGGGGTGTGGATACACCACTGGGTCTCAGATGACAATGAGCTGAACTACTGAGAGTGAACCTGTTTTAAATCTGTATCCGTGAAAGCATGATAACCTGATCTGCTGTGGGCTGAAGATGCATGTGTAGCTTGAGAACTGAAAGGTGAGACGGGTGCGGAAACAGTGCTGGACAAAACACTGTAAACGGATCACTGCGCTTCAGGAGAAAAATGCTGTTTTTCTAGGTTATATATATGCTAGGTTACATTTGAACATTGTGGACACTTAATAAGATTAATATATATAATATATATATATCTCAAACTCCGTGTTTCTCAGCGACAGGCCAGAAACCTGACTGATCTAGAGAAGATCTGTGTGGAGGAGTGGGCCAGAATCCCTCCTGCAGTGTGTGCAAACCTGCTGAAAAACTACAGGAAACGTTTGACCTCTGTAAATGCAAACAAAGGCTACTGTACCAAATATTAACATTGATTTTCTCAGGTGTTCAAATACTTATTTGCAGCTGTATCATACAAATAAATTGTTAAAAAATCATACATTGTAATATATATATATATACATACACACATATATGAATAAACATGTTTATACATTTTTCGTTTAATTTCTTTTATCTTAAATCCATTTATTCATGTTTTTATTTATATATATACATATATATACATATATATACATATATATATATACATATATACATACATATATACATACATATATATATACATACATATATATAATAATAATGAATTTTATTTGTAATGCACTTTACATTTCTGCAATCTCAAAGTGCTATATATATATATATATATGTGTATATATATATATACGGCATGTATATATTAATTTCTTTTATCTTAAATCCATTTATTCATGTTTTTATTTATATATATATATATATATATATATATATATATATATATATATATATATATATAAATAAAAACATGAATAAATGGATTTAAAATAAAAGAAATTAAACGAAAAATGTATAAACATGTTTATTCATTAAGGAGGATCTGAAAAAATGAATGATCAATTTCTTTGGAATAGAAAATCACTTTACAAATTGACAAATATAGAGAGATGAAATAAGTTACTGTTTTTTAATATGTAGTTATATGTATCATAATACAGAACACAAAATTTTAAAAGCAACTTTTAAATTGCAATAAAAAAATTGCTTTATCCATTTTTCAAATTCTGATAGTAAATGCAGATAGTAAAATAATGTTTTTTATTGTTATATATAACTATTTTTTTAAATAAATATGTCAATTTAAATGGTCAAATTGTACAGTGTTTTGTTTACATGACACCGTTTTTAATTAAAAACAGAAAACTTTGTGTTTTTGCTCATTTACACGAAAGCTACGTTTTGAGGCCCTGAAAACGCAAGTTTTTGAAAAGATACCATTATTGTCTCAGTGTAAACTACAAAAATTTGTGAAAATGGTGATGCGTATGTGTATTACATATTCAGTCTAAAGGTGCGTAGTGTTTCTTTACAAAGTCACATCGCCATCTACTGGCCTGACAGCAGAATACAGCCGTTTTAGCAAATTTGTGTCATGTAAACATACCCTTATTTTCATTTTACTGGCAATGTTGTGCTCCACAAGATTAACTAGTCATATGGTGACTAAAAAGGATACTAAAGAGGAATGTCCTGGGTTACAAATGCCTTGACCTGTTATGAGAGGAGAAAGAAGAACATAAATCCACATAACCATGTGAGTTGATTTAAGTTTTTTGTAATACTTCTTCATTATTATTATTTTGCCTACAGAACATATTTAATATCGCAGTACTTACCTCCCTCAGCCTATTCAGCTGTCATCCACCACACGTCTGCAGGTGAAGGTTGAGAAATAACATGAAGAAATGGTTTAAAATGCACTTCAATGCAGTAAATGTTGAAGAACAACAGCACTGGGACTTCTCACTGTCTGCGTTCGTGATTTTAGCTAATTTTAACGTGATTTCCACATTTCTCTAGACCTGCTTTTGTTGCTTGGTGACATGCAAACAATGCATTGATGCATTGGCTCACAAAGATATAAAGTGATATTGCTGTTGCACAATAAGAAGTTAATATTGAGAGACTTACATTTTAGACACAAAATTATCAATAAAGTCATAGCAGAATGAAGTGTTGTGAATCTCCGAATAACACACAGATGCAGGATTTCATTCCTGAATGATTCAGAGATGTTGAACAAATACTAGTTGAGTGAATAATTCAATGACTCATATAGACGATCACTTGTCGCCACCTACTGGTGTGAGGTCTGATCTGCAGTAAGTCACTGAACAATCCCTACACTCTAAAAATGCTTGGTTGTTTTAACCCAAATTCCAGCCGTTGGGTTACATTTTTAAATACAAATTTTAACCTAATGTTTGGGTTATATGTCCATATTTGACCCAAATTTGGGTTAAAACAACCAAGCATTTTTTAGAGTGTACTCAAAATCCGTCTAGAACACAAAATGAGAACAGTGAAAAGTCTCAATGATGTTGGAGTGTATATCAGCTAGGGATGCACCGATATGAGCATTTAGGCTGATACCGATAACCGATAATTCTTTATATTTGAACCGATATATTGGCCGATAAATCTAAATCCAAATTTGTACATAACTTCTGAGGACCTGATTACAAAAGCAAAAGTCTCACTATTAAAAGCCACGTCCCAAACACACAATTATAATGTTTTTATTATGATTTTATGTAGCCGATATGACAGACTCGCGCTGTAAAACTGTATTTGAGTAGTTGGCAAATAGGGCTCGGTGATATGGACAAAAAAATCATATCGGTATTTTTTGGTTGAATGTCGACACACGGTATATATCCCGGTATTTTCTACGTTTTTCTATTTGGATAAAAAAAAATGGTATATTGAAGGCTATAAACAAATACAGTGAATGTAATGTAGGCTTTATTATGTGCAAAAAGGGGGTTACAATCTAAAAACTACATTTATAATTTTGTTTTCAATTTCACTAAACTAAAAATGTATTAGCCAATATTTGATTACCCCATTATAATGGTCACTTTCATAAAAATATACTTACTTGTAGGTTTAAAATTCCACATATGGCACATTTATTGTCCAACAACTTAGAATATACCTGTGAAATGTAAATTATGCACTGAGCACCGCATTTCAAACGCATTAAACAGCGCAAGTGTTTTTCTGTCTGTCAGCACAAGCGGCCTATCTCTCAGACAGAGCAAGCTGCTTTAAACTATACATGTTAACTATATCTTACCAGTTCTTTTAAAGCCCTTAAAATAAAGCATCTCATGTTGAGGACAAGTTGAATCAGGCACTTTCCCTGCATCAGCTCACTCTGCGTACTCCGCTGTTTTTCAGATGCGTTTGTATCAATCTATATATCGATATAAACGGTATTGTCTCTTTCCATATAGTTTCTAAAAAATATATCGATATAGAACATTTTACTGAAATGCGTATATGGTGTGACACGTCGCATTAAAGGACAACAGAAATTAAAGCTTTTATAGTGGTTCCAAAAAAGTTAAATATTCAAACAATTCTGAGACAAACTCTTACCATGTGCAGATGTCATGGGCTTCACAGTAACATGACCTGAATGGGGTCCTTCCACTAATTAAACTTATCAGTGGAATTGCCCGATTTAAAATATGGATATGGTGTCACACCGGAGGACATGGTTTTCAGTGACAAAATGTATCAAGTTCCTACGCTTTTAGAAATATATGGATGAAAAAAAATGGTAATTTACTAAAACAGACACTTGTAAAATTACACCTGAGGTATTTATCAACACTTTTCTTTTTAAATGTATATTTATTGAACCATTTGAGACTCAAAAATTAAAATAAATCTAAAGACGAAGAGGTTTTTGTATCAACAGGAGCATCATGTAAGACAAATAAATGTTTAACCATTTACTGCATTTTAAATTATGACAATACTAATTATAGCCTACTCCCATTTTCCTTTTTGAAGTAATTTCAATCATATTTCAAGCAATTCAAAACCATAATGCGAACAGTGTGCATCTCAAAGTGTCTCAACTGAAGGAAATAATACATTATTTATCGGTCACATTTTCTTATAGGACCGATTACTTTAAAAACGAGCATATATCGGCCGATAATGAGATGGTGGTCGGACGTCCCTAGTATCAGCCCTCGGCCAATCAAATTCAAAGACCAGGAATTTTGTATCGTGTTTACTTGTTTGTTTTTTATAAGGGGATTCAATTATTTACTTAAAAGACCTTCCTCATGACAGGTGTAAACATGACTTTTATTTTGACACGTGAATATTATACAGACTTAAATTTTGACATTCAATTTGAACTAATGAATGCACCAGCAAAACACTGTCGATTTAATTTTGGTATCGTTCAGAAAAATAAGTGCACTGACCCAGAAACAAACACCTCAGCTTATAAAGATTAAAGTTATGTGAGCCATTGTGAATCTCGTATTGTTCACCATGCCATTTGCAAATGCTATTTTCTGAATGTCTTACTCTAGGGATTACACATGACAACATTTCGTAGAAACGTTTGCCTATTAAAACGAATGCCTGGTTGCACGAGCAGGCGAAGAGTCTCCCGGTAAATTAAATCATGTGTTGTGAACACGCCGAGCGTCTTGATTGTGGACGCGTGCATCATCCGTCCAGAGACTGAGGCTGACTGAAGCCTTTAGGTACTCACCTCCACTCTGGCCTTCGCGAGACCTTTCAGTTTTCCCGTGTCCACCTCATAGGATAAGATGATGGATGGAAGCAGGGCAGTGAAGATAAGCGTCCACATGCTTCCGGAGATGAGGATATCTGTCTGTCTCTGCTCTCCACACTGACTGTGCCACGTCACGCTCATATTTCGCTCTTTCTCTTTTTTCCTTCTGCTTTTGAAGGGAACAGCCTATCGCTATCTAGAGGCAGAGAGAGAAATTCCCCATAAGGGTGAAATGGGACTACGGATTTGGTGGTGAAGTTATATAAATGCAGTGTTCGGTTTGGGTTTGTGTGACAGTATTGCGCTTGTTTGTATGGGTTTTCTTTAAAAACATCATACAGAAAATAATGACTCATACATGCATACACCACGTATACATCATATACAAATATTCAAGGGAGTATTTATATACATGTAAAATCAAAATGTACAATTTATATTGCCGTATTTCTAAAGGCTATTATAAATGAATTATCCGTGCACATCTTTTTTTAATTTTATTTATGTTCTCTTCATGTTCTTTAATTTTTAATCTCTATTCAAAATATCTTTCCTTTCCTTCCTCTTGCAGCCACATCTCTTCTCTGATGATGTATTTCAACCTGTCAGACGGTTTATGAGCTATACTGAGAACGCTTTGGCTTTCTCGCTTTCTCCCAGTTTCTCTTGAAGCCAATACGGAAGTGACTTAAAATTCAAATTCATCGACTGGCCACTAGAGACCGGCTCCAGAAGGGAGCAGAATCTCATTGAGCTCCATGTTAAAGGGATAGTTCACTTTGAAATTAAATGTTGATATGGTTAAGCTTACCTCATGGGCATCCGAGATGTAGGAGTATTTGTTTCCCCAGTAGTTTCAATTTTGATCATTTTAGGTCAAACCGTTCTTGTCTGTGCCTCACATAATGCAGGTCTATGGTCACCACCTCAAAGAGCATACACAGCGAAGTCCAAATTAAACAATCCCCCATCGTAAGTACACACTGATGGCCTAAGACACGAAACGAGCGGTTTGTGTGAGAAAACCAACAGTATTTATATAGTTTTTACCTCTTGTACCCCACTACGTCCGACTGATCCGAGGGCGTGCGTGCGTGTTTCCTGTTGTGACATTCGCGCGTTCTAGCTTTAGTTTGTTCGTTTTCTGGTGGTTGCTAACAAGCCAAAAAAAATCACATATAATGTATTTTATATCGTAGATTAAAACGTGAAAGTGTCTTGATCTTGTGTTCACCACAGATCTTATTTCAGCCGTTTAACCAAAACCCCGTTCAAAAAACCATTGACTTTGGAACGATGGAACCTGAAGTGCTAAAATGCTAACTTGCTTCTGCGTTTTGGCCAACAAAGTGATGTCATACCTGCACCACTAACAAACCAATTCCCAATGGACAAAATAAAGCCCCATCCTACATTTGTTCTTGTTCGAGAAGCTGTTTCACACGGATATACCAACCCGATCCCACAGCAATTCGTTCGTATTTTAAGAGGTGGCTAATTTGTACGAATTTGTACGACCTTACTCTTACAAATTGTCACTGGACGAGTTGGTCAATTCGTTTGATTTCATACAAATGACCTACCCCAAACCCCGCCCCAAAAACCTACCCATCACTGAAGTATAGACAAATCACATGAGTGAGGTCGTTTACGAATTCATACGAATTTGCCACCTTGTACAAATTGGTGGTGAGATAGCTTTGAATATACGCCACAATGGGGAAGAACAGACTATCTCAATTTCAGTTTCATGCCTAATTTTAAGTCCTATTCAGTTTTGGTTTAATGTCAGGTTTAATCTTGCTGAGGTTTTGTATGGATGAATGCGCAGAAACTGAAATTCCCCTGCTTCCTGATCTGAATTTATAGTTGATTATTCAAATAATTAAAAAAAAATCATCTAAATCATATTATAGTCATATTCACAAAAATAATTCACAGTAACAAAAGTGCAATGCTATAGGAGAGCCTAGTTTTGAATATGCTTCTTTAGACAAACATCTAGGCCTATGCAGTGGTGTTTGAAATAGGCATGGGGTCTGTTTGCCTGACACTGAACTGTTACTGCTGTGTCATTAAAAGAGTATTCTGGGTTCACACTGACTGAACATCTCTCAAATACAAGGATGCTTTTAAAATGTCATGCATTGTACAAATAATGGCTTACCATTAGGCACATTGTCCAGGTGATCATAAAGTCCCCAATAAAGATAATAAATTACCATCATATTATGACTGTGAGAAAACTTCTCTGAGTGAGATTGGTTAAAAGTGAGTGTTGCATCCATAGTCAAATGTTAAAATGTATTTTAACTTATGAGGTTATACATAAATACTCTGCATAGTGAACAGTAGTGTCTCTGCTTGTGTAAAAGCAGACTTAAGTGTACTGTGCACCAGAGTGTGAAATGCTGCCTGTAGAAGACCGTCTCTAACCAGTGGCAGTTTCAGCTTACATAATCACTCTCACAATTGCACAAACATCTCACATTATTCAAATTGCTCACTTTCCACAGCTATAGTACAAAGAACACCACAGTCATGTGTGACTCTACAGTGACTCTTACATGTGTTTTTCTGAAGCTACCAAATTCCTTGAGAGAGAGATCCAAAGCCAAAAATACAGATAAACCCAATTAAACTAAACGTAACTAACATGCAACACATGACTATATTCTTGGTTGGCAGAATTTAAGAAAAAGCATGGATGCATCTTTCACAATAAGGTCAATTACATAATAGGGTGAATTGACATTTCAACTTTAAAGTCAGCAGGACATTTTATTTATAAATTCTTATTTATTCTTTCTGAATCTTCACAATTCGCCATATTTTATATATGGTGCATTATAGGTGTTCTATAATGTGGTTGACGGGACACTTCAGATTATGGAAAGCATTTGATTGGACAGAATATCTGATGGAAAACTGAATTGCAGAATGAATAAAATTGTTGGAGGTGGAGAGAGACTGTACATTTTGAAAGCATTGTCTAGGATTGAAAAGATTTATTCCAGTTCTTCTTGAAGATCTGATTCATCCGGCTGTCTACGGTAACCTCAGGATAAGGATGAGACAGACTAATGTTTGCGTAGGTGCCATTCTTCTTACAATGTAACAGGTACATCTGGTGTTATGTGAAGTGTTACTGGTTCCAGTTGACCTAATTTATGCAGCCTAACAATTCTTTAATGGAGTTAAAAGTGATAATGTATTATGTATACCAGGTTAAAGTAATGTGTTTTTAGTCTAGATTTTAACTGGGAACTCTGAACTTGCTCAAGTACTGGGGGCCTAAACCATTTAGTTCTTTATAAGTAATTAGCAAGATTTTAAAATGTATGCAAAGTTTAATAGGGAGCCAATGCAGTGTTGACAGCACTGGGCTAATGTGATCAATCTTCCTGGTTCTAGTAAGAACTCTAGCTGCTGCATTTTGTACCAGCTGGAGTTTGTTTATTAAGCGTGCAGGGCAACCGCCCAGTAGAGCATTACAATAATCTAGCCTTATATGAATGAACTTTTCTGCATTTTGCATTGAGATCATATGTCGTAATTTAGATATAGTTAAAAAGAAAGTGGTTTTGAAATGAAAGATTGGTCTCAAAGAGACTTGACAAAACATCCATCAAGTGTTAGAGAGGTTTTTGGTCCAATTTTTTTATTTTTTATTAAGTGGTATATGACTAGTCATCCACAATTGTTTTATATGAACTACGCATTCCATTAATTTTTTGAATTGCTATGTTTAGTCAGGGTGCAAAGAAATATAGAGCTGAGTATCATCAGTGTAATATTGTAAACTAACGACATACATCTCCCAAGGGTGGCATGTACAGGCCAGGGGGAAAAGCAATGGTCCTAGTACTGAGCCTTGCGCTACTTCAAACTCAACTTGATCGATATGACACCTCTTCCTTTACTGCTACAAATTGATACTGGTCAGATAAATATGATTTAAACCATGCCAGAGCATTTACATTAAAGGTGCAGTGTGTAAATTTTAGCGGCATCAAGCGGTGAGGTTGTAAATTGTAATTGCCTACCGCTCGCCCCTCCCTTTTGAAGCACATAGAGAAGCTACGGTGACCGTCACAGGACAAAGATGTCATCGTCTGAGACAGCAGAGAATGACTAGCCCTCTGTAGAGCAGTTTGTCCGTTTAGGGCTACCGTAGAAACATGGCGGCACAAAAAGGCGATTTCACTATATAAGGTGACCCTTATAAGGTGACCCGTGGTGTAGATAGAAACGGATCATAATAAAAACATAACGTTCATTATGAAAGGTTTTTATACACCACTGAAAATAGTTATGTTGCTATATTGCATTTCTGTCAATAGATCCTCATAAATACTACACACTGCACCTTTAATTAAAGTTTGTATTTTAATTTGTCATTTAAAACGTACAATTATCTTACTTTTATTATCTATTATCTATACATTTGCATTGTTAATTGTGCTCTATAGTAAGATACGTATACTTATCTATTATTGTGCTCGTTCTTAATGTTATAAAAATAATAATGCAGCTGATTGTCATTGCAACAGTAAAGCGTTCACATGCGGCATTTCATTATTTCCCCCGAAACAAAGCCTATTCCAAAACTAAACCTAAACCTTTTCACCTTTGCTGCCTTGCAAGGAGGAATGCAAATAATAATCTTTATGTTTAGCGAGCTTCAGCGGAATACCATGTGACATGAGCGCTGCGTCCGTGGTGATTAAATCTCTGACGAAAGCAACGCCAGCAGCAGCTCTGGTGCATGAAGCGCGAGCTGCACTTCTGAAGGACAGCGCTGACCATTCGCGTCGCGTCAGTGACACACAGTTTGCTTTGAACCCGCAACGAATTCACGTCGAAGAGCAACGCGACATCTGCAGATGAAATGCACTCGCCTCCAGCGACCCATTTTCTCCTTCCAGTAAACCTCAAGGTCTTTCGCTGTTAATGTAACAGGAAGAACGGGCACTGATGTGACACACAGGATCCGAACGTGCTTTCACATTTATCAGAGCAACCGATATTGTCGCTTGATGATGAGCTATTTTGATGCTATTTGAATATATTTATCAGTAAGTCTGGTTTCCAGCATTGTACATCAGATCTCCTGTCAACATACCATCAGTTCTGCCTTGGTCAAGGAAATTGGGTAAGAAACAGACTAATGCCAACTTACTAATGTAATATGCAATAGAACACAAGTGCAAACATGATTGCATTTGCACACAATATATGATGAATAACTTGTATATAATATAACGTAATAAGCTATAATAATATATGCTATTACCATTATAACTATACATTTAGAATATTCTCTGTTTCTTTCACATTACTTCAGTTGTGTTTAACTAATACTGTTTTGTTTACATGTCGTTTTTGTCTCAGGGGTTATATTTTGTGTTTAGTATAATTTAAACTATTTTTTAATTAAATGCATAAATGTGTGTGTGTGTGTGTGTGTGTGTGTGTGTGTGTGTGTGTGTGTGTGTGTGTGTGTGTGTGCGTGTGTTTATGTTTATCAGTGGCATTATTCAGAGGTTGAAAGACCATCACAAACAGGCTTGCATTGTAATTAGCACTATCAGATACTGAATGGTTCAAAAGCTTCTCCGTACATCCTCTAATAACACACACACACACACACACACACACACGCACGCACACACACACATGTTGTGTTTCCATGTTTTATGGGGACATTCCATAGGCGTTATGCATTTTATACTGTACAAACCATATTTTCTATCCCCTACACTGCCCCTGCCCCTAAACCTACCCATCACAGGAGACATGCTGCATTTTACTTTTTCAAAAACATCACTTAGTGTGATTTATAAGATGTTTTCCTCATGGGGACTCAAAAAAATGTCCCCACAAGGACAAAAATTTGGATATTGCCATCTTTGTGGGGACATTTTGTCCCCATACCGTAGGGATTACCAGTCCACACACACACACACACACACACACTATTTAGAAGTAGGTCATAATGCACATTATTTTAAGGTGACCTTCAGCATTTTCTCAGTATCTAACCTTTTGTGTTTAACTGTCGCTCAAAAGTATAAGAAAATTTGAACCGTACGTGATATACTAGGCTATATAAAATCACTGATATAACAACAGTGCACCACATGTAGTTAGCTAACTAATTTGGAAGGATTTTAATTAGGTTTTACAATGAATCACTCAATTGCAATGAAGTATTGACTCTTATCCACCCCCATGAACGTCTAATTTTTCAAGCATTTCTAATTATGCAGTTCTCCACACTCAGCAGACCTGCCTCTCTATCTATCTATCTATCTATCTATCTATCTATCTATCTATCTATCTATCTATCTATCTATCTATCTATCTATCTATCTATCTATCTATCTATCTATCTATCTATCTATCTATCTATCTATGTCATCTGTCTGTCTGTCTGTCTGTCTGTCTACATACACACACACATTCAAATGCACACACAATGATTCACTGCAAGAATTTCATGTGAGTGTATGTGTGTATATGCATAATCAAATACATACACAATGACTCATTGCAATTGGGGTCATTGCTTGGTGGAGTATATATTTTTGTCTCTTTTGCTTTTCTGTTGGTCACATGCTTTGCGATATTCCACACTGATAGGCAAATACGTCCAGTCGTGTGCTTGACTGTAACAATCTTGTCAATACAGGGAAAGCCGGTCAGGCAGGCAAACACAGAGCACAGCGAGGTGTGCAAATACAAAGACACATGACTGTCTCGAAATATTTAAATTTGGGTTGTTGGATATTTGTATCAATATTTTTGCGTTTACTACTGGCTTAAGTGCACCGAAAACAGTTTAGTGTTGAAACATAAATAGTTTTTTCTTCTACAACGTAAGAAAGAAAAGAAAGAAAGATATAAGTGCCTAAAGTGTACATATTAGAATAAAAACACATTTCAGAATAAGTGCTGTATTCAGTCTTGGATAAAAGTGTTGATATAATTGAGAGTGATAGTGGTGGGTTTTAGTAACACTTTAGAATAATGGTCATTAGTTAACATTAGTTAACTACATTAGTTAACATGAACTAATGATGAACTGCATTTAATTTCAACTAATTTCAACATTTACTAATACATTATTAAAATCTTGTTAACATTAGTTAATGCACTGTGAACTAACATGAACAAACCATGAGCAGCTGGATTTTTATTAACTAATGTTAACAAAGATGAACAAACACAGTAACAGATGAACTGCTCATGGTTAGTTTATGTTAGTAAATACATTAACTAATGTTAATGAATGACTATTATTCTAAAGTGTTACAACTTTTTTAAAACCCTGTAAAGCTTGACACGTGAAATATTAGTAGTTTTTTTTTTAATGGAACAGAATTTAACCTGTAGACAAAATATTAACATTAGGTTTGCATATGTGTTTTAGGTTTTGTATAATATATTAGGCTTTTATGGCTCATATTTAGTGGGAATACTGAGTAAAAATATGCAATTTGGTGCTGATATTTATATGACCAAAAAGTAAGATGCAATTCTGATGCTTGTAATGTAATGCTCTTTATGTAGCCTTTATGTAGGGGCAAAACATATAAATCTATACAATACGATGATGACTGAGAGATGAACAAATACACATTAGATTAAAAGCCTGGTGGATCACATCTTTACATTTTTCGGTTTTGATCGTGTTGCATTTTACTAGAAGAATTAAAGACATAATATTAATTTTGTAAATTGGTATTTCGTCAGTTCACGGAGAAATATAGAGCTGAGTTGAGTGAAAACTAACGCCATTTTTCCTAATGATATCTCCCATGATGCATGTTCAAGAAAAGCAATGGTCCTAGTACTGAGCCTTGAGGTACTCCACACTGAATTTGTGATCGATATGACACATATAAAGACCTAAAAGTGGCATTTTTCACCTCTAGCACACAGGAGTCACATTCCTTATTAATAACTACAGTCTATGGATATATTGTAGTAAACAGCAATTCATCATTTTTGGTGTTTACAACAAAGCAAGGAGCATTTTTTAAATAAATGCACTAACTATAGGCAGCGTTTTCTTGTGGGCAGGGAACGTTCACAGCTGTGTCTGTTGTCTAGTCTAGTTTTGTCCAGCCCGTCAGCTGTCATTTTAGAGAGCTCACACTGGAATAGAAACCCTCCAAGCTAGAGATGAAACCCGTCACCTTGGAAGTAGTATGCTTAACCCTAAAGCTATTATGTCAACCAATGACATATTAACTGTTTTCAGTGTAATCATATACAGAATATTGCACTGTAATGGGCACATTTTGGGCTGGCATAGTAATGCTGAAAATTGAGCTTTCTTGTGAATTGTGCTTGCTTTTTTAAATAAATGTATTTATTCTGCAGGGATGCATTACTTTGATCAAAAGTGATAGTTATGTTGCAAAATAATGATTTCTGAAGGATCATGTGACACTGAAGACTGGAGTAATGATGCTGAAAATACAGCCTTGATCATAGGAATAAATTACACTTAAAAATGTATTGGAAAAGAAACAGTTATTTAAAATTGCTGTTATTTGTTCACAATATTTCTACTGTATTTTTGATCAAATAAATCCAGTCTTTTGGTGAGAATAAGAGACTTCTTTCAAAAAAACATTAGAAAAATCTTACCAACCCCAAACTTCTGAAATTTTCTGTTAAAGACGCTTTCAAAAATCTCTTGAGATGTAAGATTAGGCAACCCAGTGTTATTACAACACTAAAGTGCTCATGTGGTTTTGGTGAGTTCCTGTTTTAACTAAAAACATTAATCAGAAGAATTACAGAAATGTAGCACATTAAAGCACAGCTAGGCAACGCAAGTCGCTATGCTAGGTAACCAGTAACTTTTATTGAACTTTCCTGACCAGCGAAAGGGATCAGAGGCCTAACCCTTTACCTTTGACCCTTTATGGCTTAGTCATGCCAGGATGTGTGTAGCTCATTTGCACATTTGTGCTGTCCTTTGTGAAAAAGAAGTGGCCTTTATTGTGCGGAATGTGCACTTGTATCAAATCTTAAAAGTACTGTATTTTCTTAAAAACATGTATTTGTAGACAATATAATATTAATGAGATAAAAGGCCTCTTAAGTGTACTTAAAGAGAGTACACTTTCATGACTATGTTTGTTAACACACTTTTAAAAACTGCAAAAACACTTAAGTTCAGCAAATTAATACATTTTCATTGAATTACAATTTACATGCAATTAAGTGTCTGAAAACATTGCATTCAGTTCGCACTTAAGTATATTATTTTAAAGCATTGTATTTCCATATAAAGTACTCTTTTTAAAATGTACTTCATTTTCACAAGGGCTGTTTACTTCATTTCATTTAAACCATTCAGACACATTTTGCATAAATGAATGGAAATAGTGTAATATGCCCAAACTGAAAACATGCACTCATATAATATGAGCAGCCTTTATTTTGACATGCCACATTTGTTGTTAATGCTTTTAGGCTGGGGGCCTGTACCATGAAGGTAGTTTAACAAACTCAGGGTTACAGGATTAGTTTCGAGATGACAAAACCAAACCCATCTATTCAGGCTTTGTTGGTCCCATGACACTGATCATCAGCTTTCTCTGTCAGCTCAGGCTTTGATCCGGAGTTTAGCTGTGACATCAGTAGCGAACAGCCAATCACAAGCAGTGAAACTGAGATTCATTTCTCTCTTCTGCAGAATATTACATGATTGAAAAATATGAAGATTTGAAACAAATTTACACTGCAAGAAGTAAAGAGCGGTCTATAAAAGAGGACAATTTAAAGAGAAATTTTACTATGTCAGTGCAAGTAAAAGTTATGAAGTTAGTTTAGTTGATATATAGAGAGAATTGAACATTTAAGCTCATGTAGTAATTTTTATAGCTTTATTTATTGATTTTAAAGCTTATTTGAATGACCTTTATGTAGGCTATTTATATTAATTTTAACAAAGTGCCTATTAATGATTGATTAACTAAAATGATACATGTGCAATTGATTAAGGGTATAATACTTACATAAACGATATCTAAATCATTAAAAATTATTATTATTATAAATAAGTTTTTAAAAACCATTTGCCATGTCGTAACCTTTAATTTGGTTTCACAAACAGGGTTTAGATTAAGCCAGGATTTTTTAGTTTTAGTTCAATTAGGACATTTAAGTAGCTTTTATAAACTTGACTAAGATAAAAACTAGGGTTGCACAATATATCGGCCACCATATCGGTATCGATATTTCTGTCATCTGAGACACTTCAGATACAGACTGTTCACCATGATGGTTTTGAATTTTGCTTAAGTCTGTCATATCAGCTACATAAAATCCTAATAAAAACATTATAATTGTGTGCTTGGGACATGACTATTAATAGTGAGATTTTTGTTTTTGTAATCAGGCCCTCAGAAGTTATATAAAAATTGGATTTAGATTTATTGTCTAATATATTAGTTATCGGCTTTCAAATATAAAGAATTATCGGTTATTGATGTCGACCAAAATGTTTATATTGGTGCATTACTGGTGTGCATCTTGAGACAAAACAATGGCATTGACACATTTTAAGAAATGGCAGTGCAAGTTGCTTTAAAACAAGTATTTTAGTCCGGGACTAGGCAAAATGCAGTTAAAAAGTAAAGATAGTTGAAATGCACATGCTTATTGATTCTCCGTTGTGCTTCTCTTTGCTAGATAAGGATGGAACCCGAGCAGCAAATTCAAAGCCAGTGTAAAACTAATGATCTGCCATCATCTGAACAAGCAAAAGGACCAGCAGAAACGTCCTCATCCTCCACATCGTCCCCTGCCTTTTCTACACCAGCGGTGGCTCCAGCCAGGCCGAGACGGCCTCAGAGGACCCCGCGAGTGGAAGGATCTATTGACGTATCAGAGCCCAAACCTCCAGAATCTCCTAAACCACATCAGACGACCAGCCAGGCTGAACCGACTGACCCCAACAACTCCAGTAACACATCAGAAGCTCAATCTCAACTCAATGTTGCTAATGTCGGACAAGGACCTCCAAGTTTGGCTGGACAGAAGATTTCAGGGCATACTGCAGTGGCTCGGAGCCACATCGCAATGAGGGCCGCCTCGCTTCCCCAGACCCCATCATACAAACCGCCCGCTACAGATCCTATCTTTCACCCGCAGAGGGCCCTTTCTGTCGCGGGGACCGCCGACACTCAGTCGCAAGTGGTGGAGGATTTCAGGTACCATTTCATCAGTTTAGCTCACCCTGAAAGTGTTTTTTTTGATGTACCAAAATTCATGTTTTTTTTACCAAAACCGAAAATCAAAACAAATCATTCAATAATCAACACTCAAATAAAAGTTTTTTCACCGCTAGATGTCTAGAGATGAACACTGCTAAAAGCCAAACCACTTTAATGATACCTAAAACCCAGGATTGGCACAAACTAAGCTTAAACATATCTGGCTAGCTAGCTAAACCGGCTTCATGGTTTAGGCTCCTGATTGTGTTGAAGGTTATTTTATAATGCTACTCGTTCACTCGGCGCTGCTATGAGACACTTGTTCACACTGCAGTGAGCAAGATCATATTAGGCATGGTAAAACATGGTACCTGCGGTAAATCATGACAACCAGATTGAAACAATAAGACTAACTGTGTTGAGCTGGAGAACAATGATTCGTTTTCTGTCCATGAATGATCCAAACAGTTGCTCACCTAAATCACATAATAACCAAAGCGTTTCCATGGTTTCTACAAAATAAAACTGGAAATTGAGGGTAACGCGGGTATGATGTTATTGATAGGCGAGGCACGGTCCGTGTCCTGGATAAAATTCCTTATTTTTTTTGGATTTAAACATTCTTGAAAACATTTGGGATAATGTTAGTACACAAGTCAACAATATATATAACACTGTTCTAGTGGTTTTTGGATATTTTAATCCGAAAATCTTACATATTGTGCCTTTAATTTTCACATAAGGCAGTTTTGAATTCAACATTTTTAATTATATAAATGTTTCTACTCCAATTTATTGTTGAAATAAACCTTTAAAAGGTGCTGTAACCAGGGCTTGACATTAACATTAACACCTGCCAATGAATGTTATATATAACAAATACAATTTTCAGTTGTAGTCTTTTAAAAAGTCAAAAATATAGATTTTTCAGTACATATCGATACGAAAATATCTGAATATTCAATACTAATTTTTCCTCAGAATAGAGACACAATACCAGCTGCTTTTCACTGCTTATTGCACTAAAACAGTCAAATCCACACAAAATAATGTCAAAATTGCAGTGTATTCACGTGAACATTTTAAGTGAAGGTAAACAGTTGAGGAAGAAAACGCATGTGTAACAGTGTAATGGATCTCTGAGTCAGCTCTTAAAGTGACAGCAGCATAATAAACCTGCTGACAAATTATGAGATAATGTTAAAAATATCCATATGGCAGTTTTCCCCACGGTATCGATGTCAAAATTGTGGCCAGTGAAAATGCTAAGTGGCAAGCGACTTTGGAAAACCACTGGCCACAGTGACTGGTGAACAAAAAAGTTAATGTCTGGCTGTATTATAAACTTGTCTTGATGACAGATTTATTCAAAGATACCTTAAGACAACAGTTAAGTATATAATCAAAATATGTAATATAGTGCATATACTATTTAGAAGCAATTTTTTTCTAGCTGACTAATGAGTTAATGTAATACTACGTGACATTTATATTTCGAAGATGTCTTTTCATGACTTCCATGGTTGAAAGACTGATTGAAAGATTGAGACATGATAATAAAGATGTACTGTATCTTTCAACATAATTTCTGATGTTCATTCATGTTTATTTCATGCTATAACTAGCTGTAAAGAGGAAGAGATGATCCACTTGAACTGAGACACTGCTGTGATCTGTCACGCCACATTAAAGAGCGAAAAAACAGCATTTATTGTTTGAATATCATTATAGCATTGACAGAATTTGAAAGCTGAGCCTTTGTTTCATGTCAAAAGTATCAAAGCACAATGAGTATTGTGATTATTGGATGACATTCACACTACAAATAATGTTTAGTGAAGTTTTACTGCAAACGATCTTTGTTCATCAAAATGAAGATTGATTAAAAACGAGAACTCAATACTGTAAACTCAGCTCTAGCATCCAAACAGCTGACAGGTTTACCCGTTGTCGTTTTTCAAATAAGACACTGACAGTCAAAATGTCCCATTCAACAAATGCTAATTAATGTCACCATTTGGGTCAATGATTTCGGCCCTTTTTTTTTATCACGTTATGTTTTGGCAATTATATTAATTTTAAAATGTGTGCTGCAGGTTTGCTTAATAGACACCTTTTCAGTTTGACAGTTTCATCTTGGTTCTGACTCATGAGAATACAGCTTACTTTTTCTTTTTAAAACACTGAATCATATTTTTGACATTAAAGGAACAATATGTATGATTTTTGGATTAAAATATCCAAAAACCACTATAACAGTGTTACATATTTTGTTGATTTGTGTAATCTCAATCTATGCCTTTGTCTTGAATAGGCAACCTCTAGTGGCGAAAAACTAATTATCATAAGTTATGAATTTGCTGAAAGCTTTCTCTTAATATATATTTTCCTTTCCAAATATGGATTTTTAATAAATAAAATGTACACTACCATTCAAATGTTTGGGGTCTGTAAGATTATAACAGTCTTATTTTCACCAAGGAGCATTTATTTGATCAAAAACACACTAAAAACAGTAATTTTGTGAAATATTATTACATTTCAAAAAAACTTTTTATTGTGTTATATTTTTATATTTAATTTATTCCTGTGATGAAAATTTTCAGCTGCCATTATATCATGATCCTTTAGAAATCATTTTAATATGCCGATTTGCTGCTCAAGAAACGTATTATTTTTATTTAAAATTTTGAAAACAGTTAAACATTAGAAACCATTATAAATGTTTTTTCAGGATTCTTTGATAAACAGAAATATGTATGAAATATGAAAGATGTAATAATGTACAAATCTTTACTGTTAATTTTGCAGAATAAAAGTGTTCATTTCCTAACAAAAACAAAAAAACTTTTTGACCCCAAACTTTTTTAAACAGTGCATTTCCCCACTAACCTAAATGAGAGATTTAACTTAAGGGTGTGTTCACACTCGTCAGGTTTGGTTGTATTAAAACGAGTCCTGGTGCGATTGCTCTGTTAGTGTGGCTCATTTGAATAAGTGTGAACGCTGCCATATGAACCCTAGTGCGCACCAAACAAACTCTGATGCGGTTCGAATGATATATGAACGTAACACGGACCAAAGACATGTAAACAAACCAAAAACGGGGCATAATCTCACAAGATGCGACACTAAAAAGGACAGAATGCTCAAGCACACCTGTTTTTTCACATCATAATCGTGATGTTTCCCATCACAGTTCAGTACAGGCGTCAGAAACATGTCTTCCCGTTTGTGCACATGTGGGTTTTGTTAGTGTGGCCATGTGCTTCTGTCATTGTTAGATCCCACCCCCTTGTTATCTCGTTATTGGTTTCATTTGCCCCACCTGTGTTCCCTCATTCCCAGCTTTATTTCTCCCCTTTATATACTCCTTGTGTTTGTCTGTCTTTGTTGGATCGTTGTTATGTATACGTCTCCCGTTTCCCCATGACCCGTTTGGTATGTGTTCAGTTGTATGGTTTATTGTTTTGCCCCTCTTGTGGGTTTTTGGTTTGTGTTTATGTTTTGTTTTATAAATAAATCCTTTCTATCTGCACTTGAGTCGTCGCACCCGTTTGTCTTTTGTGTGGACGTGACAGAACGATCCGACCATAAGAGGACTCAGTAGAATGGGAATCTTACTATTCCCATTTCCCTGCCCTTCCGCTGCATCAGGGGAAGTACGACAAAGCAGACTCCTTTCCCTCAGGCTGGAGGGAACCAGCATTAACCAGCATTTCCTTACCGGTTCCTGTTTGCAGCGGAGGGGCTCAACATCAGTCAGGCTGAACTTAAGGACATTTTTAACAACCGCCTCAATGATCCCATCATCGCCTGGGAGATGGGAATGCTGGGGACGCTATTATTTTGGCAGTTTTTGGGGTATGTTTATGATCGTGATGGTGGAGGAGTGCCCTGGAGGGGTGGTCTTCCACCTCTTGGGCCTCCCCCATTTTTCCCCACAGACTGCCAAGTCCCCAGTCCTCCGATGACCCCTTCGGGGAGAGGGAGGAGGAAGAACAGAGTCACCACATCCGCCACCTACCCAGAGATCCCAGTTCCAGTGGATCCAGTTCCGGGTGTCCGTGTTCCAGTGGACCCAGTTCAGGTGGACTCTGTTCCGATGGACTATGTTTCGATGGTCCAGGTTCTGGTTGTCTCTAAGCGGAGGAGGAGAAGGAGTCAGTCACCACATCTGTAACTGCTCCAGTGGTCACTGTTCCAGTGGATCGTGTTCCGGTGGACTCCGTTGACTCCGCTCCGGTGGACTCCGTTGACTCCGCTCCGGTGGACTCCGTTCCGGTGGACTCCGTTGACTCCGCTCCGGTGAACTCCGTTCAAGTGGACATCGTTCCAGTGGACTAAGTTCCGGGGGACTCTGTTCCGGTGGACTCTGTTCCGGTGGACCATGTTCTGATGGTCCTTGCTCCGGTGGTCTCTAAACAGAGGAGGAGAAGGAAAGCGCCATCCGTGACTGCTTCGGTGGTCGCTGTTCCTGAGTATTATGTTCCTATAAATGATGTTCCAATGAATTATGTTCCGGTGGACCCAGTTCCGGTGGACTCTGGTCCGGTGGACTCTGTTCCGGTGGACCCCGTTCCGGTGGTCCCAGTTACGGTGGGTCGTGTTCCGGTGGTCCCTATGCCGGTGGTCCCAGTTCCGGTGGATCGTGTTCCGGTGGTCCCAGTTCCAGTGGATCGTGTACCGGTGGTCCCAGTGCCGGTTGATTGTGTACCGGTGGTCCCTGTGCCAGTGGTCCCAGTGGATCGTTTTCCGGTGGTCCCGGTGTCGGTGGTCTCAGTGCCGGTGGATCGTCTTCTGGTGGTCCTAGTTCTGGTGGACTCCGTTCCGGTGGTCCCAGTTCCAGGGGATCCCGGCGCCCTGCTCTTCCCGCGCCGCCCCGGCGCCCTGCTCTGCCCGCGCCGCCCTGGCAACGTGAACTTTTGTTTTTCCCCGTTCCTCCCTTGTTTACCCCTTCCTTGTCTGTTTCTCCCATGTCTGTTCTTTCCTGGTCTGTCCCTCCCGTCCCTCCCTGGTCTGTACCCTCCCGTCCCTCCCTGGTCTGTCCCTCCCGTCCCTAGTGGAGCGTCTGGTAGCCGCTCCTTAAGGAGGGGGTAATGTCACATGCCTGTCCTGTCTTGTGTGCACATGTGGGTTTTGTTAGTGTGGCCATGTGCTTCTGTCATTGTTAGATCCCACCCCCTTGTTATCTCGTTATTGGTTTCTTTTGCCCCACCTGTGTTCCCTCATTCCCAGCTTTATTTCTCCCCTTTATGTACTGCTTTTGTTTGTCAGTCTTTGTCGGATTGTTGTTATGTCTACGTCTCCCGTTTCTCTGTGACCCGTTTGGTATGTGTTCAGTTGTATGGTTTATTGTTTTGCCCTCTTGTGGGTTTTTGGTTTGTGTTTATGTTTTGTTTTGTTTTATAAATAAATCCTTTTTATCTGCACTTGAGTCCTCGCACCCGTTTGTCTTTTGTGTGGACGTGACAGATATAGTCTAGCTATGAGTAACCCACTTCTAGCCAAAATAACTTTGAATTTGGTTACATGACGCAATAACTTGTGAGATTATATTCCATCAAGTAAGCAAAGTCAACAGTGATGACAAGGTGTTTGGTTTCATTTCTTTGACGTGTTCATGTTCTAGATGACTCTATCCTTGGGGTATGGTTAGACGTCTATTACATTTTCACTGACAGCCCAAATTTTGCCTTGTTTTAGCCTACACTCTAAAAAATGCTTCCAATTTACTGCTTATTATTAGTTAGTAAGGTAGTTGTTGAGTTTAGGTATTGGGTGATTAAGGGATGTAGAATATGATCATGCAGAATAAGGCATTAATATGTGCTTTATAAGTGCTAATAAACAGCCAATATACTAGTAATATGCATGCTTATAAGCAACTAGTTAATAGTTAATAACTGAACACTAAAATAAAGTGTTACCACCTTGAAATTAACACCTGCAACCTGACAAATGCGGGTGTATTTCAGCAGTGGCGTGTCACGCAGTACTAGCCACTTAAGGGTTGAATTTCATATATAATATATACAGGGCTTGACATTAACTTTTGCTTTTGGCTTTCCATAATTACTAGCCACAATTTTGACATTGATACCATTGGGTAAAACTGCCATATAGATATTTTTAACACTATCTATTATTTATGAGGTAGGAATATTATGCTGCCGTCACTTTAAGAGCTGACGCAAGGATCCATTAAACTGTTACACATGCGTTTTCTTTCTCAACTGTTTACGTTCCAGTTAAAGCATAACTAAATGTGTTTAAGTGAATACTCACAGAGACCTGCATTTGAATATTATTTAATGTGTATTTGACTGTTTAAGTGTAATAAGCAGCGAAAAATAACTAAATTTAGTGCTGAGAGGCAGCTTTATGTGACTGCACTTTTGGGTGTTAGAGCACAAAATCTGCAGGAATGAGTCAAATTATGTGCAATGCCAGGCCGAAATTTTTTGATACAACACTACAATGGACTTAGTTTATTATTTCAGATGCCTTTTTAAAAGACAACAATTGAAAAATTGGTAACACTTTATAATAAGTATACAGAAACAACGCACTTATAAATCATTTGTCAAACTATTAGTTAATAGTTTGTAAACTGGGGTTAATAGGTGAGTTATTTATTCATTGTCACTGTAATTAACAAAGTGTGATTGTTTAATTAGCTGTTAAGAGTTATATAATGCTTTGTGTAACAATATCGACTATGAGTCTGATATCTCGGGAATAATTAACTCAAAGGGATTTAATATTCATGAGTTTATGAATATAATTTGCTAGTCGTTCATTACGTTTTAAAAATTAATTTCCGATAAGGAAAATGTTTAATTAAATACAAGTAACCTTTAAGGAATTGCTTGAAGTTATCTTACTACGTTTGTCCTGCAAACTAGTTATAGACTTTCAAATCAATTCTGGTAAGGGATTACTGCTTTACGAGCATAAGAAGCATTAACTTTACTGATCAGGACAAATTAATATTTCGTATGTTCGTACAGTTATGTTACTAAAATCGTAGCGCTAAGCAGCATTAGGTAACGTTCAAGATTCGTAAGCCTCATTGACTTCATGTATGTGGAACAATAACAGCTTCAACTCAGAAATATCTTTTGGAAGTTTAATAACACAGACTAAAGATAACACTACAATAAACACAGAAAGTACATACTAAGTATGCATCAAGAGAGTAGAATATAGATAGGACATGAAACTAAAATTGTATCTAAACGAAAGAATAAAAGAAAGCAAAATAGAGAGAGAGAGAGAGAGAGAGGATAACAGCGTTCACTTCAGTTCGTTCCACAGAGCCCATAGCGAGTTAATCTCATTCCAAAACGGAGGTACGACTTTTCAATAGCAGCTAGGATTGTAGAAATAAGAATACTTGCTTTGGTCTTGGCTTCTCGCGTGTATTCTGAGTTCAAATGTCCCGCGTTCCTTGGTTCCTTTAAAGTCGGCTGGTATTGGCTCTCGGTTTGCGAAGAAGTTTAGCGGGATGCGGCCGGCTCTTGTTGGAGGTTCCTGGAAGTTGCGGTTTCCTCCTCTCTGAAGACGTGGGTGGCGGATTGCGGCGGCGTTGGTGATGCACAGCACGAGCAAAGGCAATGAAAATGCGGGTTGCATGGATACTTGTAGTTCCGGTCGGGTGACGCCCATTTCCTGGCTGGTCCAATCGATTTGAGCGTTTTCGGCGCGAAACAAGGTTCTTTGTTCGGTTTGGTTACGCCTCCTGGCTGGCCTCCGGGGCAGACGGGTTCATGCATTTTTCTTTACAAAGCTGGCATCTTTGTAATAATGCATGTCCTTTAAATTCTTTTACAAGATTCGGTACGATTGCATTTTTCTGTTTCTAAAAATACCAAAAACCACAGGTCTGAGCTTTGGGAATTCGCAAATACAAGCTTTCCACTGTCTATTGTCCTAAACAGCTGAGTTAACACTCATATAACCCTCCTAATTATTACAGACATATATACAAACATTCAGACAGAAAAGTATACATTTAGTACGTTTTTAGGGGGCTTTTAACCATCTATCATCCAGGAGCTTGGGGAACATTCCATTTGTGTGTTGCTATGTGTGTGTGTGTGAGGTGTGAGAGTTCGCGGCAGGGTCGTTTGGAGCAATAAAAGACACTCCGGAGCCTGGAGGTTATCTCCCCAGAGAGATCAAAGAAATGCTTGTCCAGACATTTTGGCGTCATTTGAGACCATCAAGCGCCTTATCGTGATCTGATAACGCGCTTCACGAGGTGCGAGACATCTGGCCGTTTGCCAGATAAACAGACGTCATTGTGGCTACAGTCCCCCTTTTTGTTCGGCTGATGTCCTGTGGTCATTATCGGACAACTCCTCGTCACAATGGACGGATGGTAGGTGAGTCGGCGGTCAGGCAGCAGGTGTCTGTTACGGCTGGGGAGCCAGCTCGATGAGATCCGTCTCTGCTTCGGGCGTTGTAACCTCCCTCCGTGGTTTCCATCGGAGACCTCCAGACACGGCTGTCGTGAGCTTGGCTGTGGAGGTTCAGTTTGGATTTCGGCCATATGTCGTCTTACTGTGGCGATGTTTGCGCGTTGACACTGGACATGCCAATGTTAAACAGAGTTCCGGCGGCGGCTCGAGCAGTGCTCCCAGGAACCGTTTGGAGCGGCGGTTGTGTCCTCCTAACTCTGCTTGGGTGACGGTCATCTTCTCTAGCTGGTTGAGCATATGCTTGATATCGGCATCGGCGTGGAGGAGAGAGTCCTCTGTCCAGCGAGCACCGGCCCAGCTGTACTGGGCTATTGCACGGGGGTAGTGTGCTTTGTAGACGTTGCGGGGGTCAAGTCGGACATACACTTTCTGGGTGTATGTTCGGCAGTTGGTGATCAGGAGTCCGGGTTGCTCTCTCAGTCGATGCCCGAGGCTGGACCTGGTGTGATGATGTCTGGTGGTGGCTGGCCTCTGATTGTCTGGAGGCACAGGAGCAAGATCCACAGTCGCATCCTGTTACAGGCAAGAGAGAGAGGTAAGGATGAGGAGGGGAAGAGAGAGAGGGTATCGGTCCGCGAGGTTTGTCCCAGGTTGATGGGACAAGTCTTCTCGTTTCAGGGGCGGCGGTTGGGTTCCGCTTGCATTGGCCCCTAACTGTCTTTCTCTGTTAGTGGCCACATGTCTCTTGATCGGGTTTCGTGAACCCATTTGAGAACCGGTTCTCTCGGTCCCAGTTTAGTTGACTCTGGTGCAGCGACGGGAGAGACTTTGTTCGTAATCTCCTGAGGTCCCGTCCAGTGGGGTAGAAATTTCTTTGACAGCCGTCGGGGCCTGTCAAGGTGGCGGGTTGAAGTTGTGATACCAGGTCTTGACGCCTCTTGTTGATCTGGGTAGGGGTCCTACCCAGTCTTTTTGTAGGTCTGACCCCGGCGTGATCCTCTGCGTTGCAGTGGGGCTCTGTGGTTCGGGTTTGCTGGCTGGAACTGACAGCAAACCAGACATTCTCTGATGTACTCCGCCACATCTTGTTGCATGCCGGGCCAATATGCCACCTGTTTCAGTGTGTCATACGTGGCTCTGGTGCCGTGGTGTCCCGCACATGGTGTGTCGTGGTACATTAGCATAACCCCCCTTTGCGATCGTGGCATCACAAGCCGTGGCGTTGTGCTGTCATCGGTTGCAACCCACAGAATGTCGTCCTGTATACGCATCATGTGTTTGGAGTTATGTAGATGCTTGAGGTTTGAGTCATCAGAGAGCTCAGAGTCGGTGTTAGGGTGGTTGGAGGGTCAGAGAGGAGGTCGAAAATTGTCTTTATTGCAGTGTCAGAGGCTTGCACGTCCGCGATGTCGTTGTGGGAAATCTGCGGTGTAAGCGCTAGTGACTGCAAGGCGGGCATCGTGGCTGGTGCTGGTCGCTTGCTGCGGGTTAGCACTGCAACGCTGGGGCTGGATGTGGGATTTGGGGGTACCCACAAGTCGCCGTGTAGTGCGTTAGCATCTTGTAGCATTTGTTGCACTTGAGACTCGAAACCTGCGTACGGTTCCTCCGTCTGGGTGTCATCAGTCAGGTTGGTATGGAGAGGTGAAGTCGGTTCATCCGTTTCCATGACAGGCTGTTGGGAGACTGTGTATACTACAAGATGACTGTTTTCTGTCAGCTCCATTCGGCAGACCTGGTCTTTGGTTGCCGGCATGACAGATGTTATGGCGATGACCTTGAAAGGTACAGTGAACAGTGTGTTGTCTGTATTCCCTTCGGGTATTAGTGCATGTGGAATGGGTCCCATGATGGGTAACACAAGTTCAAAGTCATGAAAGTCATTGCTGATTAGCCATCCCAGCCGAAAGGCTTTGGGAATGTTGATGTCAATTGCTGTGCAGTTGTTGAACAGGATGTAAACAATACGAGATGACACTTCGGTGAGGGGTGTGGCTTCAAATGTGAGTCCGAGTTCCACACCTTCGGGTGAGGGTTGGAAGAAACCCAGCGTGTGGTTTAAGGTTTGACCACATCGCATGTTGAGCCGCACGGCGACCCCTTTGGTGTATGCTGGTATTACAGTTCCTTGTTCACTGACAAGCGTGCAGACTTCTGGGATGGTCTGTCCTGACATGAGATTGTCATGACTGATGGAAACGTGTGGCTGTGAAGTTAATGGAGCCCATACCACTTCGTTACACACGTCCACATGAGCCCGGAGGCGAATCAGAATGTCTGCTCGATGTAAACATCGTGGGGCGGGTCCGCAGGACCAGGAAATAATGGGTAAGGCACCGGTGGTTCCATGTCAAGCGCAGCGCGCAGATTCCTCTGGCAGACACCATAGAGGAGGGTGTGAGTTCAAAGGAAAGCGGGTGCGCTTGCTGGCGTAAGCCGTGTGTGGTGCCTTTTCACTGATTGACTTGAACAGTGAGAGACTAATGGCTGAGTTATCGGCCCATAGTGCGAGAACACTGTTCGTTGTGGTGATATCATTCAGCTGTAGGTCATTCGTGACCTGGGGCAGAAGGTATCGGAGTCTTTGGTGAGCTGAAATGTGCAGAGTAGCGAACTTGAACTTGGCTGGCTGAGGCTGTGTTCTCACAGTGTGCTGCAGGAGGTCCCGTGACCTTTGTGACCTGGCAGTCTGGCTCTGTGGGAGTTTCCGTGACCTTGGTGACTTGACAGTCTTGCTCAGGCGATGTGTGTGTCTGAAGGGGCAGAGGGTCGCGCGAGCCCAGAATTTCAGCTGTTTGAAGTCCAGTAAGGGTTGAGCGGTCCAGCAGGTCTTTTCCGATGAGAAAGCGGATACGTGTTCATCGGGGAGACATAGACGGGTGTACAAGGCTCATAGGTCCAATCGTCAGGTGAATGGGAGCTATGTGCTTGAGCTGGATGTCGTTTTGGCTATCGACTGCACATTTAGCTTGCAAGTTTGAAGGTTAAGAGTGCGGTTTTGTCTCTGTGCTTCAAATCTGAGTTTTTCAAATAGTTGGGAGGAAATCAGCGTGAGATCGGAGCCAGTGTCAACGAGGGCTTCGAGCTTAACTTCCCTTTCCATGGTGATGGTTAGATAGAGTTTTGAGCCATTCCCTTCTCGATCAGGTTTCCCAGGAGTCTTGGTGTGGGGACCTGTGTGTTGCTTGTTAAGCCGTCGGGATATGTCTCTGGTGTCTCATTGTGAGTGCAAATAGTCAAAACAGCGCTTTCTGGTATCTTGGGGTGACACATGATGCTGTTTTGGTCAGGGCTGTTGCTGTCAGCGGTAGTGAGTGTGTGCTGCTGGCGTGTGGGGGTGCAACAGTGAGTTCAATAGTCTGTGGTTGAGAGACAGTGTTCAGGGTGCTTGGTTCAGTTGCAGGAAGGTCGAGAAGGTGGATTTCAGGTATCCGGCCTAGTCATGCTTTGTCTGGCCCATCCTTCTTGTCTTCCTTGTGGGGTTTCGTTTGGAGAAACTCTTTCAGTGTTCTTATGAGTTCTGCGACTTCAGAAGTGGCTGCACTGTCTTTGTTAGATGTGGGCTCAGGTCTGAGCTTACCATTGTCACGTCGAGTGGCCCCTTTGCTGGCTTTCTGGGCTGGGTGGTCTCGGAGGTTCGTTCCGTCTTGGTTGCCGGCCGGCTTCCCAGGTGCTCACCCCTTTTGGTTGTGGAAGGCGAGGCGGGTCCCAGGATCCTTCAGGCGATAGCTCTGGTGCCGTGGGCGGCCGCCATCATGACCACGCTGCCCTCTGCTGGCTTGGAGTGGTTTAGACTCTCTGTTGACGGGTCTGTAAATGTAGTTCTGTTCAGCGCCCTCTAGGGTTAGCTCTGGGCGGTGCTCAGAGACGGGGCAAATGGTGGGCTGTCTGACAGTCTTTTCAGAAATGGTTTTCTGTTTGGCGTAAGCTTTGTGAGCTAAGTCTCTCAACTGCTGCGATCCATACTGCGCTGGCACGCCAGCACCCCCAGGTGGTGACTGATGGTTGGGTGCAGGTTTCGGAGGAACAGAGTTTTGAAGTTGATGTCTTCCTCCATGCCTGGGTGTTCGTGCCCGAAGTAAGCACGCGTCGCAGTCGGTTGTAATAGTTCTGTGGTGTCTCAAGTCGGGCTTGCTTGAGGTCCATGGCAGTGATGAGCCCCTGGTCTGACTCAGGGTCGGAGTACTCACGAATTAGAGCTCGTCGTAGATGCCAGTAGTCGCTTTGACGGCCTCTGGTTGTCGATCCAGAAAGCTCCGTGCGTCACGATTAGGCGTGGCCCTGAGTAGGTACAGTCTGTCCCAGTTGTTCGCGTGGCGTGGTTTGCAGATAAAAGTCTATGTCTTTTAAGTATGCGTGGACGTCGTGTCCTCCTGCAGGGTCTGGGCTGAAGGTAGGAATATTCCTGGCCAGCTTGTCAAGGTTCTTTGAAGCTCCGTGGCTGTTGACCTTGACTTCCTGGAAGGCTTCCTTTCCTCTGCTGCAGACGGGAATTCGTGGCGACTGGCGGGTGACATTTTGAGCAGGGGCTGTCACCCCCTTCGTAGCTCTTGCTTCTTGGCAGAAAGGTGCGGAGTAACTGGTCAGGGGAAACTCTGTGTGGTGTGTTTCCCCCTTCCGGTCACGTTGCACTGTGTATGATTGTCTTAGTTCTCTTTGCACCATGTCAAGTTCATCTTTGAGCTCGTGTTCTTGCTGGACGAGCTCATCAATCTCAACTTGTGCCGACTGCAAATGTTTTGCATAGGCTTTGGCTCGAACGTCTCTGTCTTTAAGTTCATTATTGGCTCTCTCCAGGAGGGATTCGCCGCGCCGAAGCTGTTCGTCGAGTTCTTTCCTGGCGTCTTTCTCTGACTGTACTCGTCGGTCGGCGCGAGACGGAGCTCCTCCAGGGCCTTTCAAGTCTTTCTACTTCCTTTCTCTGTTCTTTGTCCGTTTCATCAGCTTTCTCTGTTTGTAGAAGCTGATCTAGACGAAGTTGGGTGAGGGCTCGGTCTCTCCGGGCCTCCTCGGCTTGAAGCTTTAGCGTTGCTGCATCCTGTTCCAGATTGGCGTAGCTCCCTTCGCTTAAACGGGCCTGCGCGATGAGGCGTGGGCGAGGCTTCCGAGGATTTTGGCCACCTCTTTGTTGGAGTAGCTCTGCGTTGGGTCGTGTGTCATCAGCTGGTCTAGTTCGGTGTCCAGTTGCTCCTGGCTCAGCTGCCCCAGATTTCCTTGACTGGTGGCCGTTAGCGCTCCCAGCCATGTCGCTAGGCGGTCCCACGGACGGCAGGACTGGATGAACGGGACATGCTGGCTCACTGTGGACGAGAGAAACACAGCACACACACACACACAGAGAGGCCAATGCAAGCTTGTTTTAAAGCTAATGATCTATCGTACGGGCTATGCCGTAGATAGGAATTTTGGGCTAACTGATGTAGACAGTTAGGCAGTTTAACAATTAGATAATTTGGACAATCACGGGGGCGGTAGCCCTGGGGGTCACTCTGCTCGTCGTCACTTAATTACTAAGTTCTCCTTGGGGTCTCTTGGTGAACTGAAAGGAACACAATTATGACAGTCCAACAGTGAGGATAGAAAAGAGCACAGTGGGGACAAACACAAAATGAATTGGTCTGTGATGCACGGAAAGTAAGCGTGAGCGCTGGAGGTGTTAGAGAAACCTAAAGGGCTAAGCCTGTTACTTTTCGTAAGAGTTTCTGATAGGGCCTACGCACGGTGGATACCAGGGTAGGAGACTTAGGAAAAAGGTGCGGCTTAGAGAACAAGAGAAAAAAATTTAATGGGCCAAATGCTAAGGATATATTAAAATTCGACTTATACTATGGGTTTTATCCCATTTAGCTCATCCGGGGTGAATTGAGGTCGCTCAGGTGGAAAACCCAGCGGTGTGGTCGGCCTTACAGACGTTTCCAAACACCCAACTGCCGTGTCCTCGGTCCTTCGTTACTCTGTCGCGTTACGCCCACTCAAACAGTTTATGACTTTAAACACAACCTGACAACACCATTCCATCAACCGCCAGTCCGCACAGCAAAATTGGTACTTTCCTAGAACCCTCTCTTGCAAGAGTGGCCCCTATTAGGCCCGGTTTAGGTACTGGTCCCAGAAATTGCCTTGCGTCGTGAGCTGGACTGGTTGACTTCTTTGGAGTGTCAAATTGCTGATGTCGCCACTGCGTGCAACGGCGGACAGAGATAAAAGAAACCGAGATTCACACACAGCCGGTGTTGGTCACGTTGGTCGGGCAACCCCGCTGATGGAGACCGGTTTGAGACGATTCTCAACTCACCATAGATGCTTGTGAGCCCTACACTAAATACACAAAGAGGGTAAACAGGGGGAATCAAAATGAATTAAAAACCTTTCCTGTTCACTGGATCAAAGGATTTATGATTGTAGGCGAAAAGGAAGTGGAAAATTACAATATCGAAAGCAATTTAGAACAAGGCAAAGGTTTCTGTCAAATAATGATAAAACAAAAGCACTTTTGATACTGTTTGTAATTACCAGAATTAGCTTAACCCCAATGGGAGGGGAAAAGAAAACTTTTGCAGGAAAAATAAAAATAAAATAAAAAAAAATTAAAAAAAAAAAATTATTACCTTCGAAGCCAATTTAAATGAAATTTAAATAAGCCTGTAAGGAAAAATCGAATAAAAGAAAGCAATAAAAATACTATCCTATAACGATTACTCGCTAAGTGAGAGTATCAAAATAAAAGAATTAATCAGAGAGGAAATAGGGAGTTTAGTGGTGCGCTGACTTAGCAGGGTACAGCCACAAGGTGGCGCCTTCCTTCTAAGTGGACTGTCTGTGATTTAAACCTAATTTCACTTTGAGTTAGAGAAAAGTATTTTTCTTTTTAAACTTCAAATTCGAATAAGGGTGTTTAATCAGCGAGAAAGGAGACTGGGTTGTTGCTAGAAACAACAACAAACAACAAAAATTGTATAAATGAAACTGTGCACAACAGTAATCAATAAACAATTTATAGGCTCAAACTTACTTTAAGGCGGAATGAAATAGCGGAGAGTGACACTATCCGAATTTATCCACGCGATGGCGCTGTTGCGCCTGCCCTAGACTAGGTTAGTTAGGCAGAAATTATCCACCAGATGGCGCTATCTGTTTTTAGAGTCGCCCTCTGGCGTTCACATGCGGCTTTGCAAACAGGACAGAAATCAGTTTGTTTTAGAGTCGCCTCTGGCGTTCTGCAAGCGGCGTTGCAAACAGGACAGAAAACAGTTTGTTTTAGAGTCGCCCTCTGGCGTTCTGCAAGCGGGCGTTGCAAACAGGACAGACAACAGTTTGTTTTAGAGTTGCCCTCTGGCGTAAGCATGGCGTATAAACTCACAATTATTTCTTAAAAACAAAACACGGGAGGTTTCTCTCGGTGCTGTACGGGCACGAGAAACAAAAATGGCGGATACAGGAATTTACCGCCTGTCTATCACACATTTAAAAGGGAACTCCAATAGACATTTATCACTATGGCTGACGGGTTTCAGCGCCTTTGATTTAAATGTTTTAGGTTTGAAGATTTTTGGGTAGCTAAACCAAACTTAAACCAGGAGTTGTCGTTATCTTAACGATATAATATTATTAAGGCCTATTATTGACTCAAGGAGTCTCGCTGGTCAATACTTCGCGCTGATTCTACAATACCTTTGTTTGGAAATCACGCGAAATGTTGCGCCTACGGCTGCAGAGATTTCGTGGTTTTCTGTTTCAATATTGGATTTGGCGTGTCGTCCGTACTGTCGTTAATACAATCCGACTATTCCAATCATGTGTTCAGTATCTGTTTATGCTTAGAATTACGTGCCGTCTATACTGTCATTAATATAGCCCGGCTATCTCAAACATGTTTCAGTATCTGTTTATGCTTAGGTCGCTTTTAGCGGTACCTTCTCAATTCAAAACGCGTGCGTGTTATTAATACTCCCAAAATACACAATGAACAGAATATGCAATATTGTCCACATACACAAACGCTTGAAACTTGCCTTATATTTCTCCACCATAAAACTGCTGGCTTTATCGACTATGAGTCTGATATCTCGGGGAATAATTAACTCAAAAGGGATTTAATATTCATGAGTTTATGAATATAATTTGCTAGTCGTTCATTACGTTTTAAAAATTAATTTCCGATAAGGAAAATGTTTAATTAAATACAAGTAACCTTTAAGGAATTGCTTGAAGTTATCTTACTACGCTTGTCCTGCAAACTAGTTATAGACTTTCAAATCAATTCTGGTAAGGGATTACTGCTTTACGAGAGCATAAGAAGCATTAACTTTACTGATCAGGACAAATTAATATTTCGTATGTTCGCATACAGTTATGTTACTAAAATCGAGCGCTAAGCAGCATTAGGTAACGCTCAAGATTCGTAAGCCTCATTGACTTCATGTATGTGGAACAATAACAGCTTCAACTCAGAAATATCTTTTGGAAGTTTAATAACACAGACTAAAGATAACACTACAATAAACACAGAAAGTACATACTAAGTATGCATCAAGAGAGTAGAATATAGATAGGACATGAAACTAAAATTGTATCTAAACGAAAAGAATAAAAGAAAGCAAAATAGAGAGAGAGAGAGAGAGAAAGAGAGAGAGGATAACAGCGTTCACTTCAGTTCGCTCCACAGAGCCCAACGAGTTAATCTCATTCCAAAACGGAGGTAGTCGACTTTTCAATAGCAGCTAGGATTGTAGAAATAAGAATACTTGCTTTGGTCTTGGCTTCTCGCGTGTACGTGTATTCTGAGTTCAAATGTCCCGCTGCCTTGGTTCCTTTAAAGTCGGCTGGTATTGGCTCTCGGTTTTGCGAAGAAGTTTAGCGGGATGCGGCCGGCTCTTGTTGGAGGTTCCTGGAAGTTGCGGTTTCCTCCTCTCTGAAGACGTGGGTGGCGGATTGCCGGCGGCGTTGGTGATGCACAGCACGAGCAAAAGGCAATGAAAATGCGGGTTGCATGGATACTTGTAGTTCGGTCGGGTGACGCGCCCATTTCCTGGCTGGTCCAATCGATTTGAGCGTTTTCGGCGCGAAACAAGGTTCTTTGTTCGGTTTGGTTACGCCTCCTGGCTGGCCTCCGGGCAGACGGGTTCATGCATTTTTCTTTACAAAGCTGGCATCTTTGTAATAATGCATGTCCTTTAAATTCTTTTACAAGATTCGGTACGATTGCATTTTTCTGTTTCTAAAAATACCAAAAACCACAGGTCTGAGCTTTGGGAATTCGCAAATACAAGCTTTCCACTGTCTATTATCCTAAACAGCTGAGTTAACACTCATATAACCCTCCTAATTATTACAGACATATATACAAACATTCAGACAGAAAAGTATACATTTAGTACGTTTTTAGGGGGCTTTTAACCATCTATCATCCAGGAGCTTGGGGAACATTCCATTTGTGTGTTGCTATGTGTGTGTGTGAGGTGTGAGAGTTCGCGGCAGGGTCGTTTGGGCAATAAAAGACACTGAGCCTGGAGGTTATCTCCCCAGAGAGATCAAAGAAATGCTTGTCCAGACATTTTGGCGTCATTTGAGACCATCAAGCGCCTTATCGTGATCTGATAACGCGCTTCACGAGAGGTGCGAGACATCTGGCCGTTTGCCAGATAAACAGACGTCATTGTGGCTACATTTGTTAACAACTTATTAACCATAAATTGTTCTCACTTTAGATTAAATCACAGAAAATGGGAATTTAAACCAACCTTTATTAGACATTAATTACATTAGTATTTAGAGTTCATTAAAATATTTACAAATACATTAGGCACACACGCACACACACACTCACATGTTTGTTTTTGTGAAATGTGGGGACATTCCATAGGTGTAATGGTTTTTATGCTGTACAAACCGTATTTTCTATACTATTGATGAGTTAAAACAGTGTAAAACATATCATAATTTTTTACAGTGCACACTATTTCACATCTAGCCCACATATTCTTCAATGTGCAAAGAAGTCTACACTAGTACACTCACCTAAAGGATTATTAGGAACACCTGTTCAATTTCTCATGAATGCAATTATCTAATCAACCAATCACATGGCAGTTGCTTCAATGCATTTAGGGGTGTGGCCCTGGTCAAGACAATCTCCTGAACTCCAAACTGAATGTCAGAATGGGAAAGAAAGGGGATTTAAGCAATTTTGAGCATGGCATGGTTGTTGGTGCCTGACGGGCCGGTCTGAGTATTTCACAATCTGCTCAGTTACTGGGATTTTCACGCACAACCATTTCTAGGGTTTACAAAGAATGGTGTGAAAAGGGAAAAACATCCAGTATGCGGCAGTCCTGTGGGAGAAAATGCCTTGTTGATGCTAGAGGTCAGAGGAGAATGGGCCGACTGATTCAAGCTGATAGAAGAGCAACTTTGACTGAAATAACCACTTGTTACAACCGAGGTATGCAGCAAAGCATTTGTGAAGCCACAACACACACAACCTTGAGGCGGATGAGCTACAACAGCAGAAGACCCCACCGGGTACCACTCATCTCCTCTACAAATAGGAAAAAGAGGCTACAATTTGGCTCACCGAAATTGGACAGTTGAAGACATTAAAAATGTTGCCTGGTCTGATGAGTCTCGATTTCTGTTGAGACATTCAGATGGTAGAGTCAGAATTTGGCGTAAACCGCATGAGAACATGGATCCATCATGCCTTGTTACCACTGTGCAGGCTGGTGGTGGTGGTGTAATGGTGTGGGGGATGTTTTCTTGGCACACTTTAGGCCCCTTAGTGCCAATTGGGCATCGTTTAAATGCCACGGCCTACCTGAGCATTGTTTCTGACCATGTCCATCCCTTTATGACCATCCTCTGATGGCTACTTCCAGCAGGATAATGTACCATGTCACAAAGCTCGAATCATCTCAAATTGGTTTCTTGACCATGACAATGAGTTCACTGAACTAAAATGGCCCCCACAGTCACCAGATCTCAACCCAATAGAGCATCTTTGGGATGTGGTGGAACGGGAGCTTCGTGCCCTGGATGTGCATCCCACAAATCTCCATCAACTGCAAGACGCTATCCTATCAATATGGGCCAACATTTCTAAAGAATGCTTTCAGCACCTGTTGAATCAATGCCACGTAGAATTAAGGCAGTTCTGAAAGCGAAAGGGGGTCAAACACAGTATTAGTGTGTGCTCCTAATAATCCTTTAGGTGAGTGTATAATAAATGCTGTATAGGCTCATTTGTTAAAACGTTAAAGTGTAGAAAGATGTAGAAGATATAGAATGTTGTACACACACACGCACGCACGCACGCACACACACACACACACACACACACACACACACACACACACACACAAGGGGCTTTCCATTTTTATTCTGTACAAACTGTATATTCTATCCCCTAAAAACCCTAATCTTAATTGATGTATTTTAACAATATGACCTAATGAGTATGTATTTCATATTGACAGCATGATGTTATTTATATTTAAGTGGTAAGTATGTTTAGCTTAGGGGATAGGCTTAATGTATTTGTAAACATTTTAATGAACTCTTAAAACGAATGTAATTAATGTCCAATAAAGGCTGGATTAAAGCACTTAATCAATGACATTTTCCAATATTCCGTGACCTAATCTAAAGTGAGAACAATTTATGGTTTAATACATTATTAACAAAGCATTATCTATATATGAGCGAATTAAATGATAATAATGTGTTAATTACAATGACAATGAATAAAGAACACACTGTTGTATACATTATCTATTAATATATTTATTAGTTTATAAACTAATGGTTAACAGTAATAGTTTGCAGCTGATTTGAAAATACTTTGTTACTGAATACTTATTATAAAATATTACAGAAAAATATCTATTATAATCATAGTAAAATGTGCTGTTTGCCAATTTTATTTGCAATAAAGAGGCATGTAAACACTTTAATCGCATCTGTTCCACTCTGACCAAAGAGAACGCTGACATGCGCAGATTCATAAACACATTTTGACAACATGAATATAATTCAGTATATATTGATAGTTGAAAACATTGAAATGGGAGCGTTTTAGGCGTTTCACCGAAAAATGATACCAGAGAGCCAACGAAGAAGAGCCGTAGCACACCTATAGAGTTCAAATTCGTACACAAATCTTGAAAATTGCATGTAAACGAGAGTGAAGAGGTTTGCTCGTATCATGTAAATCACTTTTTACCGCGATCAAGTCCTTGCTCTGATTACTGGGAATCTCACATTATTGGTGCACATGTAAAGCTTCACCTCATAATACAGATGCATACTGTACTATCACAGAGGAACTGTAGACTGTGAACACGCCGTCACACAGATGAGTGGCTTTCTCCGCTAATGTCTCTTTCTGCCAACAGGGTGCACATTATCACGTGGAACGTGGGCTCGGCCATGCCTCCTGAAGACATCACGGCTTTACTGGGCCTGAATGTTGGCGATGGGAACACAGACATGTATATTATAGGGTGAGAATTACATTGCTTTTATGTATGAAAGCTGCTCAATATGAAAAGTAATGACAGTAAATCTGTGGCCAATGAAAATGGCCAAAAGCCTGGGTTTTTCTTTTCAATAAATGATATATCCTAGGGCTGCCCTATGCTATCAATGGGCAATATTCATGTTAGTAGTCAGCAAATATTATCAATAACCAAGTTTTAAATGATAGATATTATAATTGCAATAAATAATTAACCCATGACGTTTCTTCTTCAACTCATGTCCTGTGCAATAACCATTCAACCCTGTTACAAAATATTGAATGGCTAATAATGGCCTTAATTAACTATTTAAAATATATATATTTTTTTATAAAAACAAAAAACTAAAACAACAGCAATCACTGATTGAAAGAAGACTCTTATGGATGCCAAAGCCACATCCACATGAAGCCAGAGCTTTCCCTATTCAATCTTTTTTCCCCTTGTCTCAAGAAATATCTGCGTACACATGAAACCACTGAAACCGCCTCAAAACGATGTAGTACACATGCCTGACCAGTATGTGGCGCTGTAAAAATGGAGAAGAAGGCTTGTGGTTAGAAGGGGTACAGCAACGGTCGGAAGTGAGGCAAAATCTCACAATAAATCCATTTGCTACTTACCAGATTGTGTTTTATTAACGCCTACCCCAACCCTAAACCTACCCTTACAATAATGCAAATACAGTAATTAAATGACGCAATATTGAAGTGCACATGCCCAGTGGCGGTAGCTGTATCCCTTCTAGGCTTTACTGTGCGGGACGTGGTGTGGTGTTACCGTTTCACAAAGTATACGGATTGACTGTACACACGAAAACGCAAGGGTGTCAGTTTCAGGCCCGACCCCAAAAAGCATGATATTTTAATTTCAATAACAGCTACAAATCAGATCATGAGACTTTATTAACTTTGTTCAGTGTCCTATTAAAGGTACAGTCCACCTACTCATCATTTTCATCAGTTCATCATTTGCTCACCCTCGAGTTGTTTTTAACCTGTATGAATGTCATTTTTCTGCTGAAAACAAAAGAAGATATTTTGAAGAATGTGTATAACCAGTTGATAGATCCCATTGACTCTCATAGTATTTTTTTAAGTCACATATTCTTCAAAATATCTTCACTCTAAAATGCGCAGTGTTATTTCTTTACCCAGACTGCTGGGTTCTGCCTGTTGGGTTTGTTGGGTTATTTTCAAACTAGTTTTGTGTGTAACCCACTGCAGGGTTAAATTTCACTGACAGTAGAAATGATACACCCCCTCATAAACTACCAGGCCCGCTGAGTTATAGTAACCCACTGCTAGTTTGCCAAACTGGAATAAACTGGATTGGTAACGGTGATGATGTGTGATGTTGTGTATTTATCTTGCCATTAAATACAATTATTTAATTTAGACTGTTTAATGCCCATTCATTTTCTAAATTACACTCTAAAAATGCTGGGTTTAAAAAACAATCCAAGTTGGGTTGAAAATGGACAATGGTTGTTTTAACCTAGCAATTGGGTTGTTTAAGCAAACATTTAACCCAACCGCTGGGTTAAAACAACCCATTCACTGAGTTAAAACAACCCAACCACTGGGTTAAAACAACCCATTCACTGAATTTAAAGTAAAACAACCCATTCACTGAGTTAAAACAACCCAACCGCTGGGTTAAAACAACCCATTCACTGAGTTAAAACAACCCATTCACTGGGTTAAAACAACCCATTCACTGAGTTAAAACAACACAACCGCTGGGTTAAAACAACCCATTCACTGAGTTAAAACAACCCTACCGCTGGGTTAAAACAACCCATTCACTGGGTTAAAACAACCCATTCACTGAGTTAAAACAACCCATTCACTGGGTTAAAACAAACCAACCGCTGAGTTAAAACAACCCATTTTCGGAGTTAAAACAACCAAACTGCTGGTTTAAAACAACCCAACTGCTGAGTTAAAACAACCCAACTGCTGAGTTAAAACAACCCAACCACTGGTTTTAAACAACCCATTCACTGAGTTAAAACAACCCAACCGCTGGGTTTAAACAACCCATTCACTGAGTTAAAACAACCCAACCGCTGGTTTTAAACAACCCATTCACTGAGTTAAAACAACCCAACCGCTGGGTTTAAACAACCCATTCACTGAGTTAAAACAACCCAACCGCTGGGTTTAAACAACCCATTCACTGAGTTCAAACAACCTAAATGCTGGGTTTTAACAACCCATTTACTTTAAAACAGCCAATTCACCAATATATATAATTACATTTATATTGCCTAAATAAAATATATAAATAGCATTTGCAGCAAGAAAATAACCATTGATGAGGTATCAGCATTTAGTCATTATGAGCAGAATTTGCATTAAAATGTGTAACCCAACTTGCTGGGTTACTTTAACCCAGCGTGTGTTCTGTCCAATATTTACCCGGTGCTGGGTTGCCAAATGGGTTGTTTTTAACCCAGCCATTTTAAAGTGTTCAGCAGAAGAAAGAAATTCATACCGGTTTGGAACAACTTGAGGGTAAGAAAATAATGACAGGATTTCCATTTTTTTGTGAACTATCCCATTAATTACATCAGTAGGATGTCTGATCCGTACACCGGAGCATAGCTGAAGGCATGAAAATAATTAAACAACCCATTTGATCAAGTGTTGATCAAATATTTCTGTTATGATGCTATGATATGATGATCATAATCTTGTACAAGACCTATGGATAAGCACAGTACAGATATAATCTACCGCCTGCCTTAAGGTCTCTTCTTCTGCTTCTCCCGTCTGATATCTTTAATTTGAGCTTTACTGACTGGCATTCACTTCTCTCCTGTTCTTCTTCTTCTCTCAGCTTACAGGAAGTGAACTCCATGATCAACAAACGACTGAAAGATGTTCTTTTCACTGACCAGTGGAGCGAGGTCTGCATGGACGCTCTTAGCCCCTTTGGATATGTACTGGTCAGTAATGTTCCCCTTAACCAAACACACACACACACACACACACACACACACCCATGTTGTGTTTCCATGTTTTGTGGGGACATTCCATAGGCGTAATGCATTTTATACTGTACAAACCGTATTTTCTATCCCCTACACTGCCCCTGCCCCTAAACCTACCCATCACAGGAGACATGCTGCATTTTTACTTTTTCAAAAACATCACTTAGTGTGATTTATAAGATGTTTCCCTCATGGGGACCAAAAAATGTCCCCACAAGGACAAAAATTTGGATATTGCCATCTTTGTGGGGACATTTTGTCCCCATACCGTAGGGATTACCAGTCCACCCACACACACACACACACACACACACACACACACACACACACACACACAAACACAAACACAGTTGTCATTAGAGCCTCAGGGCTCACATTATGTAATACTGACTGAGTGGCTGGCTGAGGAAAATCTCTTTGCTGGTCTTTGTCTCTGTCATGTGGCTCATGTTTCTATTTTACATCAGTTAGACTCCTCCCTCATTTTATATGCCGTTATTTAATAATCTCGAAAAAAAGTGCCGAAAAATAATCTCCTATAAAAACAACGTGGCATACTACACATCTTTATTGTTGAATACAGTATATAGAGTCAGTATACAGTAAACACTGCAGGGTGAGCGGTATGCTAATATTATATTCTGAGTGTTGCCCATGTCTCTCTCTCTGGAGGGATGTTAAAATGTCACTTGTGTTTAATTAATCACACTGTTAACGGAGGGTCCAGTGGAGCTCATGGCACTTTTACTATCATTGCTTTTCTATTATAGTTTTAATAGTAGTATAGTATAGATAAAAAGGCATATTTTCTGTTTTCACTTTAATTTTAGTTAAAGTCTTATTCATTTTGTTGGTTTTTGTCATTTTTATTAGTGTTAGTTTTTCGGCTTTTTAATATTTCTATATAGTTTTTATGAATTTGTATTTATTAGTTTGAGTTTATTTCGTTTTAGTTATGTTAGTGCTTAGTTAAATATGTTTTCTGAAATAAAATAATTGTATGTTTTTTATAATTACTTGATTTAAATTAACATTTTTTTTAACTAAATGTTTTTATGGTTTTAGTTACAGTATGGCATATTTATTAATATGTTTTTCAGAAAATAAGCTAAAAATAGCTTAACGATACTTTTGTTGTACAGCATAAATTACAAACACCCATTGCGAAAACATAGTAGTGGCATGGTAAAAAGGCTTTACATTGCCAAAGCATTGACCGAACCAATGTGTTGATCAGGTATTGATTGACAGCTCTCCGAACCAATGTGTTGATCAGGCAGTGATTGACAGCTCTCCGAACCAATGGTGTTGATCAGGTATTGATTGACAGCTCTCCGAACCAATGGTGTTGATCAGGTATTGATTGACAGCTCTCCGAACCAATGGTGTTGATCAGGCAGTGATTGACAGCTCTCCGAACCAATGGTGTTGATCAGGCAGTGATTGACAGCTCTCCGAACCAATGTGTTGATCAGGTATTGATTGACAGCTCTCCGAACCAATGGTGTTGATCAGGTATTGATTGACAGCTCTCCGAACCAATGGTGTTGATCAGGCAGTGATTGACAGCTCTCCAAACCAATGTGTTGATCAGGCAGTGATTGACAGCTCTCCGAACCAATGGTGTTGATCAGGTATTGATTGACAGCTCTCCGAACCAATGGTGTTGATCAGGTATTGATTGACAGCTCTCTGAACCAATGTGTTGATCAGGCAGTGATTGACAGCTCTCTGAACCAATGTGTTGATCAGGTATTGATTGACAGCTCTCGAACCAATGGTGTTGATCAGGTATTGATTGACAGCTCTCCGAACCAATGTGTTGATCAGGTATTGATTGACAGCTCTCCGAACCAATGTGTTGATCAGGTATTGATTGACAGCTCTCCGAACCAATGGTGTTGATCAGGTATTGATTGACAGCTCTCTGAACCAATGTGTTGATCAGGTATTGATTGACAGCTCTCCGAACCAATGGTGTTGATCAGGTATTGATTGACAGCTCTCCGAACCAATGTGTTGATCAGGTATTGATTGACAGCTCTCCGAACCAATGGTGTTGATCAGGTATTGATTGACAGGTCTCCGAACCAATGGTGTTGATCAGGCAGTGATTGACAGCTCTCCGAACCAATGGTGTTGATCAGGTATTGATTGACAGCTCTCTGAACCAATGGTGTTGATCAGGTATTGATTGACAGGTCTCCGAACCAATGGTGTTGATCAGGCAGTGATTGACAGCTCTCCGAACCAATGGTGTTGATCAGGTATTGATTGACAGCTCTCCGAACCAATGTGTTGATCAGGTATTGATTGACAGCTCTCCGAACCAATGGTGTTGATCAGGTATTGATTGACAGGTCTCCGAACCAATGGTGTTGATCAGGTATTGATTGACAGCTCTCCGAACCAATGGTGTTGATCAGGTATTGATTGACAGCTCTCCGAACCAATGTGTTGATCAGGTATTGACTGACAGCTCTCCGAACCAATGGTGTTGATCAGGTATTGATTGACAGGTCTCCGAACCAATGGTGTTGATCAGGTATTGATTGACAGCTCTCCGAACCAATGTGTTGATCAGGTATTGATTGACAGCTCTCCGAACCAATGTGTTGATCAGGTATTGATTGACAGCTCTCCGAACCAATGTGTTGATCAGGCATTGATTGACAGCTCTCTGAACCAATGTGTTGATCAGGTAGTGATTGACAGCTCTCCGAACCAATGGTGTTGATCAGGTATTGATTGACAGCTCTCTGAACCAATGTGTTGATCAGGCAGTGATTGACAGCTCTCCGAACCAATGTGTTGATCAGGTATTGATCGACAGCTCTCCGAACCAATGTGTTGATCAGGTATTGATTGACAGCTCTCTGTTCCAATGACCAAAAGCACTCTAATCCAAAAGTCACAAATTACATTCTACAATATTTAAAATCTAAATCATCTTTAAAGTAATATTAAGTATAAAAGTGGAAAAGTAAAAACATGTTGAGCAGTGTCATTTTAAATTCCAATGCAACACCCTAAAATTAGAGAGCAAGCGACTATTTAGCACTCAGGTTGTGTGTTATTTACCTGGCTCTGTTTCAAGCCAATGAATAAACCTGATTCAGGACATTTCTTATAATCTGATCTCCCGTCTGCTCTCTGTGTGTAGGTCACGTCTCAGAGGATGCAGGGAATGCTGCTGCTGGTCTTTGCCAAGTACTATCACCTGCCTTTCCTGAGAGGCATTCAAACACAGACCACTCGCACCGGCCTCGGGGGAATCTGGGTATGTTATCTGCACCTGATGGGGTGCACTCTCATGCTTTCCCTTCCTAAAGTCACTGTTATGCAACGTTTCTGCATCTAATTATCTCTCAGCTGATGTGTGGAATGGTTTATGTCTTCATGTGTGAATATGAAAGGGTTCTGTCAAATATCTCATGCAGTGAGCTGCTGAAATATTAATAATGTGCTGAACACCTAATGAATATAAAATAATGCCATCATAATGATAAACTCACCTCTCACAGCAAGAATAACAGTGTCAAACGTTAGAACAAAGTCCATGAAGCCAGTTTTTCCCCTGGGTATTAATAAGTTATAAAGTCACATTCATCTAAATTCATTGAGCATAAACTTCTATAAACAGATTCATCTTGTAGTCTTTAACCCTTTCATGCATGAATTATGATAACCTCAGTCAGGATTTTTTCTCTGTGTTTTTATTGCTCTTAGGGCATGAAAAACAAACAATGAATTATTTTTTACACATATTACCACAGGTTTTCAGATTTGTGTTTATGGTTTTAACTGAAGAAATACTGTATTAAACATAATATAGTAATAACACAGCAATATTGTGTGTATTTAACAAACCAATAAATAAAATGATATAAAATCATGTGAAAACTATAAAATATATACAAAAAATAAATAAGAAATGTTCACGCTCCATCCAGTCTACCAGAGTATGTCGATTGACCCTTATTAGCTGATAATTCAAGATTTCTGCCATATACGTAGCTCTCCCCTGAGAAAACCTAGTGATCGGGTGTTTTCAATCTCCTCTGACATGAGCAGTGTTGGGGGTAACGCATTACAAGTAACATGCATTACGTAATCAGATTACTTTTTGATGTAAGGAGTAAAGTAACGCATTACAAGTAACGTGCATTATGTAATCAGATTACTTTCTGATGTAAGGAGTAAAGTAACGCATTACAAATGCGTGCATTATGTAATCAGATTACTTTCTGATGTAAGGAGTAAAGTAACGCATTACAAGTAATGTGCATTATGTAATCAGATTACTTTCTGTTGTAAGGAGTAAAGTAACGACATAAGTAACATGCATTACGTAACCAGATTACTTTTTGATGTAAGGAGTAAAGTAACGCATTACAAGTAATGTGCATTATGTAATCAGATTACTTTCTGTTGTAAGGAGTAAAGTAACGCATTACAAGTAACATGCATTACGTAATAAGATTACTTTTTGATGTAAGGAGTAAAGTAACGCATTACAAGTAACGTGCATTACGTAATCAGATTACTTTCTGATGTAAGGAGTAAAGTAACGCATTACAAGTAACGTGTATTACATAATCAGATTACTTTTTGATGTAAGGAGTAAAGTAACGCATTACAAGTAACGTGCATTACGTAATCAGATTACTTTTTGATGTAAGGAGTAAAGTAACACATTACAAGTAACGTGCATTACGTAATCAGATTACTTTTTGATGTAAGGAGTAATGTAACGCATTACAAGTAACGCGGCATTACGTAATCAGATTACTTTTGATGTAAGGAGTAAAGTAACGCATTACAAGTAACGTGCATTAAGTAATCAGATTACTTTTGTTGTAACAAGTAAAGTAACGCATTACAAGTAACATGCATTACGTAATCAGATTACTTTTTGATGTAAGGAGTAAAGTAACGCATTACAAGTAACGTGCATTACGTAATCAGATTACTTTCTGATGTAAGAAGTAAAGTAACGACATTACAAGTAACATGCATTACATAATCAAATTACTTTTTGATGTAAGTAAAGTAACGCATTACAAGTAACGTGCATTATGTAATCAGATTACTTTTTGTTGTAAGGAGTAAAGTAACGCATTACAAGTAACGTGCATTATGTAATCAGATTAATTTTTGATGTAAGGAGTAAAGTAACGCATTACAAGTAACGTGTATTACATAATCAGATTACTTTCTGATGTAAGGAGTAAATAATCAGATTAATTTTTGATGTAAGGAGTAAAGTAACGCATTACAAGTAACGTGCATTACGTAACCAGATTAATTTTTGATGTAAGGAGTAAAGTAACGCATTACAAGTAACGTGTATTACATAATCAGATTACTTTTTTATGTTATGCAAATTACATTCTTATAACACAAATACATTTATTTGCAGTTAAAAAAGTTACTGTAGATTAAGTATGTTTTAAAAAACAGTCACAGTAATAGTATGAATTGCAGCTGTAATATAGCTAGTGATGCATGATGTCCAATTTAGTGGACAGATGATTAATCAGCATTTCCTCCCAATCTAAACAATACTTGAAAAATGTTACTATGATATGACTTATTAGATATTGCTGGATGCTACAACATTTTTACCTGCAAGAGTCTCCTAGGATAGAAGGAATGGATGGATATTCCGGAGCAACTTGACATTTTTGACTAGCCACTGTAGAGGCTGATGTGCAACTATGGCATCAGAACCCATGCACATGCAAGAAAATGCTTTTTGAATAGCTGAATAACCACTTTTAGGGCCTCTGTATTAATTGTCTTTAATACAATGTCAAACTGGGAGGTGTGTTTGTGGCTTATTTCCTTGCTGCTATAAGGCAACCGATATATTTCAGCAACTGCAATAAATCAGTTGATAATATGATATATTTTACAGATAATATACTGTCACATTTCAACATGCTTTCAGTTTCTTCATAATTCAGCACACCAGTTTCACCACTCATCTGCCCCGAGGTCTCAGTCTTAATGACTGATTGCCATGGTTACACACACCTGTTCCATATTTGGATTAATTAGTTACCAATTCTGTTCTGCTTGTCTGGATCAGATTTGAGTGGAACGCCCTGCAGGTTTACATACAATTTAAACGTGTGTACATTACAAAAGTCTGCATATCCACCAATCCTTGTGTATATATTAACTCTAGAGTTTGGCTAATTTGACAATCCCTTCAGTTGCCAAAAAGGGTGTAGAACATGCAATATTTAACATAATTTACAATGTTTTATTGTACAACAATTTGCATATATTTCTGTACAAAACAGTGTAGAAAATGCAAAAAGGTGCACAAATTTGTGTTTAATTGTATGTGCATTGACCTGGGTTATTTTTGTGTAATTCGGGAACTATTTTAGACAGTTTGTTAATATTTTGAATTTATGGTTTCTGTTTTCTTTTACATTTGTTTCACATGTTTTAGGATTTTTTGTGCATTTTTTTATTCGTTTTTGAAATGGTTTTTGCATCATCTTTTGCAAACAGTTTAGAGCTGTTAAGAATTTCTAAGGTGATCAGAAACAAACCTGAATGTATCCCTCACTCTCACACTCTGCAGGGGAATAAAGGGGGTGTCAGCGCACGCATGACTGTGTTTGGGCATTCAATCTGTTTCTTGAACTGTCATCTGCCTGCACACATGGAGAACACAGACCAGCGCATGGAGGACTTTGAGAGCATCCTGCAGCAGCAACAGTTCGAAGGACAAGCTGCCATGGGCGTCCTGGATCACGAGTAAGACACACACATACAGACTCACACACATATACAGACTCACACTCACAAGCACATACACACACAGAATCCCCCCCACACACACACACAAACGCGTACAGACTCTTACACACACATATAGGCACACACTCATATACAGACTCACACGCACACACACACACGCACACACACACACACACACACACACACACAGAATCCCCTCCACACACACACACACACACACAAACGCGTACAGACTCTTACACACACATATAGGCACACACACATACAGACTCACACGCACACACACACGCACACACACACACAGAATCCTCCACACACACACACACAAACGTGTACAGACTCTTACACACATATAGGCACACACACATACAGACTCACATGCACACACACACACACACACACACACACACACACATGTTTGTTTTTGTGAAATGTGGGACATTCCATAGGCGTAATGGTTTTTATACCGTACAAAGCGTATTTTCTATCCCCTACACTGCCCCTGCCCCTAAACCTACCCATCACACACACACACACACACACACACACACACACACACACACACACACACACACATACACACACTGCCCCTGCCCCTAAACCTACACACACACACACACACACACACACACACACACACACACATGTTTGTTTTTGTGAAATGTGGGGACATTCCATAGGCGTAATGGTTTTTATACTGTACAAAGCGTATTTTCTATCCCCTACACTGCCCCTGCCCCTAAACCTACCCATCACAGGAGACTGCTCAGTTTACTTTCTGTGAAAAACCTCATCCTGTGTGATTTATAAGCATTTTGAAAAGTGAGGACATGGGGAACGTCCTCATATTTCACCCTCTTTTTTAATACCTATGGCATACCCATGTCATTATACACATTTGTGTCCTGATATTTCACAAAAACATGCCCACACACACACACACACACACACACACACACACACAGACTCTAACACACTCACACACACACACGTACAGACTCTCACACACACACAACAGACTCACACACATACTCAAACACACACACACACACACACACACACACACACAGAATCACACACACTCAAACATACACACGGACTCACATACAAACACACACGTACAGACTCTAACACACTCAAACACACACACACACACACACACACACACGCACAGACTTACACTCAGACACAATCTCACACACACACACACACACACTCAAACATACACTTGCGCGCACACTCACAGAATCACACACACAGACTCACACTCACATGACACACACACACACACACACAATTACAGACTTTAACACACACACACACACACACACACACACACACACACACACACAATTACAGACTTTAACACACACACACACACACACACTCTCACACTCCCAAACACACATACAGACTCAACACACACTAATTAACAAAGTATAAACACATTGTGGGTGCAACCATTTTTCAAGTGAACAGACAAAATCCTTTGCACATTTAGTACAATTCAACATTATGTATCTCACCAACAGATGGTGCTGTTGTACTTGTTATTTTTTGTGTTTTTTAGTTTAAGTCTCAAATCTCATTCAAGTCCATGCATATGCATAATTTGTCTAGTTTGTACCAAGTTAAAGATTAATTTACTATTAAATATCATAGAGTTTGATATGATGCACAGCCAATTCATTCATTGACACAAAAAATGTAATTATTGTTTGCCAATTTGTATGTTATTGTACGATCCGCTCGCGCTCTACTGAGGGCTAGAATCACCTTTTTTTCCTGCAAGTTATTTTAATACAAATCAAATTGTATGAAATTGTATGTGTTTGTTAGTGTGAGAGTCTGTGTGTGTGTGAGTGTGTGTGTGGCTGTGTGTCTAAATCTGTGTGTTTCAGTCTTTCTGTGTGTGTGTGTGTGTCTGTCTGTGTTTGTGAGTCTGTGTGTGTGTGTGTGTGTGTGTGTGTGAGTCTATGTGTTTGTGAGTGTGAGAGTCTATGTGTGTGAGAGTGTGTGTGTGTGTGTGTGTGTGTGTGTGTGTGTGTGTGTCTGTCTGTGTGAGTTTGTGAGTCTGTGTGTGTGTGTGTGTGTGTGTGTGTGTGTGTTGTGACAGTCTGACCTTGAATATTGATATTGAAAACTGTATCATGCGACTCATGGACAAATGTTTGCAGTGTGGTTTTCTGGTTTGGAGACCTGAACTTCCGAATTGAGGACCTTGAGATGCAAGTTGTGAAAGGAGCTATTGACAATAACAAGCTGTCCATATTGTGGGAAAAAGACCAGGTGAGATGTGTATGCGGCCATTATGAACACACAGTCTAGTGCAGCTATGAAGATCCTCCCTCTAAAAGTCACCACATAATATGATATAAATAAATATTATGAAAATGACATGCCATTGAAGAAGGAGCAACTGTTTTGGACAATATGATATATATATATATATATTTTGGTTTTGACTAATTTCTCTGTTCGTTCCTGTGCTAGTATTATTAATACTGACACTATATGTATCTTTGTCTTCTTTGATGCGTCTCATCATGTATCTCTCCATCTTGCAGCTGAACATGGCTAAAGGACACGAGTCTGTGCTTGAAGGATTCCACGAGGGGCCACTGAAATTCCCTCCTACGTATAAGTTTGATGTGGGAACAGACACATATGATACCAGGTAAAATTTTCCATTCAATAAATACTTCTTTTGACATCATGCTTCTAAACAGACTTTAAGACTCGGTATAAAGGGGTCTTTTCTTCCCAAATACATACTGTACTCTCACATAAAAGCGATATATACTACAAAGCAAATCTCAACTGTTGATTGCCTGTATGGTAATTATATTATTGCCTAGATCTTTATGTATGGTTTGATATACACCGATCAGGCATAACTTTATGACCTAATATTGAGTTGGTCCCCGTTTTGCTGCCGAAACAGCCCTGACCCGTCGAGGCATGGACTCCACTAGACCCCTGAAGGTGTGCTGTGGTATCTGGCACCAACATGTTAGCAGCAGATCCTTTAAATCCTGTAAGTTGCGAGGTGGGGCCTCCATGGATCAGACTTGATTGTTCAGCACATCCCACAGATGCTCGATTGGATTGAGATCTGGGGAATTTAGAGGGCAAGTCAACACCTCAAACTCGTTGTTGTGCTCATCAAAGCATTCCTGAAACATTTTTGCTTTGTGTCAGGCGCATTATCCTGCTGAAAAGCCATTGCCAATACCGTTTCCATGAAAGGGTGTACATGATCTGCAACAATGCTTAGGTAGGTGGGACATGTCAAAGTAACATCCACATAGATGGCAGGACCCAAGGTTTCCCAGCAGAACATTGCCCAAAGCATCACACTGCCTCCGCCGGCTCGCCTTCTTCCCATAGTGCATCTTGGGGCCATGTGTTCCCCATGTAAGCAACACACACGCACCCGGCCATCCACGTGATGCAAAGGAAACATGATTCATCAGACCAGGCCACCTTCTTCCCTTGCTCCGAGGTCCAGTTCTGATGCTCATGTGCCACTGTTGGTGCTTTCAGGCGGGGTCAGGGGTTAGCATGGGCACCCTGACTGGTCTGCGGCTATGCCGCCCCATACGCAACAAACTGCGATGCACTGTGTATTCTGACAGCTTTCTATCAGAACCAGCATTAACTTATTGAGCAATTTGAGCTACAATAGCTCGTCTGTTTGATCGGACCACACGGGCCAGCCTTCACTCCCCACGTGCATTAATGAGCCTGGGCCGCCCATGACCCTGTGGCCGGTTCAAAGTTTTGGAGTTTTTGGAGTCGCCTAGCCATCACAATTTGGCCCTTGTCAAACTCTTTTACATTTACATTTACATTTAGCAGACGCTTTTATCCATAGGAGTACAGGAAGCGATCGGTCATGAATAGGCGCAAAACGCAAAAAGTGCCTTAAATACCAAGCTTTGGATATTACATAGAATAAGCTTAAACTAGAATAAGGAAGGAATAAAAGAGAAGAGTTTTTTTTTTTTTTTTTTTTTATGATAAGTGTTCACGGAAGAGATGTGTTTTTAGCAATCTTTTGAATGATGACAGTGATTCTGCCATCCGGATGGAGGTAGGAAGATTGTTCCACCAGCCAGGAACGGTGAATGAAAAGTTCTGGAGAGGATTTCATGCCTCTCAGATGGTACCATAAGCCTACGCTCCTTACCTGAGCGAAGGCTTCTGGTAGGGGTGTAGACTCGTAGGAGCAAGTCGAAATATGCTGGTGCCGAGCCTGTGGTGGATCCATAAGTGTCAAGGCCTTGAACTTGATGCGGGCAACAAGTGGTAGCCAGTGCAGAGAGATGAAGAGAGGTGTGACATGGGCCTTTTTGGGCTCATTGAATACAAGACGTGCTGCAGCATTCTGAATCAATTGAAGAGTTTTGATTGCACACGATGGAAGACCAGCCAGAAGCGCATTGCAGTCAAGCCTAGAAATGACAAGGGCCTGGACGAGAAGTTGTGTTGCATGCTCTGTAAGGAACGGTCTGATCTTCCTGATGTTGTGCAGAGCAAACCTGCATGATCGAGCTGTCTTTGAAATGTGGTCTTTGAAGGACAGCTGGTCGAAAGATTACTCCAAGATTTCTTACCGACCCTGAGGGGTAATCAGAGATGAACCTTGCTGGATGGTGAAGTTGTGTTGTAGAGTCGGATTGGCAGGGAAGACGAGAAACTCAGTCTTTGCCAGGTTGAGCTGAAGGTGGTGTTCTTTCATCCATGCCGAGATGTCTGCCAGACAGCTTGAGATGCGTCCATTTACTGTGGGGTCATCTGGTTTAAATGAAAGATAGAGTTGAGTGTCATCAGCATAGCAATGGTATGAGAAGCCATGTGCCTGTATGATGGGTCCCAGTGACGTAGTGTAAATGGAGAAGAGTAGAGGTCCCAGCACTGAGCCCTGAGGAACCCCCGTGGTCAGTTGATGTGCTTTTGGATACCTCTTTTAAATCCTTCCACTTGTCCATATTTCCTACTTCTAACACATCAACTTTGAGGACAAATGTTCACTTGCTGGCTAATATATTGCACCATTGCCATGCCGTGATGAAGAGATAATCAGTGTTATTCACTAAACCGGTCATAATGTTATGCCTGATAGGTGTACAAGTCACTTAATCCACATACATACAGTACACGCATGTAAAACGCTATACAGGGTATACGAGGGCTAAAGGCGCACCAGGGTAAAAGGCACCTTTGATTTGATCTTCCTCTAAACCACTAGATAACTTGCTGCAGCACTTTCCAAAACATCCGCTTTTGATGATGCACGTGGAAATTTGGCTGATCCTCTAAAATATTAGATCAAATTAGCACAGAATCAACTTTGTGTTGTTGCCCACGATTTTGACGTTCAAAGTTCAAAGCAAAGGGAGATATTTTCTTTCAAAGAAATCGCCTTTTAAGAACTACAACCAACGGCTGGTAGGAACTACAATAAGCTTCTTCCCGGGTTAGTGACATCACAAACCCTAAAATTTACATAAACCCCGGGAACACGCAACAAAGGCCATGTTGAGAAGAGGAAGAGTAGTTGTAGTCGAGCACATGTTTCTGACAGTTTCAGTGTGTGTCTGCGTGAAGTAATCAGAGCTGCTAACACAAGCTCTTGAAGCTCCGCCCTCTTCTAGAAAGGAGGCGGAGAGCAGTAGCTCATTTGCATTTAAAGGGACATACCAAAATGGTGCGTTTTTGCTCACCCTAAAAAAAATTACAATTTATTTAAGTTTAGTTTAACTTAATCAACATATATTAAGTTTAGAGATAATCACCATATTTATAATGAAAACATCACATTTAAAAGGATGATATGACATGAAGTGTATCATATCATACAGTATAATAAAATATAATTTATTGTTACCACTCTAAATCTATATTTAATTATCATGGGATCTCTGAATCTTTACTTTTTAAAATAATTTTGTTTCTGTATTTCTGAACTATTTTTATATTAACATATTTTAATGAGAGTATATTTATTTAAAGATTAATTATTTTGTTTATCAAAATAAACTGAAAATAGTACAAACTTTGCCAAAGTGATTGTTTTGGACAAGTATTACCTAAAAAATAATATTATTTTTGATCAATTATTTGTATAAATAATGCGGCCTACCTTGCAACCTCATACATGTATAAGATTTTTAAACAAAATAAACAACTTTTATAAATAATTTAAACACAAAATCTGTTGCTCCATCAATGTTTCCTGCAATCATTCTTAATATATTAATGCCTTATAGTCACATTTAGCAGATGAAAGCTGGGCGATAATATAGTTACATTTTACAATGATACAAGAAATCAGGCAGTTGAGATTTGCTATATAGTAGGGTACAACAGGGCTAAAGGTGCACTTAAGAAACATTTCACACTTTGTCACACTTTAGAATAAAACATGCTGTTTTTTGCACCCCTGCTATGATTGGCTAATCTCTTCGCATATGAAATGAATAACAATGCTTAGGCTCAAGAAGTAGGTTTGCCGTCAGAACAAGACGTTTTTTCAGCTGCAAGTTCTTTTTGGGCTGGGAAGGGAGTTTTGAGGTCTAAAACTTTGTGTCTGATAGCATATCCTCCAAAATGATTCAATTTCCCTCCTATTCCTGTTCCTGCAATGATATTATTATTATTATTGCATTGTTATTTAAGTGAATCTTCATCTTCCTTAGTGGTAAAAAGCGTAAACCAGCATGGACTGATCGTATTCTCTGGCGGTTGAGGCCGATTGCTCCGGTCAGCAACAGCATGTCGAAGCGCGCGTCTATTACAGGACTAACCACCGGGACCCGTGTGTCGCAGCATTTTTACCGCAGTCACATGGAGTACACCGTCAGTGACCACAAGCCTGTCTCCTCGATTTTCACTCTGCAGGTCAGTACACTAACACTTCTTGATGTTACACCTTTGACTCAAATCAGGCTTAAAAATATCTATTTTCATATTGGTTTAGCTAATGTGCATGCATGTTCTAGTGCTAAAAAACCAAGCAGTGTTTTACCAATGGATCCTTTTCACAGTTCAGGGGTTCTCAGAAGCAGATGTCATCATAGATTGGGTGTGGTGGATGGGAATTGATTGTAAATATAATTTGCATTTTAAATTTTTTAAAAAAAAAGTTTCTATGACTTTTTAATTAAATTGATTTTAGTGGTCACAAGAGAGAAAGATCAAATTTGCCATCACTCCCTCAGCCGTTGTATTAATAAATACAGCAACGTTAATTATTTTTAATGCCAAGGTACTTTAAACTCCATGAAATGCCTCTACTGTAGTCTTGAGTATTCTTCAGGGAATGTACGCGGCACAGTATTCCTCATTTAAATAATTCCCACCCAAGGCATACTCAAAATAAAGGGCCGTGGCCTCCCAGACAGCAACATAGTGTAGGTTCCACACGTACAAGATGTGGGTCGGATCTGAGCTGATACTATGTTGCTGTCTGGGGGGGTGAGTTAGTTAGTAGTGTGTTGAAACTATAGACTGTAAAAAAATATGGACGTAGTGTCTGTGATGTGATGACTAATAGCAGACAAAATGCAATCCACCTGTCACTCAAAGTGGCCACACCCTTAATTATGCAGAACTTTAAGGCTTTATATAATGTAAACGAATGAGCTATAAAAAAAATCCCCATCACAGTTGTCATGAAGGGCAAAATTACCTATATAGGCCAAAACCACAATTTGTTCCAGGCTGTTTTTTTTCTGCTGTAAAATTTTAACATGAGGCTAAATTAGATTCTGCTCCCTTTTGGAGCCGGTCTCTAGCAGCCAGTCGATGAATTGCAGTTTAAGTCACTTCCGTAAACTGGGGGAGGTTGCAGCTTGGTTGAAACTCAGTAATAGTAAGGGATGGGACATTTCCCAAAAATGCTTGAAGTGCTTGACCAATCACTACGCACTGGTCCAGCCGACCAATCAGAGCATGTTGTGCTTTTCAGAAGGCGGGGCTTCATAGAGACGAAAACTAAACAGAGCGTTACTGACAGACTGGGAATAGAGGAGCTGCAACAATGGAGAATGTGGGGAAATAATGTGTCTTTGAACATTCAAGCATGAAAACCTATTCTATTAGAGCCCAAAAACACTTTGTAAAAGGGCATAATAGGCCCTCTTTAACATAGTATAGTGTTTTAAATGTACGTAAAAAAAATGTATAAAGGAAAATTCAAATTGCTAGTTTACGATGACAATAACCTGTGTTAATAGTCTGTGAAAAGGGTCTGTATGATGATTGGCTCTTTTAATTGAAAGGTGGCACTTCCTAAAGCATAAGGCTATAACATTTTTTTAATAGTAAAACCTTTCAATTTCAAGGTCATGAATGTCTACACTTATTAAGAGCAACTTTCATAGCTGGTTTGTGCAATGTGTGATGTCCTTGCAGTTCCCATATAAGGTGGACATGCCTTTAGTTACACTGCTTGTAGAGGATGAATGGAGAGAGATATCAGACGCAGTGGCCACATTCAAGGTGGTGCCCAACTTTGCTCGGAGCTCTTGGGACTGGATTGGCCTCTACAAGGTTATTTTAATCATTTCATCAGTTCTAAGAAAGATGGTTATATTTTTTACTGTTCTTATGTAGCTATAAAATTGATTGAACATACTTTACAAATATGTCATTTCACAGGTTGGGTTTAAGCACCATAAAGACTATGTGAGTTACACTTGGGCCAAGCAGGAAGAGTCTGACTTCCTGAGACAGGAGCACCAAGTAAGGACTAATCAATCATACATCCATTTAGTTGCAAGAGAAAGACATCCACTTGTGTTCATGAAGCTACACATTAAACCTTGTGAAATCTAATTAGGAGGTTTTGATTTGCAATCTCCAGGTGACTTTTACTGAGGAAGAATTGCCAAAGGATTCTGGGGACTTCATACTGGGTTACTACAGCAACAATATGAGCTCCATTGTGGGCGTCACTGAGCCATTCCAGGTAGATAATCTATTTTATTTTTAATTTCAGCAAGTACTTGCTATGCACCGTAAAACAGTTCTCAGATACTTTAATTGATAGCTGCATTTACATGGACAAACTTAATAATAAGATTATAATCGGACTAGTAGCAATGACTATAGATATAGAAAGACGGTTCACTATTACTCATGAATGGGAGAAACTGTAAAGGGTGGCTTCATGTGCTCAACATGTCCTGGAAAACTTTTAGCATGTTTCTATTACAGCTCTCAAGGTTAACTAATCATGAAAGTGTTGATTATAGCATTATATTTAGATCTATGGCATTATATTCCGATGGTGGCATGAAAGGTTGCAGTGATGAGCATTGTAGCCGATCACAGACATGTTGAGTGCATGAATGCAGTGATCTCGTTATTGCAACTTAAATATCTGCACACTAATGTTTTCATCATAACTAACATTGCAAACACAATGTAAATAAGAGATTTGTTTATTACGGGAGTTAAAATTAGAATTGCATTAGAATGAAAACGGTTACTTACATGTTGTGGCATTACTGTCGAGTCCATATCGTGTTTGCAAAGCCTGCGCCACAATTGCGACTTATTTACCAACGAATCCACAGTGAAATATACCAAATACAAATAATGCTCAACTGAGACATTCACATTGATGAAAATAAATAACCACATTCCTTGTATTAGGATCCTTTGGAAGTTGTTGTTATTTTAAGTCCAGTGATCCTGTAGCGCTCTTCTCTCCTCGTCATCTCACTAACACTCCAGTGGGCGGGGCCAAAGTTGCAATGGTGAAGTAGGCATTGATTTTCTTCTACAGAGGCGGCCTTCCACCTATATATTATAGGCATATTCCACAATGAGTCGTTCTCTGGGCTTGGTTACAATAAAAGCTGTTTTTGGACCAAGTTTTCAGTTCTGAAACGCACAGGATATTCTTATAGTATAATGTCCTCTTATATGTCAGAAGCACAAAGAAAATTAGATTTCTCAGTTCATGACCCCTTTAAGTCTGCTCTTTAGAACAAGGAAAAGAAGCAAAGTAGGATAATTGTTAGTATGCACAAACAATTCTCCTTTAGACCGATCAGGCATAACATCATGACATGTAAAGTGAATAACACTGATTATCTCTTCATCACGGCACCTGTTAGTGGGTGGGATATATAAGGCAGCAAGTGAACATTTTGTCCTCAATATTGATGTGTTACAAGCAGGAGAATTGGGCAAGCATAAGGATTTGAGCGAGTTTGACAAGGGCCAAATGGGTTAGACGACTGGGTCAGAGCATCTCCAAAACTGCAGCTCTTGTGGGGTGTTCCCCCAAAAGTGCTCCAAGGAAGGAACAGTGGTGAACCGGCGACAGGGTCATGGGCGGCCCAGGCTCATTGATGCACGTGGGGCTGGCTGACCCGTGTGGTCCAATCAAGCAGATAAGTTAACATAAGTTGATGATGCTTTCCAGTTAATATGTTTCTCCTCCTTTATTAGATTCAACTGCCAGCCTCTGCCGCAGCTGGTCTAAGTCCGTCTGACAGCTCCGACTTCACGTCTGATGACGAGGTAAAGAAGGGCGACTCCTGTGACTCCAGCCCTGAGACCGAGGAGCAACAGAGCAGCAGCTGGAGCGCCAGACTAACCGAAGGGCAGACGGCAAAGCCGAAACATCCGCACTCCAAAGACACCATGGCACATTCCAGCTCTAGCAGGCAGGGCGGCGGTACTGTCAAGTCCTCTGATGACCCTGTCGCTACAGATGACAGCTCTAACTCAGGAAAAGATGCAACCAAGCCAGAGGAAACTTAGCTAAGCACACCATCTTCTCCTGAGGATTATATCAGCTCACGGCTGGGGTTGCAGGTTTCTGCTGTGATGTCGTTGTAGATTTACTGTCCTATGATGTTGTTTGGAGATGTTGTGTAATATGTTGCAGGGCAGCAGTAAGCGTTTAGTATGTGGCTCCCTCCAGCAAATACAAGAGGGCAGACTAAACTGTTTTTCTTTTTGTTCTGTGTAGTCATTCTATTCATATTCTTCTTCTCCTCCTCCTTCTCTTTCTGTCTTTCCAACTGCACAAGACAAAAAACTGAAACACTAAGAAACAATCCTACACTCTTCAAAAATAAAGCTTCTAAAATGGGGTTTGCCATAGAAGAACCATTTTTGGGTTCCCCAGAACAACTTTCAGTGAAGAGTTCTTTAAAGAACCATTTGTTTATTTTTAAATATAAAGAACTTTATTCCACTTTAAAGAATCTTTTGTGTAATTGAAAGATTCCATGTGTGTTAAAGGTTCTTCACGGAACCATTAATATCACTAAAGAATCTTTATTTTTCAGAGTGTAGATATGCTTGCACAATATTAATGCTTTTAATTGAGTCATATGGAAGTTTTTTCCATAATTAACCAGGGTTTAATGCACAATGGAAAACAATTCTGGTTCTCTTTGGATTTATTGCAGCAGATCCTCTGGTGCTCTGTACCAAACTCTAGTGAGCTGCCTATCTAGGCATCAAAGACACCCTCCAGACTCCCAGATGTTATGATTGCTTGAAATACATTGGCTGCGTTCAACTGCACTTTTACAGTTCCCCTCGGGGGAATCCCCGACATCATTTTGAAGTGTGTTCAACTTCGTCAAGTGGACGAGGGAAGTTTATTTGGACAGACACTCTCGACCCCTCGATTTTGACCGAGTCTATTTATATATGTACACTGATCCATAGACCAGAATGCAACATGACTCTGACGTCACAATTGCAACTCGCATGGCGGGCTCCATAGCAGACTCCAAGGGCTTAGGGTATTCCATTTAAACCCATTGCATGCAACAACGTACATCAGACTGAACGAGACGGAGGGAAGTTGGCAAGGGAAGGGATTTTAAAAAAGTGGACTTAAATGCATCCCTTGTTTTGGAAAAGGATAGGGTATTAGGATGCACTGTGAGAAATACTAAATCAAGTATTTTATTGCATTCGGAAATCAATGGAGATAAATAGCTCATTGACAATTTAAGACACCATTTGTGTGTGCTTCTTGATTAGGTACATCGGAATAACTTTAGACTCTTGGAATCGGTTGTAAGCAAATGTTTTTCATAGCAAATAGTGTTTTAACAAAGTTACTAATGAGGCTACATTTGGGTTAGGATTCTGCTTTGTAAGGTAGCTGCGTAGATAGTAGAGAGCAAGGCAGCTCACTAGGGTTTGGAATAGAAACCGTGACTTTGATTTCCTGCCATAGAGGACATTGGGAATGACCTGCTAAAGGTGAAATGCTGTTGTGATCACCTTATCGTGACAGGGAAAGGTAAATCGTGTTTAATAACAATGCAATTGCATGTATTTACCACACTCTCCTCAGGTCCTTGAAAGGCAGATGCATATGAAGGGTTGACACACACAGCACTCAGTAGAGTACAGTTTGTATATTATTCATGTCGATTACCGGTTTAACCAACTATTAGCATTTTATGATATTATAGGACAATTGCTCTCAGATTTGTGACTGCTGTGCTGTCATGTTCCTGTGGTTAATGTTCTCGAAAATAATTTAAAAGCGATGTCCAGCTCTTTGACCTGCCAGTTTAAAGTCAACATGAAATGCTGTTCACAAACCAGATTTGCATTGTGTTTTTCAACAGGATAGTCAATGAAAGAAATGCAGGGCGGGACTTGATTTAATCAGTCAGGAAGTGATTAGATGAGAATGTGAAACGTGGGTTTAATTGAAGCCAAATGACTGGAGCTTTGTGACATCCACCAAAAAAGAAAGATGCATTAATTTAAGATTAAATGATTAACGCTCACAAGTTTGTTAAAACTTTAACTTAAGCGCTGTTTTTTGAAAATTATGTGTCGTGTAAGACGCTGCAAAAGAGGTGAGTGCAACTCTCAAAAACGTCCGTCTAGTGCATGTTTACAGTAAAACAATGGAAAATATGTGCTGTGAAATGCTAACTTTTTATTGCACTTTAATGGAAGAATTAAAGTTCACAGAGTTCACACAGAATGCATTTTTGCATTAAAAACACAAGATGCAGAGCAATGGTTTAAAGACGTTTTTACTCTTTCCCCAGCCATTGCTTTTTTATCATTTTTGCAAAACTTTATTATATGAATATCTGAACATGCAATATATTAAAAGAAAGAACAGACCCTCTGCTTTGAAACAAACAACAACAACAAAAAAAATGTTTTTGATGCCAGTGGAATTTAGCCCCGCCCACAACATTTGAGGTCGGGAAGTTCGGTCTTGACTTGATCCGTTGTGGAGCAACTATGCTCGAACCAGAGCTGTTCGGACCAATCAAATTGTCAGGGCGGGCTTTAGACGATGATGGACAGATGATCAACAGTAACGTAATCATCCACGTCATCAAAGAGCGCTTGGGTTGAATTTGTTCTAATCCTAAACGGAGAACTTGTTCGTGTATGCATTCACCTTCACTATCTCTCTCAAAAATGATGATCGTGTTGGTAAGTACTCCTAGTATCCTTAAATTTTTTTCCCAACACTGGCAAATATCGTTTACACTCATCTTCTTCTGCTTCTTCCAGCGTGCGTGCAGTTGAGTTCTGTTCACAACTATACGTCGCTCAACATACGTCACTTGCTCTGATTGGTTGTTGGTCTATCAGATTGAGTGCAGAGGCATTTTCTTTTCTGGTTCGGTTAAACACACCCCATAATCACAGCCCAATGGAGCAGAATAAGACTCATATTCTGACTAGAATCTGAGTATGACGACGTCAGCCTAGAGAAATCACGTTTTTGTCAAAGACTCCATCCAGATGTGATTCAGAACGATGATCAAACACAGATGGAGTAGATCGAGTCCATCAACACCACTAATACTTTCACAGTCCTGTAGCTCGCCCTGGGTCCACATTTTATTCAGTATATTAGGCTGTTTTGATTTATATGTTTAATGTTGATGATCGGGTTATTTTACATATGCACCTGATTACATATGATATTGCATGTTTCTGCATCTTCTTCGCATGTGTTTTGATCAGGAGATTCAGTATTCTTTCAGAAGATGTGTAATCGCGCCCCGACCGTAAAACAGTAAAAACACAGAAAGCCGTAACAACTTTTTGAAAAACGTTTAACTGAAGTGCCTCGTGCTCAGAACACACGGCAGATAAAAACAGTCTCTCTAGTGTATGATCATAGAAAAACAATGGAAAAGAAGCTAGTGGAATACAAAAACACATTCTGTGTGAACGGCCCCTTATAGTGAATATGAAACGGATGTTGCGATTAATCTTTCTTCCCTATACATGTATCAGAGTAAAACGGCTTCTCGAACAGGAACAAATGTAGGTTTCGTCTGTGGGGAATTGATTGGATGGCTGTGGTTTGCCATTGGTTGATCTCATGTGAGTTACAGGTTGCCCCGCCCTCGTCATCAGAGAAAAGAGGGAGGGGAAGTTACTTTGATTAAAGATTACAAGGCACATCAATTTAAAATGGTTAAAATTAAATACTGCGGTATTCCAATAATTTAGATTTCCAGATGACTTTAAAAAAGTTGGTTTGTGCCAACTGTGATTAAATTGCTGTTGGTCTACAAATTGTGTTGTTAGATGGTAATGGTAGCCTGATGATTAGCCTGGTTTCCATTACAGATTTGCAAAAAAAACTTTTGCAATTATTTTCTAAATGTCAATAAAAAAACTATTGCGAAATGACCGTGTTTCCATTAACCGATGTTATGCGACTAAAGCGTAATTGTTCCCTCTCGCGATAAGTCATTCCAAATCATTGGTAGGTTTATGTATATCGCAGCCACCGCACTAGCCATTATTTACAGAGGCGTAGGTGTGTTATCCAAGTATTGATTTCACAGAGGAACTGTGGATTCAGAATGATCATGTGACTTTTACGAATGCCAGGTGACTTGTAAAAGCGGAAAAAAACATTGCAGTTTTGCAAATAATCCTTTTTTTGAATTGCCTGAAAATCCAACTCATGCGAGCATAAGTTTTTGCAAAATTACCAGAAGCGTGCATTAAGAAAGCATCAGTTTTGATTTCATGTTGACTTTAAACGATGATTGCGTGGTTTCTATCTGATCTTTAGTCTGATTTGTGTCAAGTATCGTATCATGACTGTACTCGTGGTAGGAATCCTAGCATATTTGTCGTCTAGGGCTTTTTAGGATTTATCCGACTTGGTAAAATCTCTCGTCTCCTCTACATCTCCTTCCCTTTCTCTATATTCCCCGTTCCTCTCCTCTCATCATCTGGTCTTTTTGTCCCCATCGCGACCTCCTCCAGGTTTTGACGTCGTCTACAGGGCTCTACTATGTGCTCCGATATTGTAATCTATTAGTAGATCGTGAAATTTTGTACCATGACTACTTAGCCTTAGGACACGTGGCGTGCTGTCTCACTGTTTACATGGTTAGCTGAGTGAGAGTATAAGCGTGTCAGTGTATGTGTTTCTGCATGGATGTTGTGCTGTCCACCACCTTTCAATATCGCAGAGGTGTCGAGAAGCGTCACTTCTAGATGGGATAGAAAATGTGGCCGATGGTTGTTCTTTTACATTATACACCTTTTTAAATAAATCTTTGTAGTTTGGAATATCTTTGGAGATCGAAACAATCAGGCATTCTGGAACGAGACACTTTTTACTAGAAATACTATAAGTTAATTGTCTCGAATCAAGACCTGGCATTTTGTCAAAACTGCAAACAACGGCATTCTTGAGATCTGTAATGTGTTTAAATCACACAACACACTTGTCGCTGATCATGTCTGATGATCCTGTGCATGTTTTACATGCTGGGTGTTGGTATTAAGTTCATGTAAAGCACAGAACGTGTTTCATGGCATGTTTATTGGTGGTGCTTGCTAAGGCAATGATTATTAATCGCTCATATTTAGGGTTAAGGTTTTGAACAAGTCCTTGAACATAATTGCTAGACTTTTGTGCAGAACTCGTCCTTTTTTCGTGCACTCAAAAAAACATTTTAAGCCTTTTTTCTAGATTTACGAATTTCAATTAATAGTAAAAAAATTTGTGTCAAGTATCGTATCATGACTGTACTCGTGGTAGGAATCCTAGCATATTTGTCGTCTAGGGCTTTTTAGGATTTATCCGACTTGGTAAATTAAATTAATAGTACAATTCCATTGAATTTAATAATCCTTATGTATTTTTCAGATTATGAATTATGAATTTGATACAGTACAAAAACTTGAGCTTAATAAAACATTTTGTATAAATCTATATGTTAAAAAAATGTATGTTTAAATTTAAGATTTGCATGTATACAAAATTTAACAAAAGTTTAGCCTTTTTTAAAGATCTACACAATAATAAAATACCATCAAATCGAATAGAATAATTGTTATGTATTTTAATTGGATAACTGATTAAGGATTGTTCAATTATTCTATTCAATTTGATGGAATTTTACTATTAATCCTTAAAAAAGTCTTTACAATTGTAGTTTTTTTCATAATTTGAATAAGGAATATTCAGTGCAATTTGAGGGAATTTTACTATTAATTGAAGTCGGAAGAAGAAAAAAAAGGGGATCAAACTTTTTTTTTTAATGTGTGAATGATTCCTCCAATCACGGTTGAGATTAAAGAGATATGTTTTTAGTGGGTTTTTTTTAATGATCAGACTTGTTGAGTTTCACATATCAAGCCCTGTCGAGGGTAATAGACCTTAATCAGCGCAGTGCCATATTTCATTTTTGACAGGAATGAAAACAAGGCTGTGAGGGATGGAAGTACTGTTGTTTAACATAGCGATCGTTGGGCTGATGAAACGTCTTTCCACGAAAATGGTGATCTAAGACCCTTCTACTGTGCATTTCATCATAAAGACTGTATGTCTATCCCTCACAGCCTCGTTTTCATCCGTGTTAAATTCAATACGCCGTCTAACCTGACTAAGGTCTATATCGCAGAGTAATCACAACACTTATCAGTACGGTAGTGAGTGAGACAAGCGCCACTCACATTATCTTCAAAACAATCATCTGCAACCGGATCAGGTTTGTTAAAAATCATATTTTTATACTTCATTAGCCCTACAATATTTTAAAGCTAGATGCAGTATTGGAAAAATACTTTTCCTTTCAAAGCCAAATAAATGTTTTGCAAGTGCTCATCTATGATACTTTGATGCATCGTTTTCATTTCTGAGCTTGCAAGAAGCATGTGTAGGAAATGTTATTGGATGAAATGAGCTCAATGATAATTATTATTATTAGATGAGATACAGTATGTAGAACAGATGACAATCAGTGCCAAAACAGAGAAGAAACTTTATTTAAGATTATATTTATTTTCTTATCCATTACAGATTCTGCTGGTCAGCTTGTTTAAATCATTATAAAGAAGGTGATTTATGATTATATTGACAATATGAATTTATAACTTTCTGCATCTTTATTATTCATTGAAGCAAATATCACTTACTCATTGCTGTTTGCTTTATATTCACATTGATTATAAATAAATACTTTTTTTGGACTTGTATTGAGCAGAATGTATGGACTTCTAGGCTTGTGAACCATTGTTCTTGGTTGTTGTTGTATAATGGTGTCTTGCCTTAGACCACTGTCAAACATTGGTGTCAAAATGAAAATAAATCCTTTTGAAAGTGGAATACTCTATTACTTTTTTTTTTTTTTTTTAAAGAAATACATATTTTATGCATTTAAAAAATAAGCATTTTCAGTAGAAGAAAATGTCAAATGTAACTTACCACAGTGTTCAAACTGAAAAGGTTTCAGATGCTTACATAATAAATACTTCATACCTGTGTATGCAAACAAAGAATTATTTGAATTTGTAATTAACATTAATGTGTGGGTTATAAGTAAGCTTCCAAAAAACTAACAACATTTTGCAAAAAATAATAATAAATATAGCTGCCAGCAGCAATTATCAGGGTTCAAGCCTTTAAGGCCTTTACATGCTTAAAAAGGTATTATTAGTTGGCACATAACTACTTAAATCAGAGATGGAAAAGACCATTTACAGCCAAAACAGGCAATTTACTAAGGAAATATACTGTATGTTTTCAAGCTTTTTAACAATTATCAAGGTTGAGCCAAAACCCTAGGACTAGTTCACAAGTAGGTTTTTGAAATAATCTCCAATATTTAACGAACGATTCGATTGGCAGCAGCGGTCCTAGAGGTAAAGCTGCTCTGAGTGAGGAGTTGAATGTCGTGGAAGTGTGTGAGAAATCACGTGATATACAATCCTTTACGCATGTGCGAAATGTGAAGGTTCCCTCAGTAGCCGATTTCTTTCAAATTTCTCATAGGCCTCTAGGGCCGTGAGTCAAACAGGCCCAGCGAGTTTCGCTCCGACCGGCCTCCGTTAACCTCGTCTGACAGCCGCTCGAACTTCATTGGTCGACGACAGCTGTGTTTTCCGTGATCCGCAAAAGTCCTCATAGACAATCTCAGCACCTTGGACAAAAACACAGCATGCAAGTCAATCGGAATGACTGATGCATAGCTATACCACAGGTCGAGCCTGTTAGGTGTACTGAGTTTGGTGAAATTATCTCAATACGTTAAAGAGGGATAGCCGTTTTAGTAAAAGTTGACGTTTTGGCATCCCGTCACAGATGTATCTACTTTTTTTCATTATTTATTGTCAGTCGGACTCCAGGAAATCACTCTGCACTGGTTTGGTTCCGATCAGGTGACAAACCTTGGACTAGTTCACAAGTAGGTTTTTGAAATAACCTCCAATATTTAACGATCGATTCGATTGACAGCGGCGGTCCTGTAGAGGTAAAGCTGCTCAGAGTGAGGAGATCTACCTGTCGTGGGCACATACAGAAAATTGCGTGATTTACAGTCCTTTAATCGTGACAAGCGCGAAGGCACCCCACAGTGGCGATTTCTTTCAAATTTCTCACAGGCCTCTAGGGCCGTGAGTCAAACAGGCCCAGCGAGTTTCGCTCCAATCGGCCTCGTGTTTTTCAAGATACGCAAATGACTTTATAGACAATTGTGGCACTCTAGACAAAGACACCGCATGCCAGTTTTCAGGTCCACTTCAAATGTTTTGGCATCCTGTCGCGGATGTATATTGAAATTTGGATTTATTTATTTATTTATTGACAATCAGACTCCAGATAATCTTTCTGCACTGTTTTGGTTCTGATCGTGTGAAAAACGTAGGACTAGTTCGCAAAAATAGGTTTATCGAAAAATACCTGAATATTTCGCTGTGACAATCGAATCCGTTCGTCTTGAATCAAGGATTCCAATGATATATGACACCGTTTAGAGTTATGAGCCATTACGTACTTTTGATCTCTGTAGCGCCACCATCAGGCCGATTGGGGCGAGCCTTGGTGACGTTGTTGACAGGGTTGTAGACAGTAGTCAAAGTTTCAAGTCTCTACAACTTACGGTTTGGTCTACCACATCAATTTTAGGAGAGAATGCAGATCCTTGGAAATTCTAACAATCACAGGCTGTGTCTCATTTTGAAGGCTGCATGCGTTATCAAGGCTGTCTCATCTCAGAAAGTAAGTAGGACACTCCGAATGCGACCTTCGAATGTGCTCTTCTTTCACAGGATTTCGGACGGTGCATGAGGTGTATCTTTAGCTGCTGCTGATAGCCCACAATTCTTTGCGTCGGCACCGGCAGATATACATTTCAAGCTTGTTTTTGTTTTTTAAGCTGTATTACCTCAGTAGAGAGTTGTGGTAAACAGGATTACAAGTGTTTAGGGATTTTTTAATGTTTAGAGCAGTACTTTTCAAGCAAGGCAAGAAACATTTAGCATAGCAACTTTTTGTTTTCTTTTCCACTTGTGTGTCCTACGAAAGACATCTTGTTTAATTCTGATTGAGGACAACAGGATACAATAGGATTTCAGCGCTACACACTCAAACCCGTAATAATAAACCTCACAAGGGGAATGGCCCAGGAATCTTCTAGAATTTTTCTAGAAGAACAATAGTTACGAACAGTGGGGAAAAAATAATTTAGTCAGCCACCAATTGTGCAAGTTCTTCCACTTAAAAAGATTAGCAAATTATGGTGGAAAATAAGTATTTGGTCACCTACAAAAAAAGCAAGATTTCTGGCTCTCACAGACCTGTAACTTCTTCTTTAAGTGGCTCCTCTGTCCTCCACTCGTTACCTGTATTAATGGCACCTGTTTTAACTCGTTATTAGTATAAAAGACACCTGTCCACAACCTCAAACAGTCAGACTCCAAACTCCACTATGGCCAAGACCAAAGAGCTGTCAAAGGACACCAGAAACCAAATTGTAGACCTGCACCCGGCTTAGAAGACTTAGTGTGAAGAAATCAACTGTTGGAGCAATTATTAGAAAATGGAAGACATACAAGACCACTGATAATGTCCCTCGATCTGGGGCTTCATGCAAAATCTCACCCTGTGGGGTCAAAATGATCACAAGAACAGAGAGCTGGGACCAAAGTAACAAAGGCTACCATCAGTAACACACTACGCCGCCAGTTACTCAAATCCTGCAGTGCCAGACGTGTCCCCCTGCTTAAGCCAGTACATGTCCGCCCGGTCTGAAGTTTGCTAGATAGCATTTGGATGATCCAGAAGAGGATTGGGAGAATGTCGTATGGTAGGATGAAACCAAAATAGAACTTTGGAGAAAGAATGCTGAGTTGCTTCCAAAGAACACCATACCTTCTGTGAAGCATGGGGGTGGAAACATCATGCTTTGGGGCTGTTTTTCTGCAAAGGGACCAGGACGACTGAGATTTTGAGTAAAAACCTCCTTCCATCAGCAATGGCATTGAAGATGAAAGTGGCTGGGTCTTTCAGCATGACAATGATCTTAAACACACCACCCGGGGTATATAACAAAGTATTGAGATTAACTTTTGTTATTGACCAAATACTTATTTTCCACCATAATTTGCAAATAAATTCTTTAAAGGGGTGATGAATTGAGAAATCAACTTTCCCTTGCGCTTTTGATATATAAAAAGTCATGGTAATATAAGAATATCCTGTAAGTTTCAGAGCTGACGCGATGTTGCTGTTGACTTAGAAAAGTTCACCCAAATGTTGAAAATTATTAAAGGTTCAAAATTGGTTGAAGTATTTACCCAGCTTCATGTTGGTCCAAACCCCCTGATTTGTGCACTAAATAAACCTAAATTTAAGTTATCTACTTCAATTAACTTAAGCAATTACACAAACAAGATCAGCGATATACCACTGTATTCTGATTTTGACATGTTATTGAAACGTAAACCTGACAAACAATTCTGAAAATTCTAGTCTTTCCACATTCAAGTAGAAAGAAGCTTGTATAACCAGGTGTTACCGAAGTTCTGAAGCCACTTAAAGCCAACAGGGAGCCACTCCTGGATTTCAAGCAAGCAGAATTCAGGTATTTTACCCGAAACAACTTACAGTTCACATAAGTCTCTCTGGTGCAACCTGAGGTTAAGAGTCTTTCTTAAGGGCACATTGCAAACCTGTGACCTTTCAGTTACGCATCTCTGCAACACACCACATGTGATAAAACCATGTTATTGTTAGATTGAGCTGTTTGAATGCCAGATGCTCTAGCTGAAATGAGAAGAAATCATATACATAATATATAAAATAAGATGATTTAAAAAAAATTGTGGGGTAAGATGTGTCATGCCATGCGGTAAGTTGAGTCATGGGGAAATATCTGAATGATTAGCATTTAAAAATCATGTATTATTGTAAATTTGTTTTTTTCACACACACACACACACACACACACACACACACACACACACACACACACACACACACACACACACACACACACACACACACACACACACACACACACACACACACACACACACACACACACACACACACTCTAATGCTCAGAAATGTTGTCTATGTAGGCATACACATATATAAACTCAAACACCAAAAGTGATGTCCAGCCTAGGAAATTTTACATCTTCACCCTTTATTCATATATTATAAAAAATAAATCCATAGTTGTGCGTGGAGTCGATTGTTTTATTTGTGATAATGCAATTAAACATGCCAAATTGTGCCGACATCATCTTTGGTCAGGCTACAAAAACGAGAGAACCAGCAAAATATTAATAACTGGTTATGTTCTAGTCCATGTATGTTTTTTTCCTGCAAGCTTTTTGTTTTTCTATGCATTTTTTGTTTTTGTTGTAAAATTTGTTTCAGGTTTGCCTGTTTTGCCAAATAATTTTGTCTGATTAATACCAAGTTCAGCGTTTTGTTCTTCCCTCACATTTAAATATTTAGAAAAATATAAAATATTTTCCTCATATTTTGATGGTTTATTCAAATTTGTAGTGTCAATAATAAAAAATATAAGTGAAAAAAACTTGGAAAAAAAATATTGTTATGAAAAAAGCCTCAAAATACCATTTAGAATTTTTATATGAAATATATATTTTCCAAAACATGTTTTATTCTAAAACTGTGAGAAAATCAAAGGCGTAAATCTAAACAAGCTGTGTTCCAAATTTGAGGTTGACATCTCAAATTAAATTAATGTCCCATTAATTTCCAACGCACTCATATTTTAACTCCAACCATACAAATGTGACTATTTTTTTAGGACCATTTAACCTTTTCAAATCGTGTGTGTGTGTGTGTGTGTGTGTGTGTGTGTGTGTGTGTGTGTGTGTGTGTGTGTGTGTGTGTGTGTGTGTGTGTGTGTGTGTGTGTGTGTGTGTGTAGCAAGTCAAAACCTTTACCAAGTTTCGTATCATTCAGATAAATAAAAACATAAATTATTACCAGAGGGATAACATGCATATCACACAGATACTGCTGCAATAATGAAATGTTTTAAAGTGCCCCGAATTACACGTTAGGTAATAAGATTTTGTTATTTGAATGTTATTTGTTTAGGGGCTGCAACTGTCTGATGCATTACAAAAGTAACGATTTAACGAACATGTTGTGAATGAAACTGCATTATCAGAGACACAAGACGGGGCTTGTCAATGAGTAAATGAAACTGTCAATCATCAGTGTTGAATAACAGGGTTTACCGCATATAACATAACTAAAGAAAACTTCCCCTGGTGTTATGTAATGCTATTTCACAGGGAGATTGATAAGAAAAACAGCCTGATCATGGCAACAGTTATCACGGAAGCGTTTGTATATACAGTACAGGCGTGTGGTCATATGAGTGCTTTGCTTGCCAGCATTGCCCATTTCTGATGCAATACTTGGCTGGATTGAGAGGTGTGGTGTTAAGCAGTGCCATTGTGCCGGAGATTTGTGACAATAAACTGCTGTCTCATGCTGACTGCGTCAAGGACACACGCCGTCTGGCTTGGAAATCTTAATTTTTGTGCATCATGTTGAATAAAAAACCTGAGTCACTGTCAATTTAGGATTGCATCTGAGTCAGAATTGCTGCTCTAATATGACACAACAGATTTTCAGAGTAAAATGTGTGTTGTGTGTCTTTGCTGCTTCAGTCTTTACATGCGCTCAGCTTCATCAGAAACTGAATAACATGATGAGAATGGTGGATTGTGGAGGGAGAATGTATTAATGTTGACTTTAATGTAGAAGAAAGTCTTTTCTCGGCGGCCATCTTTGAAATGCCTCTCGATGCAGCACCTATCTTATTGAATCAAAATATCCAAACCTGTTCGCCAAGCTTATGATTAAATTTCCTATTTGAAATCACCAATGAAATCTGACATCAATTGTCTTATAAATTTGGTTTCTACGCTCGAATCATGACAAAAAAGCTGGACTAAGCTAGAACACTGCCTGTTTCTATAGCAACCGGAGAGGTAACGCAATGACTTTACTAATCAACGATTGGCTCTTTCATTTAGAAGGCGGGGCTTATTCACCATTTTGGGCAGTGCACTTTCTCCCATTCATAAGTAATTGATTCAGTGAGAATTGTCATGCTGTATTATTAAAATGGCAAAATGGATGAGTAGCACATATTCACATATTCGTAGCTCTGGCCGTGGTGGTGGCCTTGCTGTTTTCTACCGCAGTCATTTGGATCTATTCCCTCTGACCCTCCCTAAGCTGTCTTCATTTGAATGTTTGGGGTTTAATTTCAATGTTTAAATTGCTTTGTGTTTACATGTTTGTGTTAATTTTTTATTTAATTCTTAATTTTTAATTGCTCAAACTGCTTTATTTATTTTTCCTCCCTTTTGTAGCACTTTGAGATTTTCTTTAAAATGTAAAGTGCTTTACAAATAAAATGTATTATTATTATTTATTATTTATATTCTCAAATAACAGACCTGGGTTAATTTCAAGAGCTTTAAAAATAAAAAAAGAACACCAATTTTTTTCTATATATATTGTTATATATGTTTCACATTAAGATTATAAGGGTACTGGACTTGAGTACTTTTAATTACGACAATGCTAAATACTATTAATAATGATAATATATTTAAGATTCAGAGTTGTGTAGTGAAGGATAGGCATTCAGTTCATTGTAGTTTTGATTGAAATTCTGCAGGATTTAATTGCTTCCATATTTTAAGGTGATTATGTCAGGCTAATGACCTTATCCACTAAACAGTGATATAGTGTTTGACATTGCACTTTGGTATTTACCGACTGTTAGATGAGGAACGCACCTGGGGTGTCATGACCAACCTTCAGGTGTTGTAGCCAAACTTGTTTAGTTCAACCATTCAAAATTTAGATGTTTTTGAAAGAATTGGTTACAATTTATTTTGATGGTCCACTTTAGACATTCTAAGTAACTTTGCAACTACATGTCAACTAACTCTCATTAGAGTATTAGTAGCTAAACTAAAAAAAGGGGAATTTGTGAAAATGGTTACGTCATGCGCATGCGTATCAAAGTCCCTTTTAAGGAAAGTCTGTTTATTCGGCCTCCGGGCAGCTGTTTCAGGCACAAGATCAAGTCCTACTGAGGGAATCCTGTGCTGAACTCTGAAATCTGACACAAACTGTCCCATATATGTTGTTTTTATGCACAAATAGCATTAAAAAAGCGGATTTTTAAAAAGCGAAACGAATGCGCATGTGCAGGCCTAAGTGCGAGTCTCAAGTTTCTATGGGAACCGGAGCTTCTAATTGCAGCTGCAGTGACACAATGACTTTGCCGATTAACGATTGGCTCTTTAACTTTAGAAAGCGAGACAATTCCACCATATTGCACGTTTCAGTTTCTCAGTCCCATTCATAAGTAATAGGAGTGAACCGTATTTCTATGGGTATGTTTACACGACAATGATGTACTAAAAACAGACAAAACCTTGCATTTTCAGGCCCACAAAACGCCACTGTTGTGTAAATTAATGGCCAAAAGTTTTCAGTTTTCCGTTGAAAACAGTGTTGTGTAAACATGCCCTATATCTTCAATCGATAGGTGCATAGTTTATTTACAAAGTGACATGATGAACTATTCCTTCAAGGTACAAAGGTTCTGAACTGATGACATGGTGGTTATGAAGCTCATTTATGAGAGGATGTGACAGGCTAATGTTCAGAGATGGCTTCAGTTCAGATCAATATCAAGTAACCTTGCTTCAGTTACGCGTCTTTTCTCAGCGCTGAGGCATAATTGGTGGAGAAATCGACAGCACAGTTTCTCCCCATGGCCATGTAGACAAAAGAGGCCAAGCTTAAGTCGAAAGCAGACATACAATTTCCCTTTCTTCAAATCACATCAGGACAGCCGATAAAGCAGGACAAATCTCCAGGACATCCACTTTATCTCTCGTAATTGTATTTTGGTTTCCTCTGAAGCCAACATTATGCTTAATCATGTTTTTAAGTGTTCATTGTTTTCACCACAAGTTGCACAAGCCTGTGTGTTCACATGCAGTTGATATAATGACATTTACATGATACTCCAAGGTACATCAAATAACAAGATATGGTACTATGAGATAAATTATACTATGGTATATAATACCATAGCATAATTACTATGTTTTTTTTCACCACAGGTTACACAAGAGTGTGAGGTAACATGGATTTCATAATCAAATACCATGTTGTGTATATCATACTCATGGGACACATTTCATAAACATGGTAATTTGCACATTTTGTTAAAGTAGTAGTCTATTAGTTTATTAGTTTGTGTGTAAAACCATAACAAGTATGGTTAATGATGTTGTTAGGGTTTTATTGTTATCACTAAGAGTTGTGTAAGAGTTTTCACAAGTTGTTTACATGATACTTCAGTGTCCTTCAGAATATACCATGTGTCCAAAACATGGCCTGATTTCTTAATGTAGCCTATAACTGTATACAGCAAGTGTGTACAACAATGGTTATGTTTACATCATTCTTGACATACATACTTATGGTACTCCTATACTTCAAAGAATAAGATTACCATGATACATGTGCAGATTTGTTAACGTAGAAGTCTATACGTTTATTATAATGTGTGTAAAACTAAAACAAGTAATGGTTAATGACCCTAAGTCTTTATTGTTATCACTAAGAGATATGTTCACATAGATTTCAAATTAATATACCATGTTGTTAACAGGATTTCCTCAAAAGGTAAGCTTGCCATATACGTGTCCAAAATATGGTTTGTCGATGTAGACAGTAGTCTATTACTGTATTACAGTAGGCTAAGTGTGTATAAAACCATATCAAGTAATTGTTTTAATTGCTAAAAATAAAGAGTTGCGCAAGTGTGAGTTCAGGCGAGTTTTAATATTCATTATATTTACCAAGGTACTTCAGTGTATTTATTTGGTTAGTTAAATATTATTTGGTGTGTGTTTCTGTGTTAAACGCTTAATGTTTTCAAATGTTTGTTGCGCAAGAGTGTGTTTATGGACTTCGCTGAGGGTGAAATGCAATCCCAGGCAAATTTACATCATTCTTACCATACAGCCCCACAGATTTTTGTGCCACACCCCCCTCCGCGCAACATGGTCTCGTCCAGTCACCTGAGAGGACGAAAGAGCGCGGGCCCCTGATGACGCGAGGCGGGCCATTCCATAAATACTCCCGCGCTCCTTAGAGGGGTGACAGATTCCCTGCGCTTTCCAAACGAGCCAACTACAAAAGAGAAATTAAAAATGATGAACGGAGAAATTAACGGGTTCCACAACTCTCTTATTGAGGAGGACTGCTTCTTGTTTACATCGGAGTCCGTTGGAGAAGGGCATCCAGGTAAAATATCCACACTAAACTTTGTGTGAAGTTACAGTATTCAACTCCGCTATTACGTTACATAACAGCACCTGTTCTGCACGTTCCTATTTTCAATATTTTTTGCTAACCACATTTTTAATAGAATAACTATTTGCTTTTGTTTGTAAACATGTACATATAATTTAATGCTCAGATTAAATTAAAGTCGCGTATCTGTTTACTCTGATGTTCTGTAGACTTGGAAACGCGGTTGTACTTTGTTTTCTATGGATGTGTCTCAAAACTAGTGAGCTGCCATCCTAGACACCATTCATTTTCTAATCACACACACGCACACGCACACGCACACGCACACGCACACACACACACACACACACACACACACACCTCAACACTGAAGCCCCTCCTCTGATGCTCAGATAGGTTGTCTATGTAGGGAACTCTCCAGGTGTTGAGACACAGCGTCGCACGTGGGCTCAAGCATGCGGCCTCAGACTCCGCCCACTCTACATCGTCTCCATATGGTTTTATCTGCAGTTCTTTTCTCTGACCGGTATCTCCAAAATAACAAAAAGTACCATAAAGGTTATTTTCAGATACTTTAAATTAAAGTTTAGTTTTGCTGGTAGCGCTTTACAGTCCTGTATATACTTTTTATTACAGTAATTACAATTACTGGGTAATAACTCTACTAACCCTGAATCTAACCTTAACCAGAGTAGTTACCTTATATTACCCAGTATTTTTTTTTTAGGTAAGTACACGTAAAATAAATGTATTTTTAATATCATGGAGTCATTCTTATTTCTTTCAGTTTCTGTTTTAGATGTTTTCAGTTTTTTTTTTTTTCAAGATCTTAGATATATTGGATCTAAACTAAATGATAGAATTGCAAAAATAAAAAAATATAAAATTAATAATAAAACAATAAAAAGTAAATACAATCGTATAGTTGTATAACGCACTGAAAAGCCCTGATTTAGTCTTCAAATAGCCTACTAGTCTTCAAACGTGAACCGTAAGGAAAACAGATGTGATACTTCTTAGAGTTAAAAAAAATGGTTATAGAAGGGTTAAAAACTGAACACGGCAACAAAAACCAATTAAGCGCTTTCCTAAACACCTGCAGTACATCAGCAAACGGTATAATTTGTATAATTTAAAATTAAAATATGCATTTTAGGAAATTCAAAAACTCATCATACTGCATATGTCACATACACACGTTTGCATGCATGTAAGAATAACATCCATAGGAAAATGTATAAGCTTAGAGTATCTCCCGCTTGTTGATTCTCAGGCACAGCTGATTAAAAACAGGACAAATCAAGCAATATATAGAATACTAATTATTGTTATTTTTGTACTGTACAGATAAGATATGTGACCAGATAAGTGATGCTGTGTTGGACGCTCACCTGAAGCAAGACCCAGATGCAAAAGTGGCCTGTGGTATGTTGACTTGCTTGAGTTTTGCATGTGTTTTTCAGATTGTAAGGCCTGAATGTGAATGTTTCATGGCCCTTCTTCTTTCTTTTTTCTTCTAGAAACTGTAGCCAAGACTGGAATGATTTTGCTGGCAGGAGAGGTGACGTCTCGTGCTGTTGTGGACTATCAGAAGGTGGTCCGTGACACCATAAAACACATCGGCTATGACGACTCGTCCAAGGGTTGGTTTGATGATACATTTTATTATAGAAAATTCAGCACTACTGTTCAAAAGTTTGGGGTTGGTAAGATTTCTAAAATGTTTTTATGCATTTATTTGATCAAAAATACAGTAAAAACAGGAATATTGTGTAATATTATTAGAATTTACAACAACTGTGAATATATTGAGTATATTGAGACTGAGTACATCCTGTTCAGCCCGGATTCATCTAATAGTGCTTGTAGCTTTGGTCCTATGACACCTCAGTTTGCTCCGTTTGTACGTAACCTGGGTGTTATTTTGGACAAAAACATGCAGTATGATAAACAGATTGGTGCAGTAGTGAAGGCGAGTTTTTACCAGCTACGACTTCTTAGTAAGGTCAAATATTTTTTGTCCAGAGCCGACCTTGAAAAAGCAATTCACGCCTTCATCAGCTCGAGGATCGACTACTGTAATGCCCTCTATACTGGACTAAATACATCACTCATCAGTCGCCTTCAACTGGTACAAAACGCAGCCGCACGTCTTCTCTCTAATATATCGAAACGGTCACACATCACCCCGGTCCTCCGCTCGCTTCACTGGCTTCCAGTGCAGTTTAGGGTGGAGTATAAAATTCTGTTGTTTGTGTTTAAGGCCATCCATGGTTTGGCCCCAGTATACCTCACTGAACTAGTAAAAACATATCAGCCAGCCAGAACACTCCGTTCCTCTGATCATATTTCTCTCAAGTACCCCAACATACAGGTATAAAAAGTTTGGAGGCCGGTCATTTAGTGTTCAAGGACCAAAGTTGTGGAATGCACTCCCTGTGCACCTCCGTAACATCACGGTGCTGAGTGTTTTCAAAACACATCTGAAAACACACTTTTTTAATCAAGCCTTTGACTCTTAGTGCTGGTCTTGATTGGTTGGACTTGTTTTTATGTTGTCGTTTGATGCTTGTTTTGGAAAGCGCCTTGTGCACCTTTTGGCTGCTGTAAGGCGCTATATAAATAAAAATTGATTGATTGATTATTGTAAAGTGTAATTTATCCCTGTGATCAGAGCTTCAGCATCATTCCTCCAGTCTTCAGTGTCACATGATCCTTCAGAAATCATTCAGATATGAGGATTTGCTTCTCAAGGAACATTTATGATTGTTAACAATGCTGAAAACAGTTGTGCTGCTTCATTTTTTGTGGACATTTTTAAGGATTATTTTATGCATAGAAAGCATTAATTTTAAACAAAAAGCTTTTGTAACATTATACATGTGTTTATTGTCACGTTTGCTCAGTTTAATGAACCTGATCTGAATGAAAGCATCAATTCCTTAAAAAGAAAAAATGCTACTGACCCTGAACTTTTGAACAGCATTGTGCTTTTTAAAGGTAACAGACAAACAAACTAAAAAATGTCATCAGAGCAACTGAAACAGTTCTGTATTCTCTCTCCTGATCCCGCAGGCTTTGATTACAAGACCTGTAATGTGCTGGTGGCTCTGGAGCAACAGTCTCCAGACATCGCCCAGGGGGTTCATATAGATCGCAATGAAGAGGATGTGGGAGCTGGCGACCAGGTAATTCAGTAGGGATGCTCCCATATAAAAAAAATTGTCCGATAACTGATAATTCTTTATATTTGAAAGCCGATAACCGATATATTGGCCGATAAACCAAAATTTGTATATAATTTTTGAGAGCCTGATTACAAAGACAAAAGTCTCACCATTAAAAGTCATGTCCCAAGCACACAATTATAATGCTTTTATAATAATTGTATGTAGCCTTTATGACAGACTTGCGCTGCACATGTTGCACTTGAACTGTATTTTTCCTTTGGAAGTGATTTTCAATCACATTTCAAACAATTCATGGCAAACAGTGTGTATCTGAAGTAATCCAATATTTATTGGCTTTAATATAACGATAACATTAAAAAATATATCGGCCGATACCGATATGATGGCCAATATATCGCGCCTCGCTATAATTCAGTGCAGTCTAAAAACTGTAAATGAAACTTTTTTAATGACATTTGAATATTAATATTTTCTGTATTGTGCTGTTATTCTTCCAGGGTCTCATGTTCGGTTATGCCACTGATGAGACTGAGGAATGTATGCCGCTCACTATTGTGCTCGCCCACAAACTTAACTCCAAGATGGCTGAACTACGCCGCAACGGCACCCTGCCCTGGCTCCGCCCGGACTCCAAGACTCAGGTCTGCCGAATACTGTGCATTACTGCCAACCTTTTATATATATATATGATATATATGCGTTATGAGTTAACTAACCAGCTATGAGGTGAATCATAACACTAAACTTTTAATTTGAAGCAAAATGTAAAAATGGTACAAGACTACGTACCAAGATACAATACCAAGAGAGTATTTAACAGCTTCAGCGAGGGAAAGAACTACAATCCCATGAAGCATTGTGAACTGCATGATCAAATTAAAAAAGATGCAGGAATATAAAACAATTCATTCAGAGTTGTTGATTATATCTATAGAAACAATATTTGGTCACACTTTAGATTAGGGTCCAATTCTCACTATTATCTATGACTTTTGCCTCAATAAACTCCTAATTACTGCTTATTAATAGTTAGTAAGGTAGGTTTTGGGTAGATTAAGGGATGTAGAATAAGGTTATGCAGAATAAGGCATTAATATGTGCTTTATAAGTAAAATATACTAGAAATATGCATGCTAATAAGCAAATAGTTAATAGTGAGAATTGGACCCTAAACTAAAGAGTTACCCAATATTTGTTTTAGTTTATTGCAATATATATATATATATATATATATATATATATATATATATATATATATATATATATATATATATATATATATATATATATATATATATATATATATATATATATATATATATATGCTAGTGGCTCTTTTTTTAAATGCTGGCAGGAAAGAGTTAATAATCATAATTTGACATTACCCATGTATGCTTTATCGGTATATATATATATATATATATATATATATACGGATAAAGCATACATGGGTAATGTCAAATTATGATTATTAACTCTTTCCTGCCAGCATTTAAAAAAAGAGCCACCTCTAGCATTTTTGATAATTTGAGAAAATCTCGTTTTTCATCAAATATTACATCTGGATCGGATTCATAACAATGATCAAAACACAGATGGAGTAAATCGAGTAAATCAGCACCCCATCATTTAATTCAGTAACATTAGGCAGCTTTGATTCATATGCTGTTAAATGTTGATAATCGTATTATTTTACACATGCATCTGCTTACATATGATATTGCTTATTTCTGCTTCTTCTTCCCCTGTGTTTTGATCTGGATATTCAGTACTCTTTCAGATGATGCGTAATAGCACCCCCTACCGTAGAACAGTGAAAACACAGAAAGGCAGAAATTAACAACCTCGTAGCACACACTCCAGCAAACCAGCATGCAAAATCATATGTTAGTGATCAGCAATGCATTTCTGGTTGCATTTCAGAACTCAAAAATGTGTTCGTGCATAACTTGAAGTGCATGCAAGTTTGCTGACTCTGTGCTTTACGAACAGGTTACTGTGCAGTACAGACAGGAGCGTGGTGCCATGCTGCCGGTGCGTGTCCACACTGTTGTAGTCTCCGTGCAGCACGACGAAGACATCTGCCTCGATGAGATGCGAGATGCGCTCAAAGATAAAGTCATCAAAGTTGTGATCCCTTCCATGTATCTGGATGACGATACCATCTATCACTTGCAGCCCAGTGGCCGCTTTGTCATTGGAGGCCCTCAGGTAGTGTCCACTTGTAAATCTTCACTAAAAGTGTTATTACTTGTAATGCTTGTAACTTAAACGCTATTCCACTGACTTAGGGTGATGCCGGCCTGACTGGTCGTAAGATTATTGTCGATACCTATGGAGGCTGGGGAGCCCATGGTGGAGGAGCTTTCTCTGGAAAGGACTACACCAAAGTGGACCGCTCAGCTGCGTACGCTGCCCGCTGGGTGGCCAAATCTCTAGTAAAGGCCAAACTGTGCAGACGTGTCCTTGTGCAGGTCAGCTGTCTTCTGCTGAGCAAGTATAATTCTTTGATAAAGTTCATTAATATACGCATAAAATTTCCTTCCCCACGATACAGGTTTCTTATGCCATTGGAGTGGCCCATCCTCTTTCCATTTCCATCTTCCACTATGGCTCATCCCAAAAGAGTGAGCAGGAGCTGCTCAAAATCGTCAAGAAAAACTTTGACCTTCGTCCGGGAGTCATTGTGAGGTAACAGCTGCTGTCTTTGTGCACTCTTCTCACCCGCTTTTATGTTTCTTCAGCTTTCAGCTTGACGGGTTCGGGTGTAAATCATTTCTTTTGCTTTTGCTTCAGTTTGTGCTTCACCTTCTATGGGTCTTTGCATCTGATCAGACAGATTATAATAACTCTAGCAAACGCATTCAAATTTATTCAAAAGTAATTATTGAGGATTCAGTACATAAAGAGTCAGTAATAAAATGAAAAGCAATATAGTGGTCTTATTGACCCTAGAACAGTTCATGATGTTTTGATGCATCTAAAAAAACAACACAATACAATACAAGTATTGAAGTAAACTTTCAGAAAGAGAAGAGTAATAATGTAAAATAAAGTCAGGGCATGATTATTACATAATTTACCTTATATAAAAGTCAAGACAGGCATTTTGACTAAGAAGTCTATTTGACCACACACTCACACACACACACACACACACATGTTTGTTTTTGTGAAATGTTGGGACATTCCATTGGCGTAATGCATTTTATACTGTACAAACTGTATTTTCTATCCCCCTACACTGCCCCTGCCCCTAAACCTACCCATCACAGGAGACTGTGCAGTTTACTTTCTGTGAAAAAAACCTCATCCTGTGTGATTTATACGCATTTTGAAAAGTGAGGACATGGGGAACATCCTCATATTTCACCCTCTTTTTGTAATACCTATGTCATACCCATGTCATTATACACATTTGTGTCCTGATATTTCACAAAAACATGCCCACACACACACACACACACACACACTGCCCCTAAACCTACCCATCACAGGAAACATTCTGCATTTTTACTCTCAATAAAACTCATCTTGTGTGATTTATAAGCCTTTTGAAAAGTGGGGACCGCTGGCTGGACCCCACTATATAGGTGATCTCAGGTTTTACTATCCTTATGGGGACATTTGGTCCCCACAATGTAATATAAACAAGGACACACACGCACGCACACACAGGCTGGTGCGCTATCTTTCTGGCCATAGACCTACCCATCACACAACACTTTCTGCATTTTTACATTTTCATAAAAACTCATTCTGAATGATTTATAAGCTTTTGCACCCGTGGGGACCTCAATTTAGGTCCCCACAGTGACCCGATTCCCCATGAATCTGTGTGCATCCAGGTTGAAGTCCCCACCAGGCTAGAAAAACATGTACACACACACACACACACACACACAGCTCTTTGAAAGCAGTCTGTACAACTGATAATTTAGAAGTATTGTTTTATTTTACTTTGGTACCGAATTTTGACATCCCTTGAAAACTTTTGTATCACAACATCTCTGCTGAGACACATGATCGGCTCTGTTCAAAACCATAGTGAGCTCCTACTTAGACAGCATTATAGATCCGTCATGAAGGCAAAAAGCTGGCAGCAAAATTATTCTGCCCTACAAAATACCATTGGCCAGAATGGCAGCATTGCATAAGTCACAGATAAGAGGGTACCTTAATGAACGTCAAATTACAGAGATCACCCATTTTTTAACCAAATATTTGCATATATACTAGGTGTTTTTACTAGGTGTAAAAATCAATTCCTCCATGGAGAAAATGAGGAGTTTTTACTTCCGGAATGGAACTGTTGCACTCGATTGACTATGAACATTAAAGTCTCTCATGCACTTTACATCCCTTGTGTGGCACACATTAGTGAGCATAAAAAGCGTTTCAGATACTTCCAGTGTAAAGCTATCTGGTGTGGAACAGAGCCATCATGTTTCCTCTCTGGATTCATTGTATCCTAAAGTGGAAAGGTTCGAGAGTTTAGCTAGTGTTTGCTATTAGACTTCCTCTCTATTTCATGCTGCGATTTCCTTCTTCAGGGTAACTAGTGCGTGTAACGGTAAGTGGCGCTTCATCTCTTCTCTGGCTGGCTGGGTGTTAAAAAACGCACACTTGTAGTACATGATAATCTTGCACACAGTTGTATTTTGATGAGTCAATAATCCGTGGCCAATGTGTTCTAGGGAGCTGGAGTTGAAGAAGCCAATTTATCAGAAGACCGCTGCTTACGGCCACTTTGGCCGTGACTCTTTTTCTTGGGAAGTGCCCAAAAAGCTGCACTACTAAAGCTTTTGTCAAGGTTTTTCCCCTCTAGGCCTGTTGGCGTATTCTACAGAGAAGCCCGCATGGCTTATGGGGAGAAGTCTTATTCTGGTACAAGTCCTGCTGGTCCATCTTATTGAATTTCCTTTTATTTTCCCATCATATTGCATCACCCATTTCACTTGTTAATCAGCTTAAACTTGTTAATAAAGGAGGTGTACTACACAGATTAATACATTCATTTTAAAATGTAAGAATTCTAAACTGGTTGGCCAGTATTAACTATGGCTTTTGATTTTATGCAGCCTTTCACCACTGTATTATATATGCATTCCCAATCATTTTTTAGTACTTTTAAACCGTGTATTATTTATTTGTGCTGTCATATTGTAATCTGGAGGTCAAGTGTCATGCTGTATGTTGCTGTATTTGGTTGACGGGTAACTTCTCTTCCCTAGTGCTCTGCGGTTCCCAAGTGTCGTACAGAAAAACTTTGGGGACCAGCCACAAGGAAAGTGGTTGCGCAGTGCCTGGGTATGAAGTGCCACTTCTTTTGGCCAATACTCTAATGCACTGATTGATGCTTATTGTGTTTCTTCTTTCACAGTCGCATTTTTTTCTTGAGTAGAGGGATAGCAATTTTGGCTGGTGTTGTACAGAGAAACTAGCCTTGTTTACATGCCTACTCTCTCTCTGTCTCTCTATCTTGCTCTCTCTCTCTCTCTCTCTACCTTCCTCCAGTTTTAATTTATTTTTAACAATAAAATGTTTTCTATGATGATGTCATTGTCATTGTGTCATTTTCTCTCTGTATATAGAAATATGTATAACTGGTAGGGATGCACCGATTTGAACATTTTGCCAGATAACAATAACCGATATATTGGCCGATAAATCTAAATCCAATTTTTATATAATTTTTGAGGGCCTGATTACAAAAACAAGTCTCACCATTAAAAGTCATGTCCCAAGCACACAATTATGATGTTCTCATTATAGTTTGATGTAGCCTATATGACAGACTTGCGCTGCACATGTATTTTCCTTTTTTGAAGCCGATACCGATATGTTGTGCATCCCTAATAATCTTTTTGGCCATAGGAATTATGTTTGAATTAAACTTTATTGACACATTTAAGATGGCCATAAGTCAATGATTGTTCTGCGCTATGTCAGCATTCAAACCCACAATGTGTAGTTTATTAAGAAACCGTGAGCTGGCATGATTTAAACTGGCAGGTCCAAACAAATCATGATTCCAAGTTTTACTCTTTGGTACAATATTTCCGGAGGTGCTGGAAGATTCATTGTGTTGTAGGAATGGTCCATGCTTGATAAGACAGTTTTAATAATGCTGCAGGGAGGATGTATTTTTGTAGGCTAAACCCAGAAACAAGTTGCATTTTAGCACTTCCGGTTCCATCGTCCTGAAGTCAATGAGTTTTTTTAAATGGGTTTTTGGTTAAATACCTGAAATAAAGTCTGTGGTTTAGGCAAGAACGGGATATTTTCATGTTTTATTCTATGGCATAAAATACATCAGCAATACCCAGCATAAATACCATGCATAAATTAATACTCTTGTACTTGGTTGCTAACAAGTGGTTAAATGAGACTACAGAGGTTAGGTAAACTCATTTACGCACTAGTCTACTTTCACAGCCTCATTGTGCTTCTACAAACTATTGTAATTCAAACTCATGTTTTTAAATAAAGAAAAGATTAAGGGGGGTGTAGTTCGTTTATAGCCTTAAGTATAACTTCATTTCTGGTGCTTGTATTTAGACTTTAAAATGTATTTGGGGTTTATTCATGCGCATGCTTATTACATGTTCAGTCTATTGGCACGTAGTTTTGTTATGAAGGGACATCGCCAACTACTGGCCTGGCAGCAGAATGCAGCTTTTTAATTGTTTTCGTGGATTTGTGTGAATGGTAATCGGTTTGACAATGTGGTCGTCTGTACACTTTTCTGTTTTTAGTACATCGTTGTCGTGTAAACGTACCCGGAGTGAAGACATTTTCACATCAAAGTAAGATGGTGGAGTCCCAGAGCACACCCACCTATTATGTAATTGTAATGTACCAATGGTAAAGTTGTTTAACAGCTAGTGCATTTTTTTTTTTTTGGAAAGTTAGCGCTGGCAAGCTGCTTTGAACCACTAAGGCTGTGTTCACACGTTTGGTCCGAACCAAAAAAAAAACATTTAGTCCTGATACGCTTAGCGTTCACATTGGCATTTTAACACAGAACCTACAGATACACTATATTGCCAAAAGTTTTGGGACGTCTGCCTTTACATGCACATGAACTTTAATGACATCCCATTCTTTATCCGTAGGGTTTAATATGGATTTGGCCCACCCTTTGCAGCTATAACAGCTTCAACTCTTCTGGGAAGGCTTTCCACAAGGTTTAGGAGTGTGTTTATGGGAATTTTTGACACTTCATCTAGAAGCAAATTTGTCGTGCACTGATGTTGGACGAGAAGGCCTGGCTCGCAGTCTCCGCTCCAATTCATCCCAAAGGCGTTCTATCGGGTTGAGGTCAGGACTCTATGCAGGCCAGTCAAGTTCCTCCACAGCAAACTCGCTCATCCATGTCTTTATAGACCTTGCTTTGTGCACTGGTGTGTAGTCATGTTGGAACAGGAAGGGGCCATCCCCAAACTGTTCCCACAAAGTTGGGAGCATGAAATTGTCCAAAATGTCTTGGTATGCTGAAGCATTAAGATTTCCTTTCACTGGAACTAAGGGTCCAAGCCCAACCCCTGAAAAACAACCCCACACCATAATCCCCCCTCCACCAAACTTTACACTTGGCACCAGGGGCGTAGCACCAAATTCTGGGCCCTGTATACTCTCAATGTCAGTGGGCCCCCTACGAAATTGATGGGATTTGAAAGGGCTCTCTCCTAGATGGGGCCCTGGGTAGTCAGGTCCACTTTTCCCCCACTACCACACCCATGCTTGGCACAATACAATCAGGCAAGTCCCGTTCTCCTGGCAACTGCCAAACCCAGACTCGTCCATGGGATTGCCAGACAGAGAAGTGTGATTGGTCACTCCAGAGAACACGTCTCTAGAGTCCAGTGGTGGCGTGCTTTACCCCACTGCATCCAATGCTTTGCATTGCACTTGGTGATGTAAGGCTTGGATGAGCTGCTCGGCCATGGAAACCCATTCCATGAAGCTCTCTACACACTGATCTTGAGATAATCTGAAGGCCACATGAAGTTTGGAGGTCTGTAGCTATTGCATGCGCTGACCCGCTCTGTGATTTAACGTGGCCTACCACTTCATGGCTGAGTTGCTGTTGTTCCCAATTGCCTCCGCTTTGTTATAATACCACTAATAGTTGATCATGGAATATTTAGTAGTGAGGAAATTTCACGACTGGACTTATTACAGAGGTGGAAACCTATCACGGTACCACGCTTGAGTTCACTGAGCTCCTGAGAGCGACCCATTCTTTCACAAATGTTTGTAGAAGCGTCTGCATGCCTAGTGCTTGATTTTATTCACCTGTGGCCATGGAAGTGTTTGGAACACCTGAATTCAATGATTTGGAGGGGTGTCCCAATACTTTTGGCAATATAGTGTACCGAGCCTAAATAGGGATACGTTCACATCCTGATTGGTTGGTTTTTAATACGACGGTATAATGACTGAGAACTCGTGAAGAGCTTATAAAATGTGTAAAGCAGTCAAAAGAGTGGCAGGAATCCTCTGTCACACACAAACGAAGAGACGCGGTTCTGATGCCTGTACCGAACTGATGGGCAACATCCCCACTATGACGAGAAAAAACAGGTGGGCTTGAGCATCCTGTCCTTTTAGTGTCGCATCTTGTGACATCGTGTCCCAGATTTGGTTCGTTTTCATGTCTTTGATCTGTGTTGTGCTCATATTTCAGTCAAACCACACCAGAGTTCGTTTGGAAGCCGACCGAGACCCATCTATTCAGTGGTCTTGGCCTGCTTGTTTGATGTGCACTATAGGGCTCATATGGCAGCGTTCACACCTAATCAAATGAGCCACACTAACAGAGCAATCGCACCAGGGTTCGTTTTAATACAACCAAACATGCCAAGTGTGAACACATCCTTAAGCACCTTTGTTTTGGATATTTTATTCAAAATGGCATCACACCCATTCATTGTTCAATGTCTTATGAAGTAATTATATTGGGACCTTAACTTTACCTATTGACTTATTTTTTTTAGAAGACAGGACTTCTCTTTTGTGAGTCTCCATAATACGCTTTGCAGTTTCTCCCATTCATAGTAATACGAGTGAACCATCTCTTCAACATACAGGCTTTGCTTCTACCCAACTTTTACCCTTTCGCAACCGGCTATTAATTTCTCTTTGGTTTACTTGAGTGGCCATAACTTACCTCTATGAGTAGGAGCAGTCAGCTGATCTGTGCTGTCTTAGCACATGGAGTAATATCTGTCACTGGTCTAGCTGTATGATATAGATACAGTAGATACAGTATAGATTACAGTTGTCAATGAAAAATACACCTTTTTAGTATACAGCTATAAATAACGTGTTTTTATACCTTTTTAGAGCAGAGATGTTTTAGAAAAGGTTGTTTCAAATGTAGTTTAATAGCATCTGTTGATTTGGTATTTGCTTTAAGTGCTCAATTGCACCAATCACACTAGTGCTTTTAACCGTTGCATGCAGCACAGAAACAGCTAACAGAGAATCATAATCATATTTTGCTCTTCAGTAACACAGTTCTACAGTTACACTGTACCAAGGACCATGAATAGCACGTGTGCTCAAGTTACATCTAGTTTGCTTACTTTCCAAATTCAAATATCAATCATTAAACATGCTCGTTTGCCAAAGGAACACACCCTCAGTGCGTATCATTTGCTTATATTTTTATCGTGCGTCATATGAATGGCATGTACAGTACGGATGTGTGCTGAGTGATGTGAAACAGAATATTGCATCCTTCCACACTAAAAATAAGTGTCAACTAAAGTAAAGGTTAGATCATAAACTGTCACGCTAAATGTTAAGCCTACCACGTGCCCAGTGATGAAGTGCAATAAAAGAATACTGAACATGGGAAACCAGTTGCTTTGTACATCATTTTGCATTATGTTTCACTTGTTCCAGAGTGTAACAACCTCGAACTTTGTGAATGAATTTACCTTCCGACCTTCACAATATCAGCTCCATTTGGAAATATCTCCACATACCGGCCATTATTGCATCATCCACATCAGAGACAGAGAGCTCAAAGTCAAGGGACAAAAGAGGAGCCAGAACGGCTCATCCTCAAAAAGTGAACATTTTAACATGCTATAAAAATGATCTGTGGGGTATTTTGAGCTAAAACGTCACACACACAATCGGGGGACATCAGAGACTTATTTTACATCTTGTAAAAATGGGCATTATAGGACCCCTTTAAAAATGATTTTTTTTTCAAGGTCAAATCTACAAATCTATCAAGGTCAAATCTACAAATAGCTCCCAACGAAAGTATCGTTTATTGTAATAAGTGAACAGGCTATTGATAAGCTATTTTCTTCACAAACGCTGTTTATTCAGCCTCTCCTCCATTGATAGCCATAAAAATAAAAAAAACGGCCTTGTCTCCTTCCCTGCGTACCGCCAAAGCAGGAGCGTTAGCTTTAGCCGTTATGTTTTTTTAGCTGAAGTTTGCAGACATGCCTTCCAGTGGCTTTGATAAAGTGCTGCATTTGTAGGCCAAAACCGAGAAACAAGCATTAGAACACTTCCGGTTCCATCGTCTTGAAGTCAATGTGTTTTTTGAACGGGTTAAATGCTTGAAATAAGGTCTGTGGTGAACACAAGCTCAAGATATGTTCATGATTTACTGTATGTTTTATAATACCCTCTTGTGATTTTTAAAGCTTTTACTTGTCTTTTAAAAGGCAGTTGCTAGCAAGTGTCTATATGGGACTACAGAGGTTGTCGGGGACATTAAACATCACATCGAACAGATAAACTCACTAGTCGGTAGATCTCCAGGTACAGTATTGGACACCCCTGATTTAAAGCCCATATTAAGCTTTTGACTAACATGAGTTATACAGTGAGAAGAACATGCTCATGCACAGAGACAGGTCAGGATGTCATCGGAGCTAAGAGGTAAATATCACTGCACGGCGTGCTACTGGATTATGCCCAGAAGAGAGAGAAAAATACAAATGCAAGAACAGGTTGAAAGGCCAAGGCATTTTATCATTTACATGCACCGAGGTCACCAGACTCTAGATGGATGCATTCTATACGATACCACATAAAGATCAACTTAAAACAGGGGGTATTTTGTCTTACAGCGCATCTACACGGACGCTAGACAAAAATGTCTTTTTATGCAATGATTGGGTTGCAAAAACGTAGTACTTATGGTATAAAATATGGTAAACTGTAAAATTGCAACATGGAGACACGTGCAAGGGTGTGTGCTAGATGTGTGCCCCAATGTCTTTGGTCCCTGACCATCCAATCAGGACACGGTGCGGCGGGTGAGGTCTGTGGGCGGAGCGTGGATGCATGGGAATGTGAACATTTGTCTTCTCTCACACGAGGGGCGAGCACACTCACTATATCGAGGGGGGGTTGATCCAGTGCCATACCCTCACTCCCCTGAAGGGCCTCTAAAGCCTGTGGAAACGGCCCCTCCCTTTGAATACTCTTACGTAATCTGTGCATTGAGCGGAAATTCCTATTAAGTGCTTGGGTTTTGTAGCATTAAAAGTCAACTGCATTACTGTCAAATTCTGTACTGTCAGCTTTCTAACCATATAAAATAATGACTGTGAATCTGTGCATTTGCTACTTGGTGCATTGAACTGTACTTTATCTAAAAACAGATCCTTCCAGCTCTAAAATGTGATAAGCCTCATTCAAGGCTGTTGTAAAATTACCAAAATGTACATACCTGTGATCACACTGCTCCTGAAATCCAAGTTAGTACAGGCTATAAGCAGTTCCAGGCTAATATGAGCTGCCACTCCCTGATATTCTTAACACCTTTTAACTTTACATAACTTTACATAACCTTCTTATTAAAAAGAAGGTGCAAACAGCCTATCGGGATGAATTTTGCGCACACACACAAACACGATATACGATAGTAGGTACGGAAACCCCCTTACATTTTTCGGTTCAGAAACGCTAAAATAATTTAAGTTAATTTTTTCTAATTAATGTACACACAGCACCCCATATTGACAGAAAAACACAAAATTGTTGACATTTTTGCAGATTTATTAAAGAAGTGAACTGAAATATCACCTGGTCCTAAGTATTCAGACCCTTTGCTGTGACACTCATATATTTAACTCAGGTGTTGTCTATTTCTTCTGATCATCCTTGAGATGGTGCTACACCTTCATTTGAGTCCAGCTGTGTTTGATTATACTGATTGGACTTGATTAGGGAAGCCACACACCTGTCTATATAAGACCTTACAGCTCACAGTGCATGTCAGAGCAAATGAGAATCATGAGGTCAAAGGAACTGCCTGAAGAGCTCAGAGACAGAATTGTGGCAAGGCACAGATCTGGACAAGGTTACAAAAAAAATTCTGCTGCACTTCAGGTTCCTAAGAGCACAATTCTAATCGGTATGTGTGGAGAAAACCAGGCACTGCTCATCACCTGTCCAATACAGTCCCAACATGGTGGTGGCAGCATCATGCTGTGGGGGTGTTTTTCAGCTGCAGGGACAGGACAACTGGTTGCAATCGAGGGATATCCTGGACGAAAACCTTCTCCAGAGTGCTCAAGACCTCAGACTGAACCGAAGGTTCACCTTCCAACAAGACAATGACCCTTAGCACACAGCTAAAATAATGAAGGCGTGGCTTCACAACAACTCTGTGACTGTTCTTGAATGGCCCAGCCAGAGCCCTGACTTAAACCCAATTGAGCATTTCTGGAGAGACCTGAAAATGGCTGTCCAACAACGTTTATCATCCAACCTGACAGAACTGGAGAGGATCTGCAAGAAGGAATGGCAGAGGATCCCCAAATCCAGGTGTGAAAAACTTATTGCATCTTTCCCAAAAAGACTGCATTAGATCGGCTGTATTAGATCAAAAGTGTGCAGGTGAGATTTTTTTATTTTTTTTATGCACAAGAAGTCTGACAGCAGCCGTCTGATCTGATCGAGTCTGTCTGTGATTACATGAAGAAACAGAAAAAAACTGAGACAGACTAAATCCAGAAGAACTGAGGCAATGTCTCCCAGACACGTGAGGAAACCTTCCTGCAGAACTTCAGGAACAGGTGTAGGAAGAGATGCAGGAGACAAAAGCTGTTTGAAACGCAAAGGGTGCTCACCTCAAACATCCATTTGATTTAGTTAATAGAAGTTCATTTATAAATAAAAAGCTATTTATGTGATTATTTTTGACAGCATTCTCACTTTAAAGCGTTCTGACGAGTGCCTAAACTTTCCCCAGTACTGTAGTTTTGCAGGTATCTGGGAGACATTGCCTCAGTTCTTTTTTTTTGTTTAGGATTCATTGAAAAAGAACAGCATTTATTCAAAATAGAAATAATTTCTAACAATATAAATCTTTACTGACACTTGCTTACTGAATTAAATTATTCATCTCTTTCAATAAAGAAAGAAAAATTAATGACCCCAAACATTTGAATGGTAGTGTATATTGCTACAAAAATATAAACGCTGTTCTTTTTTAATCTTTACTGTTTCCAACATCGATAATAAATCCTATATCTGAATGATTTCTGAAGGATCATGTGACACTGAAGACTGGAGTAATGATAATAAATTCAGTTTTGATCACAGGAATAAATTACATGAAGTATAATTAAGATATAAATTAAGTTTATTAAGATTGAAAACCATTATTTTAATTTGAATTCTTGTCATATTTTATTTTCTATTTCTATTTTCTAAACTATAGCGAATAAACTCTGATAATGTGAGAAAATGTCGAAGGTTTACGCTGTCATAATTACGAGATGAAAACCTTTGAACTTAGAAATCAACACCAATGGCTGTTGCCTTGCATTTCATTTAAAGAGCTTTCCTGTGGTGAGTTATCATGCATAAAGTCTTTGCTGACAGGCTGAATAAATGAAACAGCAGAAGCAGCTCAAGAAACATGTATTTTTGCACATGTAAACATAGTGCACACTGCCATCATCTGTCCATATGACAGAAATGAACAATTTACCCTATAAACAACAACACAACTGTACACTGTTGGAATAATACAATTACAAAAATAAAAATCTACCTGTACAATGAATGAGGAGATGAAAAAAAGAGAGAAAAAAAACAACATATCCCTTCTGTTTGCAGAACATCATGAGCACCAACAGAGGAACAGCTGATATTTATATCAATATTTCAATATAAATACATATGGACATGAAAGGAAAAGGCAGATATCCAAATGCATGGATATAAATATTAGAGCAATGAGGAGCTCATTCGCATTCTTTAAACTTTGTTTGAACTTCGTCAGCTATTTTCAGTAGCATCAGAGTAGGTTGACTCCTTTAAAACTTGCTAACAGTATGGCTTCATTTGTTTAACCTGGTTTTAATCCTTCTTATCTGAAAGCCTATAAAATACAATGCAGACTAATTGGACCTAGTGAGGCAATGCAGACCTTGTGGTTATAAAATTGATCACAAAACGAGTGCAGGGAAGTCACCTCTGGTGTAAAAAGAGCCATGGTCAAGCTGCACAACACTTCGAGATCCAGAGCGCTTAACATTTGTCCAACGTCTGGTCCAAGTGTGAAGTGAGGAGTGACACCAGGAGTCCAAGTTCCAGTTGAAAGAACAATTCAGGTCCTATTTTCTGTGTATTACTGAAATGCATATTATTTTAGATCAAACAAAGAACAGTGTCTTTTCTCTTGAGGTCAGAGTCAGCTCATGAGCTACACCTTCACATATTAGGGTAGGATACATGGCATCTCCATGACATTTATGAATATAGCATGCTTGGTGCCATCATAAAGAAATGCAGTTCAGTCTCAATTCTGGCTCAACATTGTCTCAGCGCCTGGTTCTTTAATCTCCACTCATAGTTAAAAATGCTTCTCTGTTCCTCTCAGCATTTGTCACGCCGCTTGCCCATTTCTTGTCCCACGCGGGTCAACAGCGCCGCCCTCATGGCCGAGTCCAGAGCGTTCTTCTCCGCCACCCTTTCCACAATAACTTCTGGCTTGTCCTCCTAGTTGAATAAAAACAAGTTAACACATAAACTAGGATGACAACTAACGATAACAAAATACTTTATTTAGCACTTTTCACAATATTTGCTGTTTCAAAGCAGCTTTACAGAAAACCTGAAAATCTCAGTATCTTCAAGCCTTATAGTTGCATGGCAAATTAGAGCTAATTTACATTTTGCAATGATAGAAGCAATCAGGCAGTTGAGAGAGGATGTATAGTATATACCGATTAACTATTATGACAAGTCTCATAGTTGATCATCTCCTAACAAGGCCACATATTAAGGTCTGGGTAGATTAGATGGTAAGCAAACAGTCAGTTCTCATAATTAACATGTTGGATGCTGGAGAACTGGGCAGGAATAAAGATCGAGCCACTTTGACAAGGGTCAAATTGTTATGGCAAGGCGACTGGGTTAGAATATATCTGAAATGGCAAGGCTTGTGGGTTGTTTCCGGTCAGCAGTGAGAATTTACCAACAGGGTCCGAGGATAAACCATAAACCGGCCGACAGGGTGTTGAGCGCCCAAGGCTCAGCGATGCACGAGGGCAACGAAGGCTATCTCGTCTAGTGTGGCACAATTTTAATGATGGTTATGAGAGGGATGTCACAACACTGTGCTGCGTATGGGGCTGTGACCAATCAGAGTGCCTATGATGACCCCTGTCCACCGTCAAAAGTGAGAGAGGTTCAAAGACGGCTGTTGTCACGGTCTTGCGACCAAAGATAATTTTCTGACAGTCATAAATTTAGCATGATCATCTCACAGTGTGTTTGCTGCTATGAACATTGGGGGGACCAATTTTTATTTTATAAAGCATAAAGAACAGTGAACGAAATTCTAGGTCTAATTCTAGCTGGGAAATAATCCTTTTGAGACTATTTGCATTAATTTGATTGACCGAGATTCTTCGCATTGAGTAAATACATAGATCCGCTGTTGATATTTGGATTCCTTAGTGGTCTGGTGGTAAAATTTTAGTAAACCGCGTCAAAGGTTTCGGGTTCTAATCCGCCCTCGTTTAGTTTTTTTTTCTTCATCATTAAAATCAAATATGTTCATCAATGATTGTGTATTAAGAGCAGGGACATGTTTGTGTGCATTTTGTTTTGTGATTTCACCGGAAAGAATACAGACTCTCTCAGCAACGGCATGTAATAGATTGACGCGCTCGTCTGTGTGTGTGTGAAGACGAGTGTGCACGAGCCAAAAGAGAATGTACACCCTGCCTACTTTTATTTGATTGGCCATCACAATCATTTTGACATTGACGAGAGCTGTTAGACCACTGAGGCAAACCACTACAACTTTCAACCAAAAGTTACAAAAAAGTTAACCACTGTAACTTTTAAACATTTTTGTCATCCTAACAACAACTTACAGAGCGCTGCGTAATGAAGTGCAGCAGAGCAGTGCAATAATTTCAAATATTGGGGATTCGTCCATTTCTAATTATTGGGGCGACTTGTCCCCTCAATGTCTATTGTGGTTACGGCCCTGGTACAGTCTACATACATGTCATACCCAAGTTTATTAGATCCATGTCGTACATGTAATGATCTTAAAGAACTGCTGAAATCACACAGTCTGTAGCAGGCATTACATCACGTGGATAGCTGTATACGTATGTGCTGTTTACCAGGAACACACGGCACCAGGATGCACTGTGGGGCGACAAGCCCACGTGGGGAGTGTGATGAGGGCAATGATCTGCTGGGAAACCCTGTGTCCGGCCATTCATGTGGATGTAAATATTACACGTGCCTCCTTCCTAAACATTGTTTCAGACCAGGTATCAGTGATGTTCCCTGGCGGAAGTGGTCTATTTCAGTAGGATAATGCACCCTGCCACGCTGCACACATTGTTCAAGAATGATTTGAGGAACATGATGAAGAGCTCAAGGTGTTGCCCTGAGGAACGTGATGAAGAGCTCAAGATGTTGCCCTGAGGAACGTGATGAAGAGCTCAAGGTGTTGCCCTGAGGAACATGATGAAGAGCTCAAGGTGTTGCCCTGAGGAACATGATGAAGAGCTCAAGGTGTTGCCCTGAGGAACGTGATGAAGAGCTCAAGGTGTTGCCCTGAGGAACATGATGAAGAGCTCAAGGTGTTGCCCTGAGGAACATGATGAAGAGCTCAAGGTGTTGCCCTGAGGAACATGATGAAGAGCTCAAGATGTTGCCCTGAGGAACGTGATGAAGAGCTCAAGGTGTTGCCCTGAGGAACGTGATGAAGAGCTCAAGGTGTTGCCCTGAGGAACGTGATGAAGAGCTCAAGATGTTGCCCTGAGGAACATGATGAAGTCATGCATTGTTTTACTTTTTAATGTTTAATGAAAACGCTATAGCTCGATCTTCTGTTGAAAACGACAGATTTCCAAAATCATTTAGTTTTATTCAAATCTGCCTCCATCCAATTAACAATCAATGAAATGAACCAATCCCTACCCATTTTTTTTTTTGTTTGATAATCTGTTTTACTCAAATGTCACGATTTGGAAGAAAAGATCTGTTGCTTCTTCCGTTTACTTGTGTCTATAAAAAAAAAATTAAATTACAAGAGCATTGCAACGTTTTTAAACCCATATTATTCCACATTCTCAGAATTAAAGGTGCCATATGTAGGTTCTAGTGGTTGAAATGGGCACTGCAGTCCAAGTTCAAAATATTGGAGATAGTTGTTTGCCCCGCCCCCTCCTCCTCAGACTCAACACTCACACGGGTTGCCAGTTTGAGGACACGCCACAGGAGCGAGCGCAATTGACAATGAAAGCCACACTTTGTTTTAGATGAATGCGAAGGATTTTTAGGTCGGGTAGAATCTGTGATCTCTGACCCAGTTTGTTTGCTGGCTTCCATTGCTACTGTAATACACTGTGTTTTCCGCCAAATGGCAACCTGTGGTGTCAAAATACTACTGGGTAAACTGGCAGCAGGAACCAAAACAAAAACAGACATTCCCACATGTGACGGGACGCACATTTCAAAGTAGAATTACCGATGAATTTAGCATGTTTAGTATTTAGCAAACTGCTTTAAATCATGATTCTCTTCTTTTGTATACAATTTGCTGCATGTTTTCTGATCATCTATGATTTCTGTTCCAACATTACTGGAGGAACAAGGAGGATAATTCCCCCGCTGTATTTTATAAAACAAACACAGCTCATTTTTGGTTAAGCGACTTCAGAAGCTTGAGAACTCTTTGAAACCTGTGATGCATTAGATAAGAATCTCAGTGCAAACCTTGTGAACGATAAATGACGTTATTTGCCCGTCGTCAGCTTGATAATCGAGCCAGAATAACTCTGTGCCAGTGTTCTCCTGCTCTGTGCCGGAGCTGCTCTCATTCCAGTCCTCTGCCTCGGCATTCGCACCGGTTCAGATCCATCTGAAATAAACCAGGAGTTCAAACATGAGCACGGCAGCACACCTCAAGCTCCAACATATCTAAACAATGACAATTTTAATTATTTAAAAGCCAACCAATATTCACAATTATAAGTGCTTATTTAGCTGGTTATTATTTAGATTACTCTTGGTGCATTAGTTAAAGGGTTAGACCCCAAAATTACACAAATGAAGATCTTTTTGATGAAGTCTGAGTGCTTTCTGTCCCTCCAACTACCACTTTCAAGCCCCAGAAAGGAAGTACAGACATTGTTAAAGTAATCCACGTGACTCCAGCGGTTTAACCTCAATGTTATGAAGCTTCGCAAGTGCTTTCAGTTTAAGCATAATTTACCACTTTATTTACAAAATATTAAACTCCAATGCGGATTCACGCAACAAGGTCTGCTCTCGCGTCAGCACGGCATGCATGCGGCGTAGTGCTCTCGTGAACACGCGTCCCGTGACCCTAAACCACTGGAGTCACAGGGGTTACTTTAATGGCGTACTACTTTAGTACTTCCTGGGGTTTGAAAGTGGTAGTTGCATAGCTGTCAATGGAGCGACAGAAAGCTCTCCGATTTCAAGATCTTCATTTGTGTCTGAAGATGAATTAATGACAGAATTTTCCTTTTTGGGTGAACTATCCCTTTCAATTTTTTAATGATTTTGGTTTAAAGTTGTAATTAAAAAATTTTGCAAAGCAAAATTATTAGTATTATTAGTACTGCCAACTGGTGGGTTGCAACACAAAAATGGCTCGCAGGTCTGTTCTGATGTTTAGGGATGACCCTTAATAGTCGACTAAACATTTGATGAGAAAAGTCGACTAAATTTAAATTTTAGTTAGTCCCACAAAAAAGCTCTCAATGACAGATGGTAAGTGTGGAAACATTTCAAGAGGCTAATAAACCACAAATTTTAGAAACATTTTAAGCATGTAGCCGGATTTTAGCCAATAGCAACTTTACATGTTCAATTAGAACATTCAGCTCGGATCACAACCATAACTCCGTCCGGGACAGCCAGGAAACTTGGAGTTGTGATTGATGAGCAGCTAAAATTCACTGACCACATTACTGCAACAACCCGGTCCTGCAGATTTGCGATATACAACATTAGGAAGATTAGACCCTTCCTATCAGAGCAGGCCACTCAACTCCTGGTCCAAGCTCTTGTACTCTCCAGACTGGACTACTGTAATTCTCTTCTAGCGGGCCTTCCAGCATCCACTGTTAAACCCTTGCAGCTGATCCAGAATGCAGCGGCGAGAGTGGTCTTCAACGAGCCGAAGAGAGCACACGTCACGCCACTCTCCATCAGTCTACACTGGCTGCCGATAGCCGCGCGAATCAAATTCAAGGCTCTGGTGCTCGCCTACAAAGCAACCGCAGACTCTGCACCAGTATACCTAAACTCACTTGCTCAGACTTACACACCCTCCAGAAGCTTGCGTTCTGCAAGTGAACGACGCCTGGTGGTGCCATCTCCAAGAGGCATGAAATCCCTCACTAGGACCTTTTCTTGGACCGTTCCCACCTGGTGGAATGACCTGCCTGTCTCAGTTCGAGCAGCCGAGTGTGTAGCCATTTTCAAAAAACATCTCAAGACACTTCTTTTCCAGCAGCACTTGACCAATAAAGAATAGCACATATCACTCTATTCGTTTCTGTTTGTTATTTAATTAAAAAAAAAAAGTCCTATGTGTTTTGTGTTTCGTGAGACTTGTTACAGCGCTTGCATATTGTTGCCCTTGACTGGTCTTGGTTGCTTCTATTACTCTCATTTGTAAGTCGCTTTGGATAAAAGCGTCTGCTAAATGACTAAATGTAAATGTAAATGTACATGGCCGCTCAGTCTAATGTTAACCTAGCGTGCGTCTCAATCAGCTCCCTAGTTCAGTAGTCAGGGCACTGATCAGGACATTAGTCAATGGGCTGACTCCCTGATCAGTGCCCTGACTACTGAACTAGGGAGCTGATTGAGATTATGAGATTATGTGCATTTCCAAGTGTTCGCGCAGTGTGCCGTAGCTAAATTATTAATGTGCTTAGTTTTCGCATGACATGTTTAAATTAATTGTCACGTCTACATATAAAAGCTCATCTTGGCTAAAGACTCTTGGGAGATATGAAGGATGTGATACTACTCTATAGGTACTCAAGATTAACATGAGATTGGCAGAAACAGTGTGTGTTATGCCCCTTTAAATGCAAATAAAGTAAAAATAACCATTAGTATTTCTGAAACAAATTAGACTAACACACATTATGTAACATTTAGCCCAATGTTTGATCAATCATTCGGGAAGGTATATCACACTTCTGGTCAGTTTTTCATTTGCATGTTAAGCAACTTTGCACTGTGTTGATCCTACTGGATCCAAAAACAAAACCACACCTTACATTACGTTATAATTAAAGAAACTCTTTCTGCGTTTGTAACTTACTCTGTTGGCGTGGATGGTAGACCTGGCGGTCGGGTCTCCGCGGCCGGCGAGGGATGGTGGTGTGTCTCCGCCTCTGCTTCTCCTTGGCCTGTTTTACCTCTCGGTCATAATCATCCCTGTAGAAAGATAAAAAAATATATATCACATATTTAAATTTTAAAGAGGGCATATAGACACTTAAAAAGACACTGTTTAGAAGACCAGCAGCCTTAAACCTAATTCAAATCAGACATTTCTTAAGGTATTCTAACATAGGAAAACTAGATCTAGAAGATAACATCATCTAGGCCAGGGGTTTTCAAAATGGGGACCCCCAGGGGTCCTCAAAAAGGTTCTAAGGGGTCCCAAGAAAATTCCAGAGAATAAAAAGAGTAAATTGTTTCAAGTCTACCAAACATTCTGTTTAATTTCTAAACGTTTCCCTCTGTTCCTGCCGTATACAGAATTGTATATGTTTGCTTTGTTTCTTTCTAGTGAGTTTCTCTCACTATAGTCCCCTTTATCTTGCCCCTCATAAAAGGTTGATCATATTTGGGGGTCCTTGGCATCATAAAGTTTGAAAAACCCTGATCTAGGCTACTTAAAATACCCTGTAAAAAGTAAAATACCCCGTATTATAGCAATTGCGAGTTTATATCTCACAATTCTGACATCATTTCTCACTATTTTTTTTTAACTTAGATATAAAGGTACTTGCAACAATTCTGACTTTTTTCTTGCAATTCCAAGTTTATATTTCCCTTTTCCCCCCCTCAGAATTGTGAGACAAAAAGAAGTCAAAATTGTGACATAAACAACGCAGTTTTCTTTTTTTAAATGTTTTATTCTGTGAGAAAAACAATATGTCATATGGTAGGAGAGCAAAAGGTTTTTAAAACACAAACAACTTCCCCTTTGAATTCCAGTAGCAAGACAACATCTCAATATAATACATGTGGAGTTATGAAAGAGATTACATATTATAATATCCAATGTATTTTTTTTAAATATTCAGTTAGAATATTTATTATAAAATCCAGTGGGGCTCTCATTTTACTGTATATAGGAATGTCAAGTCTCATTTTAAGAAGATTCTTATTGGATTGGATTTATATATTCCTTTATGATTTAAGCTTTCGAACAACATGTTTATAGTTTTCGGATCAAGCCAGGCTACTATAGCGTATTAAGAAAACACAACATAACACATAACACACATAACTGTTAGCTACTACTGACTGTTATTGTGTGAAAGAGAGAGACCTGGCGATCTGATTCCTCCTGATGTGCTTCAGGAACCCGTGGCTCATGTCCAGTCGGCCGCCGGGCTTGTATTTGCCACTCTCACCCTCTGCATCGCGCATAACCTCCATGGTTTTGCTCTGAAATTACTCCCAAAATAAATTCATTTTAGCACATTGATCCATCTCCGATCACCGTGGGGCCGAGAACTGCAGACATTAAAAATCGTTGGCCAATAAAAAAAACACACTTCTAGTCGAGTTTGTTTGTTTTTCCACAGACCGCTTGAATATTGCTCTTCTTAAAATGCACTAGCGCGTATTTTTGCTTTAAAAAGATAACCCCATCATGCAATAGAATGTGGCTAGATAGAACTGGACCTATCCAGTGTTTGTTTTCGTATCGTCTCCGAGTTAAAGTGCTCTCGGCCACCCCATTTTAGAGCGGAAGTGGACGCGGGATTTTTGTAACACACTCGCTGTAGGCGTTAGAAGAGGGTTCATTCAACAGTGTGTTGACTTGAATTTGATTTGTTATTAAACGTAAAATGATCGCAGGCGTGAAACGGGAGAGGGACGTTGATGAAGACGAAGAAGAAGGTAAATCTGGAGAGTTTATCAGCTTGAATTCGGTTTAAATCTGGAGGCCGTAACGTATTTTCAACGTAGCTGCTAACATACGTTAACTGTTATTCGCTAAACTAGCTATTTATCGTCAGGCGATTGTATGTTTATGTTCTCAACTGTGTAACACTGATGATAATATCTGCTTTGTCATGTATTGTATTTCTGTCTAATAAATCTCCATCATAGAGATCTCCATGTGTTGATTTTATTAACGTGGACCAGAAAAAAACAAATAAACATAATCTTCATATGTGGTCTTTGCTTACTTTTCAGAGGTGCGTGTGAAAGTCGGTCGTGGTCATGTTGAAGATCGCAGAAGCCGCCATTGTCCATATCTGGACACGATCAATAGGTTCGTTAATATGAATAAATGATGATGTCTGTTATTGTAACCCTACATTGCTATTCTGCTATAACACACTCACTCTTTTGTTTTCTTTAGGAGTGTTTTGGATTTCGACTTCGAGAAGCTTTGTTCAATCACTCTTTCACATATTAATGTCTATGCCTGTCTGATCTGTGGGAAGTATTTCCAAGGTAAGTTTGAAATATATCCTTATTTTTAATTTTCCCAAATTATAAATGTCATTGTCTCCCTGAAATGCCCATTATAGTCCAGATATATTTGATATTAAAGGGTTCGTCCACACCAAAATATAAAATTCTGTCATTATTTACTCACCATCATGTTGTTCAAACCTGTAAGACTCGTGTATCTTCGAAACACAAATTAAGAATATATTTTTGGTGAAATCGGACCGATTTCTGCACCCAGCTTAAGAAATATCACTTTGATGCTTCAAAAACTTCATAAAGAGATCGTAAAACTAATACAAATGAATTGTAATCCACATTCTCTTTATATGATAAACAGATTTAATTTGTTATTTACATATAAACATTGATCAGCGAACATAAACAAGTTCAATGCGTGAGAGCAAACCTCTCGCTGAAGCTCAAACGTGATGCGTAACACGAGAATGAACCTCATTGGTTCTCGCTGAAGCTCAAAGTGATGCGTAACACGAGAATGAACCTCATTGGTTCTCGCTGAAGCTCAAACGTGATGCGTAACACGAGAATGAACCTCATTGGTTCTCGCTGAAGCTCAAACGTGATGCGTAACACGAGAATGAACCTCATTGGTTCTCGCTGAAGCTCAAACGTGATGCGTAACACGAGAATGAACCTCATTGGCTCTCGCTGATGCTCAAACGTGATGCGTAACACGAGAATGAACCTCATTGGTTCTTGCAGAAGCTCAAATGCAGGGCTCCAGACTAACTTTTTGCCTTGGTTGCACTGGTGTGCCTTTTTATTTAGGTGCACCCAAAAATTTCCGCGGCTCGCACCGCATTTAACCCCAATATAAAGGTCACCTTTTTATCAAACGTCATATACATTCATATATAGTATGTAAATGACAACATCATATATGCAGTTACACAGGAATTGAAATCAAGGAAAACAATGCTTTGAACATTAGCCTTCTATTTTAAAACTGTTTGACTGTCTGGTGCTGCTCAGGTGGCAAATTCAAATCACAGCACGGAGCAGGAATTTCAGGAGTCTGGACCACAGCCAATCAGAGGCCCATCTCTGTCTCTGATTGGTTTAGACCACAACATGATCCAACCATGAGTGTGTGACCTCTGTCAAAGGAAAAAAAAACGCTTTGTTTGGGGAAGCAGCTGAGCGGATGCAGTGACGTTAGGTGCACCCTTACAAATTTTGGGTGCATATGCGACCAAATTAGTAGCACTCTAGAGCCCTGAAATGTGCTGCGTTACGCGAGAATGAACCTCATTGGTTCTTGCACGTCAAGCGAACATGCTTGAGCTTCCGTTTTACAAATTAAATCTGTTCATCATATAAAATGATAGTGTCTAAAGAGAATTTTGACTAAAGGTGGCCGAACACTGTGCGAGTTCGGACACTCAGTAGGTTGTGAGTTTGCACAACAGAACCCTTGCATCAGTTAAGCTGATAATCATGTTAAAGCAGCTGGTGTGCAGCTTTCCATGTCTGTTGACTATGGATGGAAGCTTGCTTCCACCATGGAATAAACAAAACTAGTTCATTGTGACTTTTTATCTCACAATTGTCAATTTGTAGCCATCAATTTTGAATTTGTTTCTCATAATTGCGGGAGAGAAACTCTTTAGATATAAACAATTGTGAAGAAAAAAGTCAGAATTGAGAGAAATTTGCAGTTATCTTTTTTCTTTTTCTGTGGCGGACAAGCTTTCACACTTTGAGGCCATCTTCTGTATCTGTAAGTGCTAGTATAATCAAAGTGACTTGAATGTGTCTACAATATAGATTTGAAGCTAATATGTTGGCTTATTTTGTTCCTGTCAGGTCGAGGTCAGAAGTCTCATGCGTACATCCACAGCGTTCAGTTCACACACCACGTTTTCCTGAATCTCCACACGTTAAAGTTCTACTGCCTGCCAGACAATTACGAGATCATTGACTCCTCATTAGAGGACATTACGGTGAGATGCAGGATTCCTTTAATCAGTTGATAGTCAATATATCATTGCTATTTTATTCTACCATCTTTTTAAAGTGTAATAAGTGTTATGTTATTCTTGTACAATGGTTGTTTTAACCTTCTCTGATTCAGTTCTACTTCATTTCTTTGCTTCAGTATGTGCTGAAACCCACATTCACCAAACAGCACATCTCTGGTTTGGATAAGCAGGGAAAGCTGTACAGAGCCTACGATGGCACAACATATTTACCTGGAATTGTCGGTCTCAATAACATCAAGGCCAATGACTATGCTAATGTGGTTTTGCAGGTAAAATATGCATCACGTTGTTTATTAAAACTATTCCAAATTGATGGAAATTTTCTATGCAATTCAAAAACATAAGTCTTAAATTGATGCCTAAATCTTTCACCACTTGTTTTCTCCTAAGGCGCTGTCAAATGTGCCCCCTTTGCGAAACTACTTCCTCGAGGAGGACAACTATCGAGGAATTCGTCGGCCGCCGGGCGACATCATGTTTCTGTTGGTGCAGCGTTTTGGGGAGCTCATGCGCAAGCTGTGGAACCCGCGGAACTTCAAAGCCCACGTGTCGCCGCATGAAATGTTGCAGGCTGTAGTGTTGTGCAGTAAAAAGAACTTTCAGATCACTAAGCAAGGTATATCACCACACCCTCGTCAATACTGATGTACTGAAAATACAGTGCACTGGCTAAATGCTTTTCTTAAAGACTAATTGACTTTATGGTTAGTTTTTGAAGTCCATAAAAGTGCATGTATCCATCATATAACTGCTCCACACGGCTCTATTTAAAACTTTAAATACTAAGATAACTAGCTTCCGCCGGTCAGCGGTACACAAGTCGACCTGCGGCGAAATGGTTAATGAACTGCATTTATATAGCACTTTTAACAGACCCATGGCCATCCAAAGCGCTTTACACGTTGCCTCACATTCACCCATTCACTCTCTCATACACCGATGGCGGTGTCAGCCATGTAAGGCACCATCCAGCTTCGTCTGTAGTAGGGATGGGCAACAGTGGTCGAGTACTCGAACGTGACAGCGACGATCGATCATGAAAACGATGATGAAAAATATATATTTGTCTATTTTTCTGATTGGTTATTGCGGCATTTTGGGCGGTAACTGAGATCTGATTGGTTAGCGTCAGAAAGCACGCATTCCAGACCGGCGAAATAAAGTGAAACTGAAGCGCGCCCTGCAGTGATGCCTGAAGTCCCTGTGATCATGAAATACGGTGCAAGATGTGCAGCGCCAACCTGTCATATAGGTCTATTATTATAATGAGAACAAGATTGTAATAGAATATTGTAAATACAGATATGTGCTTTAGTTCCCCGTGTATCAGCTGATCAAGGAAATCCACAATGAGAGTAACGGCTACATCATAGCGCGGACAAGTTCACGTGCGCATCCTTTTCTGCAGATTCAAGTTGTAAGATTACTTTTATGTTGTCTATATCTGATTAATCTCATATAAGATGCGTTTGGTTGAGTTTAATAACCAGCTAGCAAAGCGCTGCCGTTAATACCGCCTGGTGTTCATTCTCTTCAGTTTCAGCTCAAATGCGAACAGCCCGACATTATCGACTCTGGGTTATTCCAGACGGTCATATTCTTTTTAGATAGGCTATTTCTTTTTCAAAATCATTGATTAATAACGATTAATAATGCAGCAGTGGTATTTTGTTCTCGTGTTTTTCAATAGTAGACCTATGTATTATTCAAAGTTGTTTCTCATCATGGATTCGAAAACACGCAGTGATGTTTGTAATCACTTCATGAAAAATAAAATTATGTGCAGCGCCAATCTGTCATGTACATAGCATTATAAAGAGAACACGATTGTAGGCCTAATAGTGTTGTAATTCTGTGTGCTTTCTTTGCCCCGTGTATCGTTGTTGTTAAGGGAAAAGCGCATAAAAAATGAGTATCCCTTTCAATCCATAGCCTGTAAAATATGGCCAAGTTCATGTGCACATTTGCGTTCTTTTGGGCAGATGTAAACTGTAATCGACATATATTTGATTAATCTCATATAGTATGCGTTTGGTTGAGTTTATTAAACCGCTAGCAAAGCTCTGCAGGGTGTATTCACAGTTTCAGCTCAAACGCAATGCCCAATATTATTAACTGGGTTATTTGAAACAGTTATTTTGTTTTAAGATGTTTCTTTTTCAAAAAAAAATGTTTGCATCATAATCTAGTCTTAAAATAGTTTCATATCTCCATGACGGAGATGCCCCGCCCCCCGCTCAAGCCCCATCCACGAGTAATCGAGTACTCGTTTTTGAGACCTATCAATGATCGAAAAGAGAAATTTACAAAAATTCCCATCCCTAGTCTGTAGCAGCTGGGGTTAGGTGTCTTACTCGTGGACACCTCGACACTTGGTCAGGTGGAACCGGGGATCGAACCACCAACTTTCCAGTTTGTAGACAACCTACTGAGCCACTGCCGCCCCAAAGAGTAACCCTTGAACCCTTGACGCATGCGTTTGACGAACACAGAAGCGCAGAGGATAGAGCAAAACAAAACACTGGTCATGAATTGGAGTCTAAAATGAGAATTTTTAAAGAGAAATGGCGGAGGATTTTGCACTAAGAGAAGAGGGGCTTTGCCCAGCCCTATCCACGAGAGGCGTCAAAGCTTGCGATGCTCCTGTACATCATGTCAGGGTTTTTTGCGCAAGTTGGCAAATTGCAAGCTACCGGAAGCTGGTTATTTTAGTCTATACATTTTTAAATATGGATATTTTTATTTCACAAGCCACTACACTTCAGAAGGCCTTTATTAACCCCCCAGAGCTGTGTGGAGTAGTTATATGATGGATAGATGCACTTTTATGGACTTCAAAAATGAGCCATCAAGTCAATGCCATTATAAAGCTTGGAAGAGTCAGGAAATTTTAGTATAACTCTGAATGTATTAGTCTGAAAGAAGAAAGTCATATACAGAATGACTTGAGGGTGAGTAAATAATAGGCTTATTTGTATTTTTGGGTGAACTATCCCTTTAAGCTGGTATTTTTGGTTCTACGTTGCATGTTTCAGAAAGTGGAATAGTAGTATCAAAGTCCCTTTCAAGTAAAGTCTGTTTACTTGGCGGCCATATTTGCAACCCCTCCGGGCAGTTATTTCAGACATCTGAGACCAAGTCCTACGTGAATGAGGGAATCCTGAACTCCATGAATCACATTCACAATGAAATAACACAGTGGTCCGTGAGGTGACAGAGGGGGTAAACGAAGATAATGTTGAGTTTTGCCACTCATTTAATTCTTCCCCACCTTAAAATAACATTGATACTGAGTATTTATTTTTAGCAGGTAAAATGATGTAAATACGTGACATCAAATGAACCCTCAACCGTGTGGTACTGTTTAAGCGAGCCATACCGAACTGTACCATGCAGTGAAAAAGGCGCCGCAATAGCAGTTGCTGTTATACGATGACTTTATCAATCAGCGATTGGGTCTTTTATTTAGAAGGCAGGGGCGTTTTCTGCCATATCGCGTGTTGCAATTTCTCCCATCTGCGTTTGTGATATATGTCCTTATTTCATGCAAAACGCTAGCTCGCTCTGTCTGGATGCATTTAAATGTGCTCTCGCACTTACAGAAAGCAGGTTAATGCGTTTACATGCTGCGCAAAATCGGGATAAGAGGCAAACAACTACCTGTCCCGACCAGTTTATGCTTAAGCTGTTTATGACTTTACTCCGATAAAGAAAACGGGTTACCGCTTTACATGAGCATGTTCATTGTCGGCTTATTAGGCATAAAGAACGTGCATGTAAACGCACACTCATTGAAATGAACAATAAAGTGCCGCCAGCTTAAAGGCCCATCTGCACTGCTGTTCTTATTGCAACTCCACAGTTTGGTTTGTTTCAAGACTTTAATGTCAGATGTGTTTGATTAAAAGCAGATGGTTATTTTCTATCTATCTTCACAGTACCACAATTACATACATACATAATTATTGTATTTTTGTGAAAAGGTTATTCATTTTTGTCACTCATTCATTCATTTCTGAACTCATTGACAGAGTGCACTTTATTTTGTGACAAATTAATGAATTATCAGTAGAATTTTCAAATAAAATTATTTTCTGTTGAAAACCGGATTTTTCCAACAAAATTAAGTCTGGAAAATGGGGTTGTCTTATATTCAGGATCGTCTTATATTCGGGTATATATGGTATTATTCTAGTATGTTACTCAAACAGCAGTCTGTCATTGTCATAAAGCAGGAACTTGCACTTTTTAAAGCAGTGTTGTGCTTTTTGCCCTCTAGGGGACGCTGTTGACTTTCTGTCCTGGTTCCTGAATGCATTGCATGGTGCTCTTGGTGGGACAAAGAAGAAATCATGTGAGTTTTGTTTTGTGATATTCTGATGTGTTTGTGCTAGTTTTCAATCTTTATCTTCATAAGTACAGGGTGAAATTGTTTTTCTCTTCTGCAGCCATACTCACCAAGGTGTTTCAGGGGTCCATGCGAATCTTCTCAAAGAAGCTTCCCCATCCAGATTTGGTAGGTGTCTGCTGGACAGTTTCTTACTGTAATCTGATTTGTGCTTGCTCACCCATTTAAACCATTTAGAAGGCCTTTCTGTATTATTTACTGATACATGAGAGTATGGTCATGGGATTGTTGTGAACAATGACGCTTGTGTTGGTGTCCTAGATTAAAGGACAGAAAATGCTGAATTTGCAATGTCAGGTTAGATAAATTATTTATTTGTGAATGGTTATATAATTTTCCATCCTTGTTTTCTCCCAGCCTCCTGAAGAGAAGGAAGCCCTTCTCCTTAAGGAGGAGTACCAGGAGGAGATGTCCGAATCCACCTTCCTGTACCTGACCCTTGACCTGCCCACTGCACCGCTCTACAAAGATGAGAAGGAGCAGCTCATCATTCCTCAGGTTCCTCTCTTCAACATCCTGGGCAAGTTCAATGGAAACACTGAGAAGGTGTGCATTTACTCCCCCCTCAGATTCTGAATTATTTATTGTTTTGTTCTTTGTTTATTATCATGAAACCTTGTATGTGCAATGTATGGTCTCATGAATAATTGTAACCTCAGTTATAATGCATTGTAAAACGTATCTATTCATTGTTACACCTTTAGAAATTGTAATGTGTTGAAACATGTGGCAAACAACCAATTTCAGATGTAACAAGGAATCTGCCATTTTAAATTCATAAATTCAAATGCATTTTAACTTTGGTTACAATTGACTTATAATATATTTTGAACACCTTTATAATGCATTGTACATAAAGGCTTTAAGTAAAGTGTTACCAAAATCATTTTCCTTAAAGCTGAAATGAATAGAAATGGTACCTTTTTTGTTTTGTTTTTCATCTAATATTTATATTTTAAGTTGAAGAGCTGAAATTACTAAAACTGACTAAAATATTAACTGTTTAAAATAAAAAATAACTAATAAAAATGATAAACGCACATGAATGACTAAATCTTAACTTAAACTAAAAATCAAAACATTAATACTATAATAATTAAATAATACCAAAATAACACCAGAAAAGCTTTTTCAGAATGTTTTAATGATATTTTAATTGGAAAACAACCAACGAACATAAATCATTTTTTAATGTAATGTTTTTTTTATTAAATTATACAATATACGACAATCAGGCATAACATTATGACCGGTGAAGTGAATAACACTGATCTCTTCATCACCTGTTAGTGGGTGGGATATACAGTATTAGGCAGCAAGTGAACATTTTTTCCTCCAAGTTGATGTGTTAGAAGCAGGAATAAATTGTCAAGCGTAAGGATTTGAGCGAGTTTGACAAGGGCCAAATTGTGATGGCTAGATGACTGGGTCAGAGCATCTCCAAAACTGCAGCTCTTGTGGGGTGTTCCCGGTCTGCAGTGGTCAGGATCTATCAAAAGTGCTCCAAGGAAGGAACAGTGGAGAACCGGCCACAGTGTCATGGGCGGCCCAGGCTCATTGATGCACGTGGGGAGTGAAGGCTGACCCGTGTGGTCCGATCAAACAGACGAGCTACTGGAGCTCAAACTGCTCAAGAAGTTAATGCTGGTTCTGATAGAAAGGTGTCAGAATACACAGTGCATCTCAGTTTGTTGATCGGTGTACATAGCTTTACTTTTTTGGTAACACTTTACAGTAAGGTCTCATTTGTTAACATTAGTTAATGTAACTAACATGAACTATCAATTAGTAATACATTTGTTACGGTATTTGTTAATGTTAGTTTATAAAAATCCAGCTGTTTAGTGTTTGTTCATGTTAGTTTAAAGTGCATTAACTAATGTTAACAAATAAAAAATGTTATTAGTACATGTTAAAATAAACATGAACTAAGATTTAAATGTTGTACAATTATTGTTAATTCTTAGTTATGAAACTAAGAAACTCTAGTCATCACAATTTGGCCCTTAGTTAGAAAGTGTTTTTAATATTATACTTAGCATATAATTTATATTTTCTCCAGCTTGTTTATTTGTCCCCACATGTTGAAGCACTAGTTATGCAATGTGAATGGGACTGTTATTAATATGATTAATGGTTTTTGTGACGACTTGGGATGCAACAATACAGTTAGTCCACGGTTCAATACATACCTCGGTTTTTAACCACGGTTTTCGGTTCGGTTCGCTTCTGATGGCTTGTCACATACATGTTTTGTTATTCTATTCTTAGGCGATAGGAACAGCAAGAGGTTAAATAGATAAAATACATTTTTTTTACTGCAATACTTTCTTTATTTTACTTAAAATTGAAAAAGCTTACTTAAACTTAACTTTACTAAAAAAAAACTTTTTTACACATTCCTAGTGTATTGGATAATATAAAATAAATATATATATAAAGATTTACACTGGCAGCTCAGAGCTGTACAGCAGCATTTAAGTATGAAATTGAATGAATAAATGTAAAAATAAAACACTACATAGACTTCACTATAAAATATACATTGATTCTTATTAAAGCTACTGTATTAGTTTTTCAGTCAAGAGCAGTGGGTGATTTTCTCTTCGTCTTTTGTTGTTTGTATTAACATTAAAGGGATATTTCACTCAAAAATGAAAATTCTGTCATGGAGAAATGAATACAGGTTTGAAACAACATTAGAGCGAGTAAATAATGACCTCATTTTAGAGGTGCACTGTCCCTTTAAGGACCGCGTGTTCACTTTAGGCTGTCAATTTAAGACCTGCGTGCATTTAATATACAGACACGATTGCGATTTTACTTTCACTTTAGGCATAACCGACTGTGTTTATGTTAACCTTGTGTGTATTTGACAGTATTAGCACAGTAAGACGACTTAGTCCAGTTATCACGTGTTTGACAGGCGTTTAGTGCGCATGTTAAAACCGGCAAGCCTTTGAACTTTGGTGATTGGGAATAACTATAGTGTCCCGTGAGTATAACTCAACCACTAACCTGTGATGTGAATGTATGTCGCGTTGTTCAGTATGTTGGGATGGAGGCAAATTATAGAATGTGTGGAAAAATAATTTATTAAATGCGAAACCGAAAAAAACACAATTCACAAGCACGTATTGAACCGTGAATGCCGTACCGAACGGTTCAATATTATATTGAGAATTGTGGCATCCCTAGTGACGCCTGAGCGGGAAAACCCCTGATATTGGATATGTAACTTAGTTTACGGACAATTATGTATAATTAACTTTTGATGTTTTTGTCACAGGAGTACAAGACCTACAAAGAGAACTTTCTGAAAAAGTTCCAGCTCACCAAACTTCCCCCATACCTCATCTTCTGCATCAAACGATTCACAAAGAACAACTTCTTTGTCGAAAAGAACCCAACAATCGTCAACTTCCCCATCACGTATGTGACCGCCTTTGCTCAGGATAAATGAAGTTCACACTCTTTTAGACATTTCTTTATTCTCTGTGAATGTATTTTGAAATGTTCTTGTGAAAACGCTCATGCACAGGAATGTTGATTTGCGCGAGTACCTCACGGAAGAAGCGCAGGCTACTGAGAAGGTCACCACCTACGACCTGGTGGCCAATGTTGTTCATGATGGAAAACCCACTGAGGGTTCCTATAGAATTCATGTTCTGCATCATGTGAGTGTGTCAACAACACTTTATCCCATTCAAAACACACCAGCTTTGTGATGGGGATGTTTTGTGTAATATGTCTGCTTTCTAATGTTTGACAGGGCACAGGGAAGTGGTACGAGCTTCAGGACCTGCAGGTGATTGATATCCTTCCACAGATGATCACACTCTCAGAGGCCTACATACAGGTTTGCTACTTATTCCTTTCCTTTGTTGTTCGGCAATAAAGTTGATTTAGATTCAAACATGGCTGAGCATGACGTTTAAGCAAGTGGATATTGCATTACACTTTCTTTTGATAGTCCACTTTAAGGCCCCGATATACTTCAAATGAAAGTGAAGAACTAGCGTGATCTCATCTCAAACTAAATCAGTTTGGAGTTCAGGAGTTCGATACAGCTTGCCAAAGCAAACTTTATTGAAATGTTTGCTCTGGCTGGTAAACATAGGCCAACTTCCATTGGTCCGTGACGATGATGTATTAGATGGGTGTGGCTCTGAGGCTCCGCCTTCTTTGGGAAATTTTCTCTAGTTCATTTCTTCTGTTCAGTCGGTACTAGGGTTGGGCGATGTCCCCTAAATTGGCAGTTGACGATGTTTACAGTAAAACATTGCGATGGACGATGATATCGTTGTTTTTTTGTTTTTTTAAATAGTAAAATACAGATATAGTAAATTATATTTTTTATCTCTTTACATGAATACTATTTTCTATTTCGTTATTTTGCTAACCCAAATAAGGACTCACCCGCGCTAGGTTGCACGTGAGGGGAAACAAAGTAAAGAGTTGTGCACTTTTTATTTTAATATACCTCCTTACATAAATACTATTTTCTATTTAAAACTATAATTTCGTTATTATCCCCGTGTTTTGTATGTGAATGCTGTTGTACGTGAATATATTACCACAGGACAGAAGCACAAAGCTTTGTTTTCAAAGGAAATAAATTTGCAGTTACATCGCAGCCATGAAAACATATGGATCATGCCGAATGAGAGAGGGAGGCTGAGCCCGATTAAAGATTTGCCAGCTTTTCAAATATGTTTGTACCCTTCCGCGAACTTTAACAATAGGCATAACCAAAAGGCTAACAGTTAGTCCATTTTATCCCACTGGACATCACGTTTCTTTTCATAAATCTTCACTCGCGTCACACTCATTTTCGCAGGGAATTGTAAACGTTTCTTCCTTTCGCTTGCTTATAATTAAGTCTATTACAGCCAACCCATTCACATGCTTTACTGTGGTGAAGTAGAAAAAAACAATGTAGGACGAATACCTTTTTACTTTCAATTTTATTTAACACAGTTTGATCTTATTAGACTTGGCGCGTCAAGTTTATTTGAATAGCGCAATTCACACACACACACACACACACACACACACACACACACAGGCGATTTTACTTTTGTTTTCTCTGGCAGTGCATAATCAAACAGCCTAAATGTCTTGACCTTGTGGAAGATAAAATTCGCTCTTTAGACGTTTTACAACACGTGTTGCTTTGCAACATCAGGAGAAAACATGAAGACAAAGATATTCAAGAAGGAGTCTCCAGCTCGTGTCTCACATTCATCTCAAAGCTGAAGCATCTTTGTGGGGAAATAATTTTTTTTTTTTTAAACTAATATTTAATTGTCTTAATCTTAATGTTATTATTATTAACTGATACTCGTTTAAATGTTTTACAGGCTGTAGTGTGTTGTTTCACTGATGGAAGTGCTAAAATAAACACGCATGCTTATGAAATGGATTATTTAAAAATGTAGGCTATATATCTGGCATAGACTACAGTATTTAAAATAGCATATATGCTTTAGTTATACTCTCAATTTAATTTACAGAGCAATCCCTGCAAAGTTTTTAGTTTAACTATAGAAGAGGATTAGTGTGTGTCGCACTCGCAATGGGGGGCGTGGCATCACGATGGTGGCGCTCCATCGGCACAACCCTAAACGCTAGCCAAAGGAGAATAGAAAAAACGGATCCTGCTTTAATTGCATTAAATATTTTTAAACCTGCATTACCATTGCTAAATTTGACAGCACTGTCAAAACTTGATGTCTTGAAGATCTCCATTCTAAATCGTGGAAATATTGTTTTTGAGGCATCACCACCCAGCCTTATTTCACGTAATTCTTCTTTTGCAGATTTGGAAGAGACAAGATAAAGACGATGGGGGAGAAAGCCATACAGGGGCATAGGATGCCCAAAAACGCAGCATTGCGAGATTTAAATTAAATGCATCGTTCCTGTTCGGGCCTGAATACAAAACACCACTGGACCCCTTTCTTCAAGAATGACGAGATGAGTGAAAGCAGACATCTTATCTTAAAGGGATAGTTCACCCAAAAATCTAAGTTCTCTCATTTACTCACCCTCATGCCATGCCTGATGTATATGACTAAACACTAGCATTTAGAAAATAATCCATCTCTGTGACTCCATGTAATGCCATGTGACCCCAGTGGGTGAAGCTATGTCTTCTGAAGCCAAACAATAGCTGTGTGTAAGAAAAATACTAATATTTTTTAATTTAACTATAAATTAATGCTTCCCGATCTACTGTCATGCAAACGTTCTTGATTGGGATGCTGTGACACAACAGCATTGATTTTATAATTTAAAAATAATAATATTAGCAGGCTTCTTACACACACACACACACCTATCTTTTAGCTTTAGAAGACATTGATCCATCCACGGGGGTCGTATGGACCACCATCAAGTGTAAAGCAAGCTTTAGCTATTCAATGGCATTATATGGACTCACAGAGATGGCTTATTTTCCTAAAAACCTTTTTGTGTTTTTCTGAAGATAGTCATATACATCGTGGATGGCACATGGGTGAGCAAATACATTTTCATTTTTGGATGTACTGTCCCTTTAAATCCTGATGTTTCATTTCATGTAAGGATGCTAAGAAATATGTAATGTGAACGTGATGCATTTCTGTTGTTTTTAAATGTATTTTTCGTTTGATTGTGACTCTTCCTTTGCCAATGGAGTTTGGCAGAGACCTTTTTATTAAAGTTTCCATAACTATATACAGTGCATTTCATCCGGCTCTTTAGAAAACAAGTATTGTGAATAAGCAGCTAGACCAAAACCTCCTAAATTAAAGTGGACACTTTAAAGTCAAAATTGAAAAGAGGTGCTTCTGGGATCGGTGGTGAAGTTAATAATAGGACACACAGTGCTTCTCATACAGCATTACCACAAACAACAGTAAAAATAATAACGTGGTTTGTTTTTTTGTCAGATTTAAAATGTTTTAGCTACGTTAGTGAAGATAGTTGCGAAAGGCTTTAATGTGAATTGTCACTGTTAAGAGTGCCTAAAGGTGCCGTTCTTTCAATGAACTGCTTACAATGCCTTGAAGTGCGCATTTGAGTTTATTTCATGCATCATCTCAACACAAAAATGAGGATGTAATCGCTTCATTTAATGTTACACACAATGCATACCATGTAAAAATGTCTTGTAGGCTAAGTTCACTAGTTTGTTAATGCATGTTTAGCCAGTGTGGTTTGGATTATGGAACTACAGATACAACACATAAATGATAGGAAGAAATTATGAAAGGTTATATTAAAACATATGGTAAATAAAGGTCATTTAAAGCAGATTTAGCAGTCATTACCTGCACTCAAACTTCTCTCTGTATCAAATTGCCCTTGATATTGTGCACGACAAGGAAGTGGGTACAAATTGCTTGATCAAGTATGCAAAAAAATGGTCGCTTCTCTGATTTTGAGTCTTATTCGATTGATCGCTTTCACTTGTGTCCTCTGCAAAGGTAATCTTCCTGTTGACAGAACACATAAAAAAAAGAGTTACTTAATATTAGAATCTCTTGTGATTCTCTCCAGTCCGTTCAACAACCCCAAAAGTAAAAATGAACTGTAAGTAATCGTGATAAACTTAAGCGGTTATTACCTGACATGTGGTGATGGATGGCTGTTTCCCATCACTCTTCAGAAGCCTGTGACCATGAAGCTTCACAAACCCTTCACACTAGGATAGAACAAAGAGGATTTTCACTATTTTGCACTGATTTTGTAAAAGGCTTGTTCTGATGTACTGTGTGTGTGATCATTACTCGAGGAATAGCATTAGTGTGGAGGTGGCAAATCTTCTGGAGCAGGTCCGAGGTCTGGATCTCAGTTGCGTTGTGACCCAGATGAAACTGTGAGAGGACCGCCAGTATCTTACAGGAATCACAGTCTGTTTGCGCTGTGGACACTGGAGAGGATAATTCATATGAAGCACAATCATAGTCATTTACAAACATAGAGAACCATAGTCTGAAAAGAAGACCCCCCAACCTAATTACTTCTTGTGGCCTGTGTATTCACAACGAGTACAAATAGCGATGCAAATCAAGACTAGGCACTTTCCTAGGAAATATTTCCGCAGAGATATCACGCAACACATGCAATCTCCAAACTTCCGTCAACATACCAGCGTATGTTGTGCATGTGTTGCGTGATATCTCTGCAGTAGCAGTGCTTCGCCTGTGCTACCCCATAATATAGTCCTAAATTAATATCTGCCTAGGAAATCGCCTAGTCTTAATCTGCATCTCTATTTGTACTTGTTGTGAATATGCAGGCCACAAGAAGTAATTAGGAGGGTTTTTTTTTTTTTGGATCGCTTTTACTCGGGACATGCTAGCTGGCAACATAGGATTTTATTCATTATGCTAAGCTAAGCTAGCGGTGACCCTGCCAAACTAAAACAATGCATGCACTGAGACAAAAATGCATTTGCCCACATATCTAAATGTAGGAAAGAAGTTGAATAAGCCCTATTTCTAAAAGCGGTGGAGTGTTCCTTTAAATAATTGATGGAAATTAACTAAGGAAAAACATGGTTTCTAAAGCTTCTTAAGCGCCACCTATGGCCTGATCTCCATAAAAGTCTGCATGCTTGTTTAGAATCATGTTGCATGTGCTCACCTACTTTTGTGAAGTTTCGTTTAGGATTTATAGGCTTTTGGGTATGTTCACGCCCATTTTCTAAATGATCCTGATATAGGTATCCAAATGGGTAACGTTCACCTTTTTTTTGTGATAATTATTGACCTAGAGAGTCCAGAGAATTGTAATGCACTGGTTTTATTGAGCTTGAGCGAAAACCCTAGGACTAGTTCACAAGTAGGTTTTTGAAATAATCTCCAATATTTAACAAACGATTCGATTGGCAGCAGCGGTCCTAGAGGTAAAGCCCCTCAGAGTAAAAATCACATGATATACAATCCAAAACACAAGTGAAAAAAACAGAAGTGGCCAATTTCTTTTGAATCTAGGGCCGTGAGTCAAACAGGCCCAGCGAGTTTCGCTCCGACCGGCCTCCGTTAAGCTTGTCTGACAGCCGATCGAACTTCATTGGTCGACGACAGCTGTGTTTTTCGAGATATGTGAATGTCCTCATAGACATCATCTCAGCACCTTGGACAAAGACACCACATGGCAGTTTTCAAGTCAATCATAGCTATAGCTTTTTTTAATAGCGCCACCAAGTGTCCAGTCGCCACATCCTTTTTCATGCGACCACAGTCCGAGCCCGTACACAGGTGTACCGAGTTTGGTGAAATGATCTCAATCCCTCTTCTAATGTTTTGGTGTCTCGTCACAGACATTAATCGAAATGTTGATTTCTTTATTATTTTTTTTTACAATTATTGACAATCAGACTCCAAAGAATCTTTCTGCACAGGTTTGGTTCAGATCGGTTGAAAAACCTAGGAGTAGTTCGCAAAAGTTTTTTTGAACAATCCAAAATGTCTGAAAATTGCGGGTGAAGGTTGACAAATGGTTTAGGATTTATGAGCCGTTCCATACTTTTGGTCGCTGTAGCGCCACCATCAGGCCAATCAGGTCAAGCCTTGGTGACGTTGTAGACGGGATGGGTACTAGGGAAGAGTGCTGATTCTTGGACATTCTAACAATTAGAATTAATCCCCTAATTATGTCGTATTGTGCAAGTTTTCAGATTTGTACTGATGTATTGCAAATTTGAAAGCTACTGTTTGATGTGATAAGACTGATCAACCCAATCTTAAGAAAACAACTATTTTTATGAGCTGTTGATTACTTATTTGTATGATGTGATTCGTATTTGTGGCATAGGTCCAAAAGGAAAATGAAATGAAAAAAAAAAAAAAAGAGATTGTTGCGCTGATGCCATTCACACTACTTACACGACATTGGTGTCTCTGGGAAGAGACACAGACCCAGTGCGGAGCAGATGGCATGTGGAGGGAGAGAGGACATCAGGAGCTCGATGAGCTTCTTTAAATATGTTTCTACGAAGATGTTACACATGTCCTTATAATGGCTAGGCAAGTGATCACAGATTTTCTCCAGAAGGTTCTCTATCATCTCCTTAAACAAGACAGACACAATATAAAATAACCCAGGAGCATTTAATATTCAGGTGCTTTTCTAATGAATTAAATTATGAACATATCAACAAGTAAAGACGTGTCTTACTTCAGTTCTCTCTTTTGGCAACATGTCCTCTATTGTCTTTATGAAGAACAGACAGAAGGTGCAGATGGGATTGATATGAACCTAAGAAACAAAGCAGAATTTGAGTCATGGCAATCATATGTTGAGTTATCCATAAACATCAGGAAAGTTGTAGCATGGTCTCAAACTTTTTCTTTTCAGATTTAAAGATACTTGAATGTACAATGACATTTGTTTCCCAAAGAAACAAATAAACATTGAGTATTTACCAACCAATCATTAAATAAGTCAATTTTTTTTGCATAGTGCTTTTCACAATAGGCTCCACAAAGCAGCTTTGCAGTTAAAGTTTATAATAACTTAATGGCTTATGGTCCACATGAGTAGTTGCGTAAGTTTACAGATATCCATTATATAAATAATACATTTGCTATACAGTAACTATCAGTGTTGGGAATGTTAATTTTAAAAGTAATGTGTAACTATATTGCGTTACTCCCTAAAAAAGTAACTTTTTGTGGCACATTACTTTTGCATTGCTTTTCCTCACCTGGCTGAGCCTGGCTCTCTTCCAGGTGTTTTCTACAGAGAAGTTATTGTTTTGCACGTGTTTAACGCAGCAATGCATTCAACAACATACTAGCATACACCTTTATGGTCTTTTAAAAACACATTTAGAACATTATGATATTCTGAGCTCTATACCTGACCTCTAGAGCGATGTGTGCCATACAAAAGATCTCTTAATATTACAGGTTATATAACCAATGTACAAATGAAAGTTGAAAGTAATGTTTTGTTACTTTTGTTCTTTTTGTCTGTTTCCACGCACGCATGAGTATGCATGTCTAACTGACTAAGTTATCGAGAAGAGAGAGAACTTTAATGCAGTTTTTATTTATTTATTTATATATATATATATATATATATATATATATATATATATATATATATATATATATATATATATATATATATATATATATATATATATATATATATATTTTTTTAATAATTAGCACACAATTTTAAATTATCCTGCATTATCCTGCTGGAAGTAGCCATCAGAGGATGGGTACATGGTGGTCATAAAGGGAGGGACATGGTCAGAAACAATGCTCAGGTAGGCCGTGGCATTTAAACGATGCCCAATTGGCACTAAGGGGCCTAAAGTGTGCCAAGAAAACACCCCCCACACCATTACACCACCACCCCCAGCCTGCACAGTGGTAACAAGGCATGATGGACCCATGTTCTCATTCGGTTTACACCAAATTCTGACTCTACCATCTGAATGTCTCAACAGAAATCGAGACTCATCAGACCAGGCAACATTTTTCATGTCTTCAACTGTCCAATTTTGGTGAGCTGCAAATTGTAGCCTCTTTTTCCTATTTGTAGTGGAGATGAGTGGTACCCGGGTTGTAGCCCATCCGCCTCAAGGTTGTGTGTGTTGTGGCTTCACAAATGCTTTGCTGCATACCTCGGTTGTAACGAGTGGTTATTTCAGTCAAAGTTGCTCTTCTATCAGCTTGAATCAGTCGGCCCATTCTCCTCTGACCTCTAGCATCAACAAGGCATTTTTTTCCCACAGGACTGCCGCATACTGGATGTTTTTCCCTTTTCACACCATTCTTTGTAAACCCTAGAAATGGTTGTGCGTGAAAATCCCAGTAACTGAGCAGATTGTGAAATACTCAGACCGGCCCGTCTGGCACCAACAACCATGCCACGCTCAAAATTGCTTAAATCTCCTTTCTTTCCCATTCTGACATTCAGTTTGGAGTTCAGGAGATTGTCTTGACCAGGGCCACACCCCTAAATGCATTGAAGCAACTGCCATGTGATTGGTTGATTAGATAATTGCATTAATGAGAAATTGAACAGGTGCTCCTAATAATCCTTTAGGTGAGTGTATATCATGGAGCAGTGCCTGTAAACTCACATTTTAGTCAGGTTGGCAGGTGTGCCGTGGAAAAAATTCTTTGACCTGTCTAACACATACCTCTTGACTTGTTCCTCTTGAGGGTTTTGCATAGAGTAAGCCGTGCTCGTTCAGGCCAACCATAAGCTCTGATGCCGCTTTTCTCTCAGACTCGACGGCACACAGTCCCAACATTGAGCATATGTCATCATTCTGATTCTGTGACGAGGGTAAAACATCTGGTTTTCAGTGCCATGATATTATTCATGTAAAGGAGATATTGCTCATGTTTATTAAGTATTAGATACTTAGTCAAATTGGGATGACAGAGAAGTACTCACTGCAAATGCACTGAAATATTTGATGACCAAATGCACATATGTCTTTGCTCCATCCATACACAAAGGGATGACGGGGTGTTCAGAACAAAACTTGTCCAAAGCATTTTCAATAAGATGCTGTGAAGAGGGAACAATTTAAGATCAGTAATATTCATAACAATGAGTTTAATAAACATGTGATTTTGTTGAAGCTTCTATTCAAAAGCAACTTATTAGGAACAGAAACTACCTCACTCAGATGGCATAAGAAAGTGAAACTATCTCTTTAGTTTGAAAAATAATTTAACTGTAAATTTCACTTCTCCACAAATATGACCACTGGGGTGTACGCAGATATGAAAATGAAATTAATTGAAAACATAAACGAGGTCATTCAGATTTGTATGAATTATTGCTATGAGACTGTGTTTACAATGTCTGGCATAAATAAAATAACATTTCAGTAATATCTCAGGAAACGTCACACACACAATCTCACCTGAGTGCCTTGACTGGAGAGCATTTCTGTCAACAAATGTACCATCTTATTGCAATCGCTGCACATGTTGCTCATCTAAAGGATGATGACAGTGGAATTTAATGTTGGTTTACAGTCATTAAGATTATATTCTGTGAACTAATTTAATGTAACATGAATAAAACCTCTGATCACATTTGAATTTGGTACATTTCAGCGCTTTGCTTATTAGTCTGAAGGAAAAATAGATGAAAGAATGGAGCATACCATGTGATAAAGTTTCTAACACAAAACCACAAACTCTCACTACCTCTTTTCTAGGGTTGTACGGGTCAAAAACAAATCTCTCTTTAATAGAAAGAAGGAAGTGTAAAATTACCATATTCTCAGATCTTGTTTTAAGGTTCACACTTAGACTTTAGATGTTGATATACTTTATTATTCAAAGGGAGGCAATTTCCTGCAACTCGTACTGTATACGGATTAGTATAAGACAGTGACAAATAAGAATTTGCCAAATGGAGCAGAACTGGACGAAGAACTACAGAATACCTGACATTTGCCAAAATAGAACCTTTTTTAAACAAAGTAGCGCATTATTGTAACGCATTACTTTCAATAAAAATAAATGAATGCAATATTTTAACGCATTACTTTCAATAAAAATAAACGAATGCGATATTTTAACGCATGCAATATTGTAACGCATTACTTTCAATAAAAATAAATGAATGCAATATTGTAACGCATTACTTTCAATAAAATAAACGAATGCGATATTTTAACGCATGCAATATTGTAACGCATTACTTTCAATAAAAGTAAATGAATGCAATATTGTAACGCATTACTTTCAATAAAAATAAACGAATGCGATATTTTAACGCATGCAATATTGTAACGCATTACTTTCAATAAAAATAAATGAATGCAATATTGTAACGCATTACTTTCAATAAAAATAAACGAATGCGATATTTTAACGCATGCAATATTGTAACGCATTACTTTCAATAAAAATAAATGAATGCAATATTGTAACGCATTACTTTCAATAAAATAAACGAATGCGATATTTTAACGCATGCAATATTGTAACGCATTACTTTCAATAAAAATAAATGAATGCAATATTGTAACGCATTACTTTCAATAAAAATAAACGAATGCAATATTGTACACATTACTTTCAATAAAAATAAATGAATGCAATATTGTACGCATTACTTTCAATAAAAATAAATGAATGCAATATTGTACACATTAATTTCAATAAAAATAAACGAATGCAATATTGTACACATTACTTTCAATAAAAATAAATGAATGCAATATTGTAACGCATTACTTTCAATAAAAATAAATGAATGCAATATTGTAACGCATTACTTTCAATAAAAATAAATGAATGCAATATTGTAACGCATTACTTTCAATAAAAATAAATGAATGCAATATTGTAACGCATTACTTTCAATAAAAATAAACGAATGCGATATTTTAACGCATGCAATATTGTAACGCATTACTTTCAATAAAAATAAATGAATGCAATATTGTACACATTACTTTCAATAAAAATAAATGAATGCAATATTGTACACATTAATTTCAATAAAAAGAAACGAATGCAATATTGTAACATTACATTTAAATGTAATTTTCCTCAACACTGCTTGTGACAGTGCAATACCTATATTGCAATAGCAATAAGAACAGTTACAACTTGCAAATAGTTAACAAATATAAATATAATATAAATCAGAAACAACTTGTTGGTGATATACAGACAAAAACAAACATATGTACACATAGGCTATACAGTGATTCAATTTGAGAATTAAATTAGACCTTTGATTAATCTAGAAGAAAAAAAATTTGATTATGTATTTTCCCTAGTCTAGTTCATGTCCACAAGTTTCATTTCCAGCCAAATGAAAGAAATAGTCAAACGAGTGGCTCATACTGTAGCTCCGCTGTAAGAGTGTTTGACCCCAGAGAGAGAAAAGGTCATCTGAAGTTCACGCTAATGCCTGCTATAGCAGCAATACTGAGAATTCATTGAGTATTTGCATTGTTTAAGGATAGTTGACCCAAAAATGTACGGTTTTGTCATCATTTACTCTCAAGATGTTCCAAATGTCTTTCTTCTGCTGAACACAAAATCAGATATTTTGAAGAATATGGGTAACCAAACATTTGATGGATCCCATTGACTTATAGTATTTTTTTCTCCATACTATGGAAGTCAATGTGGCCCATGTTTGGTTACTCAAATTCTATAAAATAAAGTATAATATCCTAAAAATAAAATATCTTCTTCTGTGTTCATACAGGTTTGGAACAACTTGAGGGTGATTAAACAATAACAGAAGTCTCATGTTTGGGTGAACTGTCTCTTTAAAAGCATCTGTTTCCCTTCTGAAGTAGCATATTTTAATATAAGTGATGTCTAGATAAGGTGTACGCTGGCATGGCAGTTTATGAAATAAATAAAATATCGGCTATGTAATGGGATAGTAGTAGCATACACAGTTTATGAACAGTGTAAAACTTAAAACTGATCCACATAGAATCTTTTTTTTTATGTTTTTTTTTTTATTTTTTTAATCTGCGTAGTTGCTTCTGTAAATGCGTGTGGTAATTTTCAGATTCCCTCTTAACTCACCATGGGATGGCTGGATGTTTGCGGTGCTGTGGCCCGAAGGTCTACATTTCTTGCCCATCCTAGAGAAACCAGAGCATGTCAAGTATTTCTAGCTAAAATGTTATTGGCTTCCAGGAAATCGGCTGGCAGCTTTAAAAAATAAAAAAAAGAGCTAATTTAAATTCAATCTTAATTTAAGTTAATTCTATTTAATAAAATTAAGCATTTAAAATATAACATAGCCAGCTTTTATTCTGACTAAACCTATCCGTGACCTTATAATACTATTTTCATATTTTATTCTTAGAATTTGTATTATATGTTCTTGTTGTATTTGTATTGTATGTGTGCACTGGAAGCTTCAGCACCAAGAAAAATTCCTTGTGTGTGCACTTGGCAATAAAGCTCTTTCTGATTCTGATAATATTTAAACTCTCTTACCTGAAGACAGGGTAGAAGTGAAGAAAACCAAAGTGAGGAAGGCAAACGGCATCATGTTTTATTCAGTGCTCTGGATTGAGGAGTGCTGTTTCATGGAGCTGAGCTGTCTGTGTTCAACTGGTAAACCGCCCAAACGTGTCATTGTATTTTGATGAGGAAGTAGCTATACTTTAATCACCAGACAGTGACAGTCTGCCTGATTTGCTAAAAGTAGCCTATGTAGGCTGCATGCACCTAACCCTCAACCAAACCAAACCCTAACTATAACTACATGTTCATACAATGAATATTACTCAGTGCCTAATTATATAATTACACTGTAACAATGACACCTTAAAATAAAGTGTAATCAAATGAAACTGAATTTAAAGCCAAAATCTTTTTTATCTTTTTCAAAGCGACCCTATAGTTACATTTTGTATAGTTACACATTGCATCAGTGAATGTTTGACCCCCTTTTTTTAAAGGGTTAGTTCACCCAAAAAAATTAAATTATCCCATAATTTACTCACCCTCAAGTCATCCTAAGGGTATATGACATTCTTCTTTCAGACGAATACAATCAGAGTTATATTAATAATGTCCTGGCTCTTCCAAGCGTTATGATGGCAGTGAATGGGAGCCCAATATTTGAAGACCAAAAAAAGTGCATCCACTTCTTCATGGAAGGTGGTTCGCCGGAAGCTAGATATTTGACTTTATAACGTGTTAAATATGGATATTTTTCTCATAAAAAACCCATCGCTTCGCTTCAGAAGGCCTTTATTAACCCCTCCAGGGCCATGTGGACCATTTTATAATGGATGGATGCACATTTTTGGGCTTTAAATTTTGGGGTGCCATTATAAAGCTTGGAAGAGCCAGAACAATATAACTCAGATTGTGTTCGTCTGAAAGAAGAATGTCATATACACCTAGGATGAATTGAGGGTGAGTAAATCGTGGGATAATTTTTATTTTTGAGTAAACTATCCCGTTAATAGTTGTGTTTGAGTCCCTCAATCGTCCTCAGTGTGAAAAGACGAATCTCAAAATCATACAGTAACTGCTGAAAAGGGTTCAAATATGCAAAAGAAGCTGAAAACTGAAGAATTTTCAGAATTTTTCTGAAGAACATTGGTCAGTTTAACTGCTCAGGACAATCAAGAGACTCAAGAACAACCATCACAAAACACACACAGCCGTGGATCATCCAGGGAACGACACACACACACACACACACACACACACACACACACACACACACACACACACACACACACACACACACACACACACACACAGCCGTGGATCATCCAGGGAACGGCACACACACACACACACACACACACACACACACACACACACACACACACACACACACACACACACACACACACACACACACACACACAGCCGTGGATCATCCAGGAACACACACACACACACACACACACACACACACACACACACACACACACACACACACACACAGCCGTGGATCATCCAGGGAACGGCACACACACACACACACACACACACACACACACACACACACACACAGTCGTGGATCATCCAGGGAACGGCACACACACACACACACACACAGCCGTGGATCATCAGGGAACGACACAGTACTGAGAATCAAGGGTTTTTTTGTCTTGTAGACTAGGCTAGGCTATATGTAAACATCTTGTCAAATGTCATATTCAGGACAGTACTAAATAAATATTCACACTAATTAATATTCACGTTTTCACAGATTCTGCAGGGGGTTCACACACTTTCAAGCAGCACTGTTTATAGTCTCCTTTCAAACTCCTCACCAAACACACTCAACTGGGCTGATGGTTGAATAAAGTCTAATATAGCCTATTATTTTCATATAGTGACAGAATACCTGACTACTTGTGTGTCCCGGGCATTTCAAATATATAGATACAAAATTTGCAGTGCAAATCATATTGCAATAGCCTTAAAATTCTTAATGTAATGTTGCCAGCTTCATTCATATCAAAACAAATGTTGAATCAACAAGGTGGTTTACCTTTGGGTGGCCCAAAATCAAAGGCTGTCTCGGAGAGTCTCACGCCTCGCGCATTTAAAGCCTGCACAGTTTCCAGAAGCAGTGAACTTGACAGCTCTGCTCTCCTCTGATGTGCCTCATGGATCACAGGGATTCCGCGGACACTACAGGATGACAGGGGTCATCAGGGGCCAGCTGCGCGCTTTAAAAGCGCAGTCCGGAGCCCGGCCACCTCGATCACTCGGACCACAGGCGCGCAGGAGAAACAATCGCAGACGCAATTGAAAACTTCATTGATTCGCAATGCCAACCCTGCTACTCATATTCGCCACCTCGGTGGTTTCTCTGATGCACGCTGACTGCGTAAAGATCGATAACGACGCTCTCGTGAGAGGACATCACAGAGCCTTCGTAGGTTCATATTCCGACTACAGTCTCCAGTCGTATCCGAGGTACCCGCTGTACATGATGCAGTTATACAGAGACTTCAGCGGGAAGATGCCAACTACTCCAGCCAGTGTGGACAACCCAACTCTTCATCAGGCCGACTTCGTCCTAAGCTTGATCGCTCAAGGTAAAAAAAAATGCACTTGCTTTAACCTGCTCGACTTATTTTGTATGCAAAATGAAATCCAATCATCATCATTTACATTATTTTACAGTACGCGTGCCCCAGCAGTTCAAGAAATAACAGTAACACTTTATTTGACAGTGTCCTTACACGTGTTACATAGTTACTATGGTAATAACTATAAATTCTGCATTATTACAGGCAACTAACCCTAAACCAAACCCTCATCCTAACACTTAGGCCTACCCTATGGTACATGTTGTTAATTACTATTACTTAGTACTTAAATTTATACTTACACTGTAACAATGACACCTTAAAATAAAGTGTAACCTAAGTACTGGGTAATATAAGGTAACTACATGGGTAATTTCAGGGTTAGTACCTAATTATTACCCAGTTATTACTATAATAAGTATATAGTATGCACATGGGGAACAGGGCAGTAAAATAGTGTTACCTAAAGGGTACTATAGGTTTAGGATTAGAGTTTGGTTTAGGGTTAGTTGCATGTAATTATGCATTATTTATAATATAGTAACTATTTGTAACAACAATTGACACTAAAATACGTTACCTACTTTTTAATATAGGTGTCGTATGCATTTATGTACTGAGTAATAATAATAAACTACATGTACTTACTATAGGGTTAGGGTATGATTGGGTTTGGTTTAGGGTTAGTTGCGTGTCATTATGCATGCGTAATCGGTATTACTACAGTAACTACATGTAACACGTGTAACAAGGACACTTTAAATAAAGTTCTACTACTTTAACAAAAAGGTACCATGGTGGCAGTGCTATAGTTGTACCATGGTACTCTTGGGAGCATTGGCTATTCCTTGAAGTGCCATGCAAAAATGGTAGGCTACATGAAATTATTATCATTCACTATCTGGACCACCGATTATATCAAACTAGGTAGCACTTTATTTTATAGTGTGTGCACTTTTATGTGTCTCAACTTAGTGCTGGGTAATAGGACACAACATGGGTTAAGGTTAGGATTAGGTGTAGTTATTAGCCAGTTATTGTAGGCTATTTACTATAATAAGTAAGCTACATAGATGCAGTACATTACTGTAAAATATAAAATGCTTTTTTTGCAACAATATAGATCTGCAGATAAGCATTTTTCGTGTTAACAGCACATTGATAAAGTCTGGATGGATGTATATTCAATGCGAACACGTGTTTTAAAGTAAAGCCACGCATCTGGGGAAGTTGTGGGCTCATTATCAGGTCCGTCGCTCTTGAGCTATCTGACCCTCAGATTTTACAACTCAGTAGTGTCACAATGCTTATTCAACTTTAAAGAGCTGGCTGTTTTATGTACACGGGTGTGTGTATTAGCCCTTCAGACGTCTGTTAGAGCGCGAGGTTCAATACACATCTCCTGTCAAGCAGCTCCTCCATCCTGACAGTGCTCTGACATTTGGCTCTGACAGAACCTGAGTGAAGCTCACAAAACCTGTTGAGAGAAAAAAGCCACGGATTAAACCAAAGTAATGTTTTTTTGTTTTGTTTTAAATAATCACGGAAAATATTGGGAAGTGTAAAAGAATAATTGAGAAATGGTAGCAACATGCATGTAGTTATTTAGACATTCTACATTTAGGCTTTTATTTTTTGCGTACAAGTTGTTTATAGAATTGATTATTTATGTATGTAAAAAAAAAATAATCTGAGAATGGCCCTACAATACAATCTCTTCAATTTATAATTGGGAAAAAGAAAGATAATTTGGTCACACTCTTTTACGATGGTCCACTTTAGACATTCTACTAACTATAAATAACTTTGCAACTTCATGTCAGCTAGCTCTTATTAGTAGACTTTCTGCTTTGAAATTGGCAAACAATTTATTTTGATGCTCCTTGTTCTCACGATAAGTAACTGCAACACCAAACCTATAATAATGAGAGTTAATTGACATGTAGTTGCAAAGTTAGCCTACTAAAGTGGACCATGGAAATAAAGTGTAACCAGGCCTTAATCTTCTCAGATATGTCATTAATATGTTAACCACATTTACCTACTTGGTTATGAACCATCTGTTTTAATCTGTTTGCAACTTTCATCTGATTCCGTCTTGTGGGAATGTCCTAAATGAGTTGCAAGAGGTGATGAACATTATCTTTGTTTTCCAGACTGTCACCAAACTGGTGAGCGATGGAGCATCACTTTTGACATGTCTTCCCTCTCAGCGAGTGACAACATTCAACTGTCGGAGCTCCGCATCCGTCTCCCAGCGTTTTCTGCATCCAGACGCGTGATTGTGGACATCTTCCACCTGCGTAAACAGCATTGTGAGTCGGACTCTGTGTTTTGTCGTGATAAGAGGCTTTTTCTGGGTAGCATCAAGTCAGTGCCCGGCGCTCCAACATCAACCTGGAGGGTTTTCAACGTCACGGAGCTACTCGAACACTGGTTGAACCAGGGAGCACCCGTGCAGGTCCCGACACCAGAGGATGGAGAGGACACTGGAAGCGGGGAAGACTTAATTGAGCCGGTTATAAAGAGTGAGGACTCTGGAAGTGGTGAAGACTTAATGGATCCAGTTACAATGAGTGAGGACACTGGAAGCGGGGAAGAACCGGTTGCAAATAGTTGGCGACGAAAAATTCAGCATCCCACAGCAGAACGAGTTATGATTGTAGTTTTCTACAAAAACACATTTTCCCACAGCGGCCAACGCGCCTCCAGCTTGATCAATACAGTAACACACTCCAAATATGTCTTCCTGAACCGGGCTCCGGACACAGCTCAAGGTCGTCGCCACAAAAGGAACCGGGTCGAGAGGATGCGCGTTCCGGCAGCTGAAGTGGACGATAGAAATGCAACGGGAGGTGAGCAACATCAAGGACCGCTTTGTCGGCGAGTTGATATGTGGGTGGATTTTGATCAGATTGGATGGGAGGAATGGATCGTGCACCCGAAGCGTTATAACGCATACCGCTGCGAAGGAGAATGTCCGAGCCCGCTGGATGAGTCTTTCAACCCAACAAACCACGCCTATATGCAGGTGAGATACTTATAGAGATAGTTCACCCAGAAATTAAAATTCTGTCATTATTTTCTCACCCTCATGTCGTTCCAAACCCGTAAGACTTTCAGAACACAATTGAAGATCTTTCTAATGAAAAATATGAGATTTCTGTCCCTCCATTGACAGCTACGCAACTACCACTGACGCTTCATAAAGTTATAAAGGGATCGTAAAACTAATCCATATGAATTGAGTGGTTTAGTCCAAATTTTCTTGATCACTTTATATGATTTAATTTAGGCTTTTATTCACATATAAACATTCATCAACTCACACATCATTTGTGGTAAACAGAAGCTCAAGCATGCTTGACGTGTGAGAACCAATGAGGTTCAATCTTGTGTTACGCATCATGCTTGAGCTTCAGCGAGAACCAATGAGGTTCAGTCTTGTGTTACGCATCATGCTTGAGCTTCAGCGAGAACCAATGAGGTTCAGTCTTGTGTTACGCATCACGCTTGAGCTTCAGCGAGAACCAATGAGGTTCAGTCTTGTGTTACGCATCATGCTTGAGCTTCAGCGAGAGCCAATGAGGTTCAGTCTTGTGTTACGCATCATGCTTGAGCTTCAGCGAGAACCAATGAGGTTCAGTCTTGTGTTACGCATCACGTTTGAGCTTCAGCGAGAGCCAATGAGGTTCAGTCTTGTGTTACGCATCATGCTTGAGCTTCAGCGAGAGCCAATGAGGTTCAGTCTTGTGTTACGCATCACGTTTGAGCTTCAGCGAGAGGTTAGTTCTTGTGTGTCAAGCAGGTTCGGTTGAACTTCTGTTTGCTGATCAATGTTAATATGTGAATAAAAGCCTACATTTAATCTGTTCATCATATAAAGCAATTGAGCCTCTTCAGAAAATGATGACTAAACTGCTCAATTCATATGGATTATTTGTATGATCTCTTTATGAAGTTTTTGAAGCATCAGTGGAGGTTGTGTAGCTGTCAATCGAGGGTCAGAGCGGTCAGATTTCATCAGAAAGATCTTCATTTGTGATTTGAAGATGAATGAAAGTCTTACGGGTTTTGACATGAGGGTGAGAAATGAACTACAGAATTTTTGGGAGAACCCTTTAACAGTATTCAGGTAATTGTCTTGAGACAAAAAAACATTATAATTTGCAAAAAGACTTTTCTCATTTTCTCCCAGAAATGAATGAATAACATTATAGTGTTTAAATAAAGGACAGTTATTGGGTCTGTATGGGGTGATAACGCATGCTGCTTTCTTTCTTTCCAGAGCTTGTTGAAGCTTTACCATCCGGAGCGTGTGACCTGTCCGTCATGTGTGCCGACGCGCCTCAGCTCCCTCTCCATGCTGTACTATGAAGGCGACGGTGTGGTCATGCGCCACCACGAGGACATGATCGTGGAGGAATGCGGTTGTCAATGAAGTCTGAAGCCTGACGATGCACTTTCAGTGCTCTGTTAACACTTAACATGTCAAATAAATAAATAAATAAGCTAAATAATATATACACTCTTAGAAAAAAGGTTCTATATTCTATAGGACCTAAAATGAGTTCCCATGGGATCATTGTATGGATTAAGTTTCAATTAATTAAATTCTAAGTAAATAGCTCGTAAACATACTTTATGACTAGACAAATTTGAATGACCCATTAAACATGAAAGTAATATGTGAAAGGTTGACATTTCTCCTCATGTAGAAACTTCAAGAGCCCTAGAGTTCTATTTGGAACCCCACGGAACCTTTTTTTCCTAAGAGTGAACAAAAACATTCCATAATTCTGTTCTTCAACTAAAGCACGTTTTTGGAGAATTTCAAACAAGAACAGCTGAAATGCTGTCCGAAGTATGGAAATATTTAATATTTAACGTGTAAATATTTTGTATTTGGGATTTTTTAAACAAGTGTATATTTTTACTTTATGTACATATGAGTGTATTAAGTTTAAGAAAGTGTAATATGCATTATAAATGTGATGTGAAACGTGTGTTTTTTACCATATTATCAGCCGGCTTGATAAAGTTTTTTAGAGAATGTACAAACAAACAAATAAAGCAAAAAGTATTTTATGTTGTGTTGTTGTTGACTTGTAGTTAGTTTGCATAATCATCATTTTTTTAGGCTACTGTTCACTCAAGTGGTTCTTTGCTGAATTTTTTCTTTTAAAAGAAAGTTCTACATTGAGTAAAATTGACCTTTCGCTATAAGAACCTCAGCACACACACTGTAAAAAAAAAAAAAAAAATCATCCTAGCAACATATGTTGTTTTTCCTGTTACTTTAGCTCATCAAATTAACCATTTCACATTTCAGCAGCTGCCTTAAATGATGTCGAATGAGGACATTTCTTTCACAGTGAAATATAACGGCTGTGCTGCAGGTCTTCAGATCTTCTCAGTGGACGACAGATTGTCAGGGTCCTTTTGTCAAATGAAAGCACCCCGAACCCTAGCAGGACGGGGGCTGGGACAATCAGTGCACTAAAAGGTGTCAAGAAGCAAAAGTATTTGAAGAACGGGTGGTGTGTGTGTGGAGGTGTCTGGATCATCATATTGTATGTAGATGTCATTATAAGAGTTGGGTGGTCTGCAAACTTGGTGTTTAAACCTGCCATGAGGCGTGAGCCTGTTAACATGCTTACTGTGACAGTCAAATGCTTCACTTAAAATATATATACAGTATATAGTCAAGCATTCAATTTCAGGATTAAATTGTTCTATTTTAATATGCATTGTGAGGTTTCATTGTTTTTATCCTCTCAGGAGGTTTCAATATTAAAGAAATCAGGGGCACAAGAACGATTTAATGTAAAACAAACACGGTCACACTTTAGATTAGGGTTCAATTCTCACTATTAACTAATTATTAACTCTGACCTTTGCCTCAAAAAACATATTAATAGTAAGGTAGTTGTTAAGTTTAGGTATTGGGTGATTAAGGGATGTAGAATATGATCATGCCGAATAAGGCATGTGCTTTATAAGTGCTAATAAACAGCCAATATACTAGTAAAATGCATGCTAATAAGCAACTAGTTAATAGTGACCCTAAACCCTAAACTAAAGTGTTACCATGCAAACACTGTATAGAACTGATTTAAATTCCCATATTAAACATATAATAAATATAGATATCTAGAAATGATAAAAATATCAAACATAAATAAAAACACATTTAAAATGGTTTGTCTAAAAAAGTTCAAAGCAAAGGGGGATATTTTCTTTGAAAGAAATGATATCTCATAGGGACGAGGGGACTACAACAAGTGCATTCACGAGTTAGACATCACTAACCCTAAAATTTACATAAACCCCGGGAACGCGCCACAAAGGCCATGTTGAGAAGAGGAAGAGTTGTTGTAGTAGATTTTGGAGTTTTTTTTGTCCAATAATTAAAAAAATATATATATTTTTAATTAAGTTGCAGGAAATTACTAGTCATTGAATTTTTTATGTCAGCTATGCATTTCCTTAATCTTGTGAATTGGTAAATTTCGTCAGGGCGTGAAGAAATATAAAGCTGAGTATCATCAGCATAACAATGAAAACTAACGCCATGCTTCCTAATGAATTCCTAATCTCCCATTGGTAGCATGTACAGGGTGAAGAGCAACGGCCCTAGCACTGAGCCCTGCGGTACTCCATACTGAACTTGTGATCGGTGTGACATCTCTTCATTTACTGCTACAAACTGATAACGAGATAGGTATGATTTAACCCATGCCAATGCAGGTCCACTAATGCCAACATAATTTTAGAGTCTATTCAAAAGAAAGTTGTGGTCGATAGTGTCGAACGCAGCACTAAAATCGAGTAACACTAATAGAAAGATACAACCACGATCAGATGATAAGAGTTAATCATTTGTAACAAGTCCTGACTGGAAATCCTCACAGATACCATTTCTTTCTAAAAAGGAAAATAATTGTGAAGACACTGTTTTTTAGGCAGTCACTCCCACTATAGCCACTTTGGCGGGTTGAATATAATTTCAGCCTACAGCTAAATGAAATAGCAAGACCGTCGTAGCACAAATTACAATTCTTTATCAATCAACTTGCAGTTCGTGAAGGTGGGATAGGCAGAATCAGTTTTGAAAGGGTTTTAAATCTTCTAAATCAAGTAAAATGACTCAAAATCAAGTAATCTAAGTATGCCAAAGTCAACTTTAATCATATAAAATGCAATTTCCAAATAACAAAATTGTGGCCAGAGAAAATGCTGAGTGGCTAGTAACTTTGAAAACCAGCCACAATGTCAAGACCTGGTTATAACCGTGATTAAACTAAACTACACCTGTTCTCTCTTCATCAGCAGATATTCTCTGGCTCTGTGCATCTCACAACAGTTCCCACACCAGACATTTATAGATTATCATGACAGAATATGCTAATCGAGGACTTGAAGATAGTTAACTCCACATCAGCTACATAAATTCACCAACTAAGCGTTCAGAAACGTCCTCTCTCAGTCTACATGTTGTCACTTCTTCTCGAGTCTCTCCATTATTGTCCGACTCCGGTTTGAACATAAAAGGCTGAACAGTTTCTGTCAGACACACACAAAAACAGCAAATTTTTGCTCACCCTCAAAAAGTGATCATTTTATCATGCTAAAATGATCTGTGGGGTATTTTGAGCTAAACCATCACATACACACTCTGGGGACATCAGAGACTTAATTTACATCTTGTAAAAAGGGGCATTATGGACCCCTTTAACCAACCCATAAACCTATACCACCATTTTTACGTTAAGTACATAATAGTTAAAACATCTAAAATAAATTGAAACCAAAATACTGGCAAGTGCCATTAAATTGTCTACTTCGCTACTCGTCACTCTACTGTGGTGTTTATGGAAGACAATGAATGAGACTCTTTTTGGGAATAGTGCTATTCTCTTTTTTTCACTTTGGTCAGAAATCTCAGTGAGCTTTTAGTATACTGTAAAAAAATATTGTTGGCTTAACTTAAAAAAGCAAGTAACCTGGTTGCCTTAAAATTTTGAGTTCATAATTACAATTTTGAGTAAATACAATGAAGGAAATTAGTTTAATAAATAGAAACTCAACATATTATTGTATCTGAATCACATAAATTAAACAAAAATGTGATGAATCATGAAAATAGTAAGTTTTTTGGCATGTTTCACTGCATTGTAACAAATAAAACACAATTACACAATATGTTTACAAAATCTTTTAACAATATTTGAATAAAGGGTGATGTCGATTCTGAAAAATGTTCATTGTATTAAATCAAAATGTTTATTAAGTCAACCAGGTAACTTACTTTTAAAATATTTTTAACAGTGCAACGCCAAGGCTAATGCTCCAGTTTTCTTCCTTTAAAGCAATAACTATTCTAAAAGAGACCACAAAGACCACAAAAAGCCAGTTTTTATTTCTTTATTAATTCTGTAAATGTATCTTCAGCTGGTGTACAGGGTTGAATATTTCTATATATATTTATATAGACATTTAAAACCTTGTCTGATTCAAAGACCTATAGTAGCAATAAAAATAAATACATAAATAAAACGAACGTAACTTTAAAGAAGCACAATGCTTCTATATTCCCACAGGCAACCCCCTGAAGTCTTGTTTGCTAAGATGCTATAAGTACATCCATGACATTAAAGTATTCCCATATTCCCAAATAGCAGGTCATAAATTCCCATTTGCAAGTGCAAAGCATTCTAATTAAATATACTTATACATATATATGTGTAATAAAAGATGTATTAAAAACATCTTATCTGTGCAAGTGTGCATTTTGCATTCCTTTTCATAAGTAATATGCTATTGCGTTTATATTGATTTCAAATCATTCTGTAGTAAATAGGAGTATAAATATTCTCTCATTTTGCAGCAGTTCACATTTTTTTTGCAAGAGGTTGTTGTAAACCATTGCTTAGACATCAAACAACCGCATTGTTATTTTTGACGTATCCTTGCTGCCATACTGGGACGGACCGGCCCGTCTGATCTGTGCGGTTTGGGTTTGTTCAGGGAGGGACTCAGGGGAGGGAGGGAGGGAGGACGACCCATCAAAGTGAAAGATTTGTTTTGTTATTCTAGAAATTCCGTATCAAGTTAGCTTGAAAACCCAAACCATATAAATTACAATTTATGGGTGAACACAAGCACATACAATATGAACAAAGGTCTTGTTGACATCTACTAATACAACAAATTAGACTTTTACTGCATGGTTGGGAAGTTATATTGTCCAAGTTATTATGTCCAAGCAAAATAATAAGAAAAACCTTTAATGATTCATCTGTAAAATGGACGATTGATAAAAATATATTACTTTTTTGATGGAAGACATGCATTTATAGTTTCCTTTATCAGTGCATCCTTATATGAAAAGATTTGAGACCTTAACGTTAAAAGGGATGCTGGAAAATGTAAAAAACGATGCTACGGCATAACATACAATGCAACAATAAATGGCCTATATTTGGTATTGTGCTTTAATGATATTATTTTTATAATCTTATTTTTATTTGCAGGTTTTTCATCATTTATTTTCATCACAGGATAAAGTATTTATGCTCAGATGCAACATAAAATGAGGAATAAATAACTGAACTGAAATGAGATTTGCATGGAGGCCATGCAGTCAGGAATTAAATGAACTAATATAAATGAAAGCATTGAAGGGTTTTGCTGTATTAATATTAACAATCACAACTCATAAAAGGGACAATGGTTGATTTGTCAGATGTTCGAGATGATAGTCAACCAATCGCTGTTTGCATAATCAGACGAGGTGTGCATCAATCCTACAGCTCTACAACTAAACCGAATGGCAGTTGTTGCAAAAAAAAAAGTGGTTGAATTGCTGCAAAAGAACAACTTAAGAGCAAATCCAGGTCATCCACATTATAGTTCAGTGTGTGTGTGTGTGTGTGTGTGTGTGTGTATAAAGTCAGATCTGTTCTGCTGCAGGACAGTCTGATCACAGTGTTCAGTGGCTACGTGTCTTCATCGAGCTTAAGAGAGGCAAACGTTTCTGTCAGGCATGTGTGGAGTGCCTAGAAAATGATTAGGCATCTAATGTTATTAGTGAAAAAAATACAGACTGTGTTTTCCCCCTAAAAACAATGGTGCATGTGTAAAAACAATAATGCATGCAATGATTATTGGCATCACCTATAATGGTGAACAAAAAAGGCAATGAAAAATATAACCGATGTTGTTTGTAATGCTGATGAGGAAAAACCTAAATCTAACCTTTCAGTAAAGTTGTTTGAAAAAAAGTATTAGATATTATTATTATTAAATATTTTACCAATAATTGGCACCCAAAGAACAATTTTGTGAACACCATCTAATTTCATCTAATTAATTCTCACTTAGATTTGTTTTTTTTTATACATTTGTATTTAATTTTCTTACCAATGGGACTTTTGGTAAAAGATAATGCAATAATAATGAAAAAAAGTACTGAGTAATATTAATTAACTACATGTACTTCCTATAGAGTTACAGTTAGGGTTTGGGTTTGCACTTTATTTTAAGATTTCATTGTTACAGTGTAATTATATATTTGAGTACTGAGTAATATTAATAAACTATATGTGCTTACTATAGGGTTAGGGTAGTATTAGGGATTGGTTGAGGGTTATTTGCCAGTAATTATGCATCATTTACAGTTATTACTATAGTAAGTACATGTAGTAACACCTTAAAATAAAACATGACTGAGTTAAGAGTCATTACTAAAGCTGTCTGTGTGTGTGTACAGTATACACATACATGCTGATGACAATATTAGTACATAAAGGTATATTTATGGGCTTTAGTTATAGATGGATATAGGATATATAGGTTAGATTAACTATTATATGAGAGTCTAGCAAGGACTGAAGAAGGCTGAATGGAAATCACTGGATCGATGATAATTGCAGGGATGCCAATAACTGTGACATGTCTAAATTATATTGATTTTTGTGCTCCCAAAGTCATTGTTTGATGCCGTTAAATATATCTGTTCTAGTATTTTTCCTTAAGATTTCTCGTCAAGTATGCCTTTCTAGTAGTGAGAAGGCATCCATTAAACATCTGGGAACACTTTACAATTAGCATAACACTTTCTTTTAATGTGTCCTTGTTACACGGTTTATGTATAGTAATAACTATAAATTAGGCAAAATTACATGCAACTAACCCCTAAGCCAAACCCTAATACTAACCCTGTTAATTACTATTACTCAGTACTTAAATGCATAATTACACTGTAACAATGACACCTTAAAATAAAGTGTAATCGTTTCATTTAAACAGTATTTATTAATCCTTTAACATTACTAAAAATAGCTAATTCATTGTTAGGTCATGTCAGCTTAGATATAATAATGTATTAGTAAAAGTCGAAATACACATTAACTAAGATTAATAACTACTTAAGAAGGTGACGTAGTTACATTCTACTTACTCTAATAAGTACTATTGGTAATATTAATAGTTAAGAGTTTGGTTTAGGTTAGTTGTGTAATTATGCATATTTTACTGTTATTACTACAGAAATGTAACATATCTAACAAGGACACTGCAAAATAAAGTGTTACCGGGTTTGGTTTAGGTTTAGTTACTTGTAATTATGCCTCATTTACTGTTATTACTATAGTAAGTACATGTAGTAACGTGTACCTACGTCACCTTAATATAAAGTGTTACCGTAGTTCTCATTGTTTGTTAATGTTAACCAATGCAGTGAACTATAACCTTATGTAAAGTGGGTTACACTTTATTTTAAGGTGTCTGTGTTACAGTGTAATTATATAATTAAGTACTGAGTAATATAATATGTACTTACTATAGGGTTAGGGTTTGTTTGAGAGTTAGTTGCATTTAAATATGCATAATTTACCGTTATTCCTATGGGAAGTAACATACCAAAGGACACTGTAAAATAAAGTGTTACCAAACATGTTTTGTTTTCTTTCCTTAACAATAAATGTGCTGAATTATCTCCTAAACAAGTGACATGATTAATTGCATTTTACGTTTACATTCTATCTTCGAATAACTTTGCTTCACTGAAAGGTTAGACGTTTTAACTATTCGGATTGAACTAATTAAAAAGAAAAATAGCTTATTGCTTTTTTTTTTTTGCTCACAAGGAGACAGAAGGAAATCTTCCTGCGAAATGATGGATAATGTGAATGTTAATATAATGCTTATGGTCCTCTGTGCATATCAAGTTATTAAACGGAAGCTCAGGGTTCATATGACACAGAGGTATGCAAAAAATAATCTCCAAACGTGTACACACAGAGCCCCACAGTGATTTTAAAGTGTGTCCAATGTACGGTATCCCACTGAAAAACATTGCACAAACTGTGACCCTTGAGCCTAGTATATCTCAGGCAACACAGGACTTCATTTGCTACACAACTATACCTTTTACAATACACAAGACATGTAGTATTGGACTGAACAAGACTTCAGGAGCAAGTATTGAGACAGCAGCATAATCATCGCATAGGTTGTTCACTTTTTTTTGGCTGTGAAAAAGAACACGCACACAGAGAGAGTACATTCACATCATATTTGAGTGCATATTATGTATATAATACCAGTACAAGAGGATCAGACTCATCTCAGTGGTAGTGTGTACTCAGTTGGAAGACTAAATTGCAGGAAACTCTTGCTGGATTGGATTAAAACTAGCTTTTGTGTCCCACGTGCCCCTCAAACCGCGGTCTTAGGCTTCCAGTTGGCCAAAGTCCTTCCCTCCACCATTTTACAGCCCTTGCGGTATGACCATATTTTCTCACCTCATAATTGCTTGCAGTCAGTGCTGTATGTAAAGGCAGGCCATGCGACAGCACTTTCACATGCTGATATTGAGATTACAGGAAGCACTTCTCAAATGCTTGCTTTTTTTCATTGTTTGGTTTCGTTTTATAAGAAATCATGCCTCTAGCCTCTAGTGTTGGTTTTGCTTGTTTATAAAAAGTCCTAAAATCTCGTGTCGTAGCGGATATCCGTATCGCTTCTCTTCTTTATTTGACGCCCATCATGTGTCAGTGAAGGATGGTTTGGGTCGAGGTGTCAAATCCTAGGTTGGAAAAATAGAAAGGAAGGTTATGATGCTGCAATCTTAAAAGAAACATGACATTTGCATTTAGATTTAGGACATGGTCAGTCCTAAATCTAGCATGGTAAATTTGGAGCATGGTAGCTGGTCCAACACTGCAAAAAGGAATTTCATTTTTTTCTAAACCTTCATAAATCAAGATGCTTTTACATGAGGTGCTGGGGTCTGAAATATATAATTTTCACTTTGAATTAAGTGTCTGACCCCATTGGGAGATATTTGTTCTTGTTTTAAGCATCAACTCACTAGATTTTGATCTTTTTTCAGAAAACAAGACCAAGGGCCAGATTAACAGCTTGCACTGGCGCAAACCCTCTTTTGGCGTTAAAAAACTACTGTCAGGATTTACTAAAGACACGCAGTGAGAAATTAGCGCTGAAAAGGCGTGGGGAGGGTTGTTTTTGAAAGTTTCCCTTTTAGACAAAATTACAGGAGAAGAGTATTTAAAAACTCTCAAAATAGTACAAATAGTAATAGATTCTATTTACACTGTAAAAATAGTAATTTCTTTGCAATAGGCTTTGAACATAGTTATATGCTTTTTATACTTATAAATAGAGGCAGATACTTTTTGCACCTCAGTGTTTTTGTTGTACTTTAAACGATATGCAATAATAACAGAGTGTAAATTATTATATTTATAAAAATTATTAAATGGATGCCGTATTATTGGGACAATAAAGCCCTCCCTACACCTACCCCTAAACCTAAACACTTTATCATTAAACACGTTAGCACTTTATTTCCACTTTTCAAATACATTTTTGTTGAAAATTAATGATCTGATATGTGATGGGAAAAGGGAGTAGAGCGAGTTCGACAAAAGGAGGATTTGAATTCGGGTCATCTGAGTTAAAACTTTCTACCTCGCACCTTACCCCTACACTATTGCTACTGTTGATAATTGAGCGTCTTACATAATTTTGTCTGATGCCAGGCATCAGTGGGCGGAGTTAGTGTAAGTAGCCTCTGCCAACAAGGCGGGATATTTGCACTTAGTGAAAATAGAAACTCCTTTGAAGGCAAATCATGCAAGGTGGTTAACAAAAATGTTTTGCATGTCCTAAACCAGATGCTAATTTGCACGGGTCTTGGTAGATTGCGTTGGTCATTATGGAAATTATGTTCTTAAATTTGTTCCGTCAGTAGATCATGCGCTGAATTTTCCACTCCCATCATAATTATGGGATCTTTTATGGATTTGCCCTGTTTAGTTAAAAAAAAGTCTTGTTTGCTGGAAAATTTAGTTTCAAATTAGAGTTCAAAATATCTGCCAATGGGGTCAGAAAAATAAACGTTTCCCTTTTTCTGACCCCATTTAAAGATATCTGTTCTTGTTCTAACCATATATATATATATACATTTTTTGCATTGAAGTTACTAGCTCTTACCGGCATGATTTACCAGGCCAAAACCAGATCTACAAACAGATCTGGTAATTCATCTGTTCAACCGTCTAGACCAGATGACCATAAAAATGATCTTAAGTTGAGTTCAGTTGGGGTTTCCAACTGGATAACTATAAGATTATTCCAACTATACTTAATATAACAAAAACACAGCATGCTTTTCTGAGTCAGGTCTGAGTAACACCAATCACCAGTCCTTTACAACACTTAAAGGAATGTGCAGGATCTTTCAGAATCTATAGTAGAATCCCAATAAGAAAAATGTCTCAGTTGAGCAATTAAAGGTACACTATGTAACTTTTTTGTTCAAAATGAACTAAAATTAAATAATGAGTTGTCACAAGGAGCGAGAAAGCCGCTAAATCTCCAACCTTTGGGAATCAGCCATGTTAAAAATAACACCGAACAGAGGAGAGTCTGCTGGCAAAAAAGAGAATGCGACAGAGCTCGTAATAAAACAAGAACAAACATTGGCTTGGCTTTTCGGAGATGGTGAGAACTGAGGGATTTGAAATGTCGTAAAAGTGACACAGAGAGGCTTTTTTTTATGCAACAGGCGAGTAATGTATTTTATTGGACAGATAAACGGCCATATGTAGCTCTCCAACAGAGTTTACTGTAAAGCATTATCTATTATAAAGGCTCATTTCATTATGGTTGTTGTAGTGATGTGATTGAATTTATTCTCAAGGAAGCACCGCGTCTATTATTGGGTTAAGCTACAATAACAACTTCAGATCCTTTCCATCTAAACTGGTTATATCTCTTATGTCAATACATAATTAAAATGTAAGTAGTCGGAAAAAGAGAGTATAAAAATCAAGTGACTCTAGACTTTTTAATCTGCAATAAACATCGCTCATTATTTTTGTTCGGGACGAAACAAGTGATTGGCTTGTGCGACTGTCACTCTCACTCGCTACCATGGCTACCACCCCTTTTGCTACAGGATCTGCCCACATGTGCGCGCCTCTACTTCCTCTGAACCTAGTTGCCCGCCCTCCTCTGTATATGAAGTATAGGCCTTCCCTGTACGTCACCTAGCAGCACCAGCGCCCGCGTCAGAAACGCTTCTAGTGTGCAAAGACATGGAAAACGCCACGCAGCTGACACGCAGCAGAAACGCAACGCTCACGACACGCTTGCAGTGTGTCGTCGGCCTTAATGCGTCTTCCAGCTGAGCGGTCGCATTGCGCGTTCATGTGTTTTGGGGGCGTGGCTTTGGAAAGAGCCCAGAAGGGAGTGAATGGAAATAATGAGCTGTCTTTAAAACAGTTGTGAGAGGTCTACAGACACTCAATTTTTATACTTTCTTTTTCAGAGTACTTACATTTTAATTATTTATTGATATATAAAGAAAGTTTAAACAAATTTGGAAAAAAGTTTTTTTAACTAACTCTTACCTACCCTACCTTTAAGCCTATAGTGAATGTTTATGAGCAGTAGAATGACCATATTCCTCCTCATAGTCACGCAGAGCCAAAGCACAACCGAAACAATGTTCTTCTGAAAAACGCATGCAGAAACCGCTAGAGGGCCAAAAGTTACATAGTGTACCTTTAAGTAGTTTAAGGAGTAACTGTGCTCCCGCTGTAATGTGCTTTAGGTGTCCAGTAGCAAGACATTATTCTAACACCAATAGACTTTTGATAAACATTCCACATCATTCAACAAGAATCAATCATTCTGTCATTTCTACACATCAGAATTCCAAATTATGATATGATAGGAACAGATAGAATCCTGCAAAAATTCCGATAGGATAAAAAAAAAAAAGAGCATTCTCTATAGCTAAAAGGGAGGAAGGGCACACAACTGCTAATTAGAGACTATTAGTTGGAAATGGACAAGATGTCAGAGGAATTTTGGAGTTAATGTAGTGAGGTGAAATGTGTAAAAGTAGAACATCAAATGGCATGACAGATGGCACACCTTACACAAAATTAGTTTATTTATTTCTATGCCTAAATAGTAAGTAAAATCCCTCTTATATAATAGACATGCTCACTAAGATGAGATTCACTGTCATTGTCCAGTATCAGAGACATCAAGCTTTTCAAACACACTTACTAGCTAAGCAGGAATATTTCTGGAACAGAACTCCTATATTTACATTCCTATGGCCTCGAATGCTTCATAAGTAATACTGTAGGTTTAAGTTTTCAATAGTTTGATTTATCTCAATGCATTTAAATTCAGAACCTAAAACTAGAAGACCTGGATCATTCTCAGGAACGCTGCGTTATGTCCTCATGACTTATTATAGATACAATCACATTATTTATATTATAGTTTTATATCAGAATATCTGTACATTTTTGTCAAATTTATTTCCAGAAACAAAACCCTGCATTCTAACCAAATTCTGATTTTATTGAAAATATTAAATCTTGTTTTCACTGCCAATGCAAGTCCCCCCCCCCCATAATTTGTTGCGTCCCAGCACTTCTCTTCATCCCATTATGCGGTGACATCTTCCACTCCACTTAAATGATAAATGTGTGATTTATTACAAAAAACATTTAAACTACTTGAGTGATACTTTTAGAATTTGTAATAATTAACTAATGTATATTATACTGTTCAAAGGTTTGGGGTCAGTAAGATTGATTTTTTAAGTAATTAATCCCTCTATTCAGAAAGGATGCTTTAAATTAATCAAAAGTTATAGTAAATACTTTTACATTGTTACAAAAAAAGTATATTTCAAGTGAATGCCGTTCTTTTGAAGTTTTTATTAATCAAACCATCCTGAAAAAAATATTAATACTGTTTTCAACTGATAATAATCAGAAGCAAATCATCATATTATAATGATTTCTGAAGGATCATGTGACACTGAAGACTGGAGTAATGATGCTGAAAATTCAGATTTGATCACAGGAATAAATTACATTTTTCAATATATTCACATCTTAAATTGTAATAATATTTCACAACATTACTGTTTTACTGTATTTTTGATTAAATAAATAGAGCCTTGGTGAGCAGAAGAGATTTAAAACATTAAGTGTAGTACATTTATATTAGGCGTAGTAATGATAAATATACATATAATAACTGTTGGTACTTGGAAAGGCTCTAACTGCATATTTACACTCTAAAAAATGCTGGGTAAAAAAACAACCCAAGTTGGGTTGAAAATGGACTAACCCAGCAATTGGGTTGTCTTTAGCAACATTTAACCCAACTGCAGGGTTAAAACAACCCAATTGCTGGGTTAGTCCATTTTCAACCCAACTTGGGTTGTTTTTTTACCCAGCATTTTTTAGAGTGTAGGATTAAGAGTAATAGTTATAGGAATCAGCCAACTTAGAAAAACCCATATTTTTTTCTAGTCTGAATAATGTTTGGGAACCAATTGTGGTCCCTAATGGTGTCTATTGGCATAAATGCACCGTGTCCTGGTAATGACCTATGGCACCACAGTCTAATGGCTCAGAATGATGACTGAATCCCATTGGTTAGCAGGATTACATTAGCACAAAGTACAGCAATGTCCTGTACCTGCAGGGAGGCGCGAGTCAGACTCACTGCTTTACTCTCCGCAGACTCGCACATTTCACTATTTGAGCACCTGCCCTCTTCACATCCACAACATCCGGCTACGGTGCAGAGAAGGTGGGGCGGGAGAGGAGAGAAGAGGAGCGGCATCCAGGGAAGGACAGAGACATGAAGGGACGGGAGTGTGAATGAGTAACAGGAAGAGTAACAGGACAGACGGAGAGGGCAAAGTGAAACAATTAGGTGAGGTGTTAATTGAAAAGAGACATAAGCAGAACGTGCAATAGCACAAATAAAAGAGATAGCATGGAGAAGAACAGGTGAGACCGGAGGGGGGAAATAAATGGGACAGGATAAAGAGAGAAAAGCAAATCGCATCAGAACACAGAAGGACGGGCACATTCACAGTCTGGGCAAAGAGAAGTTTAATTAAAGTCGAGCGTATACAGGAAAACTTGACATAAATCATATTTAAACAAATGATAACGAACATCAAATGAAGTTATCAATGAGGGTTAACTGGGGTGCCCATAAAGAGGAATCACATATGAACCAACCTGGTGATGTCATTTCCTCTACAAGAACAACACGACTAAACAGTCGCAGGCAGAATATGTTCAGAATGACATAATGTTTTGCTGACCACATACTCCACAGTATACACTGCACAGTGCATGCTATTTTAAGATCAGTATGTGAAACAATATGCAGTATTCAGTTTTTAAACTGTAATATTTAACACAGGACCTTGTTGGCTGAGGCTATTTACACTGACTCCGCCCATCACTGATAAAATTGCAAATTAAATCCAATAATAACAGATCAGTGGTGTTGAGAGTACGTAGATAGCGTTAGCTTTGCACTTTTAGCTTTGGAGTTTAGATCCTCCCTTTCCCCAAACTCATTCTTCTCCCATTTTAAATCACATTTCAGCTCAGAGAGGAGTTTATTTGAAACGAAATCAAAGGAAAAACTCAAAAAGTGGGAATAAAGTGCCCAATGGGTATTTAATAGAGGGAATAAAGTGTTTGGGAGTTGTAAGGGGTAGATGTAAGGAAGGGCATTAGAGACAAGGACAAGTAACTTCCCAATAAGGGGGAATACATTTATGATTTTAATAAATATAATCATATACACTGAATGTGTTTTCATAATTGCATATTGTTTTACAATGTACTACAATACACTAAGGTGCAAATAGTATCTGTCACTATTTACCCTTAGAATAAATAGCATCTTATTACAATTTACACTTAGTGCAAATAGCATCAAGCACTACGAAATTACGGTTGCACTTTATTTTACAGTATGTGCACAATATGTATCTTAGATACTTACCGAGGAAAGTACTGGGTGATATAAGGTAAGGTTTAGGGGTAGGTTCAGGGTTAGTACCTAGTTATTACTATAATAAGGACATCGTATGTATCTGTGAAACAGGACTGTAAAATAAAGTGCAACCGAAATTACTGCTTTTTTCACTCAGTGCAAACATCATCTGTCTTATGTGAGTGATATCCAGTTATGTTCTTGGAAATAAATTCTAATAAAATAAAAAAATATGAATTAATAATAATTGAATGTGCAAATATGTTGGCAGAGGCTATTGACACGAACTCCGCCCACTGATGTCTGATTGGGCCAGACAAAATTACAGATGCTAGATTATCAACAGTAGCAATAGTTGAAACCGTCTTTTGCCAAATTTGCTCTATACTCCCTTTTCCCAGCACATACCAGATCAGAACGGAAATATTCGAAAAGTGGAAATAAAGTGTTTATCTGTTATAGTTATGGCTGGGTGTAGGGAGGGCTTCATTATCTCGTAAAAACAACCCAATGTTGGGTCAAATATGGACTAACCCAGCATTGGGTTGTTTTAACCCAGCGATTGGGTTGTCTTAAGCAAACATTTAACCCAACCGCAGGGTTAAAACAACCCAACTGCTGGGTTAGTCCATATTTGACCCAACATTGGGTTAAAACAACCCAGCATTTTTTAGAGTGTTTACACTCTGTTATTATTGCATACCGTTTAATGTACAACAACACTGAGGTGCAAATAGTATCTGCCACTATTTATAAGTATAAACAGGATTTAACTACTATTTACACTTTTTTGTTTTACTCAAATGTAAATAAAAAAATAACTTATTGTAGTAATGAGTAACTACTAACCTTGAACCTTCCCCTAAACCTTAACTTAACCCATGTAGTTACCCTACTCAATACTTTCGTACTCAGTACATGGAAAGTGCACATACTGTAGAATAATGTGCAACCAAAACATCTCACCATTACATAACGAGTCAAGAAAAAGATGTATAGTTCACTTATAACACTGGCAATGGAAGCTCATCTTGCCCGGTGTGCTCTTCTGCATACTGCAAATGTTGGCAGATGTAATAGTTCTCCATGCATACAAATTGTTTGCATAATGTGCACAGTACATACTGAAGAAATAGTAGTCTGAGTAGAGTAGAATGGCAGAATATAATGATATTCAGTCTTATTAATGAGACCGATAACACTTTAGTTTACAGAGCAATTCTCACTATTAACTAGTTGTTTATTAGCATGTATATTTCTAGGATATTGGCTGCTTATTAGCACTTATAAAGCACATATTAATGCCTTATTTTGCATGATCATATTCTACATCCCTTAATCACCCAATACCTAAACTCAACAACTACCTTACTAACTAATAATAAGCAGTAATTAGCAGTGTTGGGGAAAGTTACTTTGAAAAGGAATGCATAACAATATTTCGTTACTCCCTCAAATAAGAAACGTAATGAGTTACTTAGTTACTTTTTAAGAAAAGTAATGTGTTACGTTATGTTTGCGTTACTTTTTCTCACCTGGGCTTGTTTTTTTTTTTATAACAAAAAGTTCTATTTTTGTGCTAATGTAAAGACCTCTTCATACCAAAAATGAAATAATAAGCCTCAGGCTGAGGTAAAAATACAAATTCCCACATGAACAGTAGAGGGCGCAGCTCTGCTGTGCTGCGCTGCCATTCTGGATAATGGAAGAATAGGACACAGGAGAAACAAAATCTGGGAATTTTTGCTCATGGTTTAACTGAATCATTAAAGGTCAGCAGCAAATTGGTCAATAAAGATAGATTAAATGCATGAAAATATTTGTTTTATTAACATTTTGGAGGTTTGCATATTTTGCAATACTTTTGAGGAATGCAAGTGAGATGAATAAATGCTCAAATTTAGTCTAGAATTACAATAACTCATGTTCACACACAACGCCTCTGCGCCTCTGCTGTCAGTCAAATAAATGTGAAAAAGTAACTTGCGTTACTTTTTTGAAAAAGTAACTCTGATATTTTGTTGCAAATTTGAAAAGTAATGCATTACTTTACTAGTTACTTGAAAAAGTAATCTTATTACGTAACTCAAGTTACTTGTAATGCGTTACTCCCAACACTGGTAATTAGGAGTTTATTGAGGCAAAAGTAGTTAATAGTAAATATGTTTCCCAAACTAAAGTGCGACCATGACACCACATTAGGCCTCCAAAATCACCACCAAATCCTGGTTCTGAATGATTCCTCTTTTTGAACGGAAAGTAAAAAAGGAAATGACAAAAGTGCCCAAGAGAAAGTACAATGAAACAACGGGGAGAAATTAAACACTAAACTCCAATGATATGATTACCAGTTCAATTCTGACAAGTGTTACCTAAATGTATACTAAGCCATCAATAATATGAAGGACAGCTATAATAAAGTTGAACACGTCTAATCTTCAGGACAATTTGAATAAAGTTTCAAAAGTGTATCTACAGTTTCTCACATTATCCAGAGCATATATTGTCCTCTGACACTTTCCACAACATGTTCACTTTCAATTTCTTCCTTACAAAAGCCCTTTTCCTCAACGACCTGCTGAATTCTTGTGACGCATTTAATTTCTGCACCTTTAAATGATTCATGCCACATTCTTGCAGATATTATAATCTTCAGTCTTATGTGGATCACATGTATAGGCTGCATCTTCTATAAGATCTATAATGCAAGAAAAAAGTATGTATTTATGTATTATTTCCTGGTCTACTGAGCCTTCACTATATATTCGAGCACTTTGCATATTCCTCTTCAAGCCACATCCCGTCAGTCCTGGTGCAACAAGCCGATCACACTTTATATGAAGTGTCTTTAACGGTTCTTACATGAAAAAATTCATTGTTAGGTGCAATGCACTTATTGTGTTGATGTTGTATCGCAAACTGCTGCTTTTGAGGTGGGATACGGGTACGGTTGTTCTACACACTGCTAACATGAATTAGCATTTTGCTAGCATGAATTAGCATGTTGTTACCATAACACATTGTTAAAATGAATGCATGTTTCTAGCATTTTTTAGCATATTGCTAGCATGAATTAACACATAACTAGCCTGTTTCTAGCATGATGTATTTAGCACATTGCTAGCATGATTTAGAACATTGCTAGGATACTGTTAACCTGATTAGAATTTTGCTAACATGATTTAGCATGTTTGTTCGCATGTTTTAACAAATTGCTAACATTTTGCTAGCATGAATGTTTTAACACATTGCTAACATTTTGCTAACATGAATTAGCACACTGCTAGCGTTAATTAGCACACTGCTAGCATTTTTAACACATTGCTAGAATGAATTAATGTTGCTAGCATGATTTAACACGTTGGTAACATTAATTAACATGTTGCTTGCATGATTTAGCATGTCATTAGCATGTTTTAACATGATTTAATATTTTTTGCTAACATGATTGCATTATTTAGCAAAACATTTCTAGCACGTTTTAACATTTTGATTTAACATGTTGTTAACATGATAAACATGTTTCTAACATGATTTAGCATGTTGTTAACATGTTTTAACACATTGCTAGAATGAATTAACTTTAGCACATTGTTAGTTTATATTACCACGTTGTTAACATGGTATATTAACATGGTGCTACTATGTTTTAACATTATTTACCATGTTACTAGCATTATTTACCAAGTTTGCATAAATTTGCAAATTTATAACGTTTTAACATTTTGCTAGCATGAATTAACATAATATTAACCTATTTTTTAACATTATGTATTTAGCACATTGCTAGCATCATTTAGCATATTGCTCGCATACTGTTAACACGTTGCTAGCATGTTGTTAACATGATTAACATGTTTCTAACATGATTTAGAATGTTGCTTTCATGTTTTAATACATTGATAGCATGTTGCTAGAATGAATTAGCATGTTAGCATGATTAAAATGTTTCAGCATGTCCTGGGATAGTCATTAAGCTTTGCTAGTGATAGCTTAAATACCAAATCTCATTGTACAAAAGTTTTGACCCCCTAACTGAAAGTCTGAGACTTTTTGTAGTTTTGACCATATGTTTAGCACAAATAGTAAGTCGGATCAGTCAGATAAGACAGCGAGTCAGATCAGTTCAAAGGTCTGAGCCGAGTTTGGTGGTTGTCGATTGAAAGCTACTGTTTCAAATTTAGATCAGTAGATCAGTACGTTGGCTTTTGCAACCGAATTAGGAATGGGCGATATACCAGTAGACACAATTAACCGGTAGAAAATGTGAGGATCTCTATTGCGCTCACGTGACCTTGCCGTTCTGTGCCGTTTTAAAAGCTTATCATTTGAATAAGCTCCAAACTCGTCGGATCACTGCTCTTTTCACACTGCATGACTATCTGGGGTAGTACTCAGTCGCTGCTGCACGATGGATTAGCAACAGGAGGTTTCACACTGCATGACTTTACAATAGGAAGAACTGCAGACAACTAAGTCCAGTGCGCAAACTACGCTTCAGAACCAAACACACGCGAGAAGTGACAAGGAAACAACGCAAGATCACACGTGCGTCAGATCGGAGTTCTTGCGCGAGACTGGAATTGTTATGAAAAATATAGACTGCAGAAAGCTTGTGATCCAAATCGTCTCTTTGCTGATTTGCAGCGAATAGGAGAAAAAGAAAAAAAGATTATGGCGGAGGAAACGGTTGGGGAGACGCAGGGAGCAATGACTGCAAAGAGAGTTTGAGGTAAATAAATCATTTTGCAATGTGCTTCTGTTGCGGCTTGTCAAGCAAATGTTTGTGCTTTGTTTCTGTTTGATATAATTGTAAATATATCTATTAAAATACTGATATTGTGGTCTATAACTCCTCCCTGAACCTCCTGCTGCCCTGTATCTTGCTCTCATTGGCTGTAGGTCATCGCCGATGCAAGTTTCAGTCAGAACGCATTTCACACAGCAGGAGTTTGAATTTGAAGCATGCCAAATATCCCACAGGTGTCTGCGAATCGTCTGCGATTCTCTCAGATCACGTCTTTAATTAATTCACACTGCGTGATTGTCCCTCGCGTGAACGAGCACCGATTTGCCTATGATTTCGGGCATTTGTCTGTGATTTAGCAAAAGTCAAAATCAGGGCTAAAATCACGCAGTGAACTCGGCATTATATGTCAAAATGCCCGTCTTTGTGAGTTTCCTCATAAACACAGTCATTTGTGTCTAAAGTGACAGTAAACGGTTGAGAAAGAAAATGCATGTGTATCAGTATATTAGACCAGTGCATTCGCTCTTAAAGTGACAGCAGCCTAATAAACCTGCTTTGCTCTATTGTAGTTTAGTTTTTTTTTTCTCTGTTCCTTTTTTCTCACTGACTATTTACTTCTTTAGTGAGCTTAAGTTTTTCTTTTTACTTAATTAGGCTAAGATAAAAATGTTTATATAATTTTGATTTCAATTACATTTTCATACCATAAAAACATTATTGTGATTATTCTGCAACAGTTTATTTTAAGGTAACATACTTACAAGTTACTACATACACTAATAACAGTAAAGTATGCATAATTACAAGTAACCCTAAACTAAACCCTAACCGTAACTCTATAGTAAGTACATACTTTATTAATGTACTTACTTGCGTAAGTGCAATGTAACTACGTCACCTTAAAATAAAGGGTTACACTTTATTTCAAGGTGTCTGTATTACGGTGTAATATACATTTAAGTACTGAGTAATAATAATTAACTACATGTACTTACTATAGGTTTATGGTTAAGGTTAGCCTATAAGGAAGCTTCATTTTTATATACTAGTTTGACATGACATTGAAGAAAACGGAAAATGTAAAAGACTATTATAACGATTTCCAAGTCAACTAGCAGCAGCATAATTGACTATTCGAACAGCCTCACACATCCCTATAAGACATGTATGTACAGAATAAGTGCATTGTATCAAATGATTAATTTAAATGTTAGTACCTAGTAGTTAAAAACACTTAATATAGAGTGTGACCAGCCCTGCTAACTCAAAAGCCCACCTTGCTGTCCCGGCCCAGGACGGCATAGCTCATGTACTGTTCTCCATCAACGTCTGGCTCATTGATATCCTGCGGCAGCCCTTCTATGATGAGCTCCTGAACCCCTTCCTCCCCTTTTCCTCTCCGGACCACCTTCCTCACAATCTACGTCAGCCACGTGCACGGATGGATGAGATCAGTGAGAGTCGGTGGATAAGAAGAAGAAATGAAAACAGATAGTCAGGGTGAGAGATGAGAAACAATGTAAGAAACGTGCAAAAGTAATGACTTTTAAAGGAAACGTATACTTTAATGTTGTACTTAAAGTCATGGTTAAATATTGCAAACCATCTAGATTTGGATGGTCAACATCTCAGCATGATGGCACGTTTGGTACGGCAATTACATCTTTACTTCATGCTGACTTTAAGAACTGTTCCAAAATGTAGTGAGCTGCCTTGATGTCTAGACGCCATCTCTTCTGAACTGAACCTCACATGTGAAACACTTCACCTAGACAGTGCATAACTGGTACAAAAGAGTCAAGTAACCTTACAATTAAGATAAACTCCAAAGAATTTGCTTAGCTAACAACACCATACATTTAAAAAAATATTTAGGCCTAGATTTAAGATTTATGCATTTGAATTGCAAATAAAATTGCCATTCATTTGGATTACATGGTTTACATAAACGAATAAAGTTAACGTGATGCATATCTTTCAAACATAAATAAAACATGGTACCACTTTATTTTACAAGGTCCTTGTTACATATGTTACATGTACTTACCATAGTAATAACAGTAAATTATGCATAATTACATGCAACTAACCCCAAACCTTATCATATATAGTATCTAACCCTATAGTAAGAAGTACATATATAATGACACCTTAAAATAAAGTGTAACCAGAAATATTTCAGAATTCTTTAATGATACTAATAAACCGAATGTGTTTTAAATACTCAATCACCAGATTTATATATTTTTATATAAACTCAATTTGTTTCAATCTCAATGAATTGAATATTGTTTATTATAAAGCTAGCCGTATTTTAAGCCACAATTTGTCGTCATTTGAATAAATGCATTTTGAAAACATTGCTATACAAATAAAATCAAATAGATGCATATTAATATTAATCAAAATGCATATTATTCATATCAAACTCTTCTATTTTTGAGTCTAGAAATTTGACCTGTTTCTTGTTTCATTTATGTGTCATTTAAATGGATAAATCTTAAATTTAAGCCTAAATATTGTTTTTGAGTGTAGACTAATAGGCATAACAAGTACACAGTACACACAATCATTGGGTAAATTATTCGATTATTGATCAACAATTTGAGTATTTCATTAAATATAAGCATATGAACTCTTTTCACATTTCCGGGGTTCTCAGAAGTGGAAGTCATCATAGTGGTGAACGAAAACTACAAAATATAATATCATTTTTGGGTTACACTTTATTTTAAGGTGTCTTTGATACATGTAATTATGCATTTATATTAAGCAATATTAAGTAACTACATGTACTTACTATCAGGTTAGTTGCATGTAATTATGCATAATTGACTGTTATTACTACAGTAGCACACTAGCACACATTAACATGTAAAATATGGAACAATGACCTCGACTGAAAGTGTTACCAATTTTTGCATAAAGTCAGCAATAAAGTTTCTATGGCATTTCCAAATGAGAAAAACATAAAGAGAGATTGACTGGTCAGATGTATTTTTTTTTTTTTTAATTTCATTATATTAGAAACACTAGTTTAACAATCTAGTTTTCTTAAATGTAATGCCAAACACAAGTGTTATAAATGCATATTCATTTAAAAAAAAAAAAAAAGTTTTTTTATTCTAGTGTCCATAAAGGTAACATTTCACTCTACACCATCTTGTATGGAGTTCTTTCATTTTTACATTTGTCAGAATGTATTCTGGGATTGTCTTCTCTGAGAAGGATACGTGAGAATTTGGTCTAAATGAGGTCGGCCACATTTAGACACAACAGCCACATCAGGCTGCACTGAAATGCTGTCTACGAGGGCAGCTCATTGGCTTTTGGAACAGAGCAACAAACCCAACCCTGAACACTGAATCATTTCAATTTGCAAAAATAATCAAAATGATTACTGAGATGGATTTGAGATGCATGCCAATGAGAGGTGAATGAATGTGCTGCAGGAATAAAGCAGGATGAGACTGCTGACCTTTTTGGTGACGATGTTGCCATGCTCATCTGTAAATTGTTCCTCGCTCACTTGCTCTCCTGGAAGATCCTCTGCCTCATCACCCTGGGTGAGATATGACAAAAGCAACTTAAAATGGGGCCATGCTCCATTGGGTGCTTCACTCGCTCTTTGAAATGAGTTGCCTTAAATAGTACTGTGTATAGTAAAAAAAAAAAATGATTAAAATGATTCATAGCACTGGACATCCCAATTAGTAGTGCATCACTATTGAACGGTTCCTATGCAGAGAGGCACTGAAGAGAGTCACCCTCATCCTCTCTCTGACTGGAGGATGATCTGAACCTTCTCAATCTTCTTCACTGCTTAAAATTAAAGGTGCTGTTATACCCTCTGTAATAAACATATTCAACATATTTGATTGCAGTCCGGGAGATCTTGAGCTCCTCTCCTAGCACACATTAATATGATATAGAGGAACCATATTTTTATATTTAGTTGGAATTCTGAGTAAAAATGGCTGCAATTTACATCAAAACAAAAGAAAAAATGTATCTAAGGGCACGTTTACACGACAATGATGTACTAAAAACGAAAAAAGTATTTCCTTTGCATTTTTTGCGTATAGACAACGTTGATAAAATATGCCCCGTTCACACAGATCCACAAAAAATGCCCAAAAACACTGTATTATTCATGCCAGGCCAGGCCAGTAGTTGGCAATGCCACTTTGCAATGTAGGAATTCAACACGTCAATGACTAGACTACAGAGCTCTTTTAATATTCAATCTAAATGATCTAATACGTTTAACTATGCCGGATCAGTTCTTTGTGCACTGCACTAGTTCCCACTGGTTGTTTGCAGGAGTGTACTCAAACGAGGTTAAATGAAACTGAAACCAAGCACCCACATATCATTGTAATCCCTTAGATTTACAAGCTTGCACATTGCTGAAGCCTCTTTTTTAGGGTAGCGTCTTTAAGGAATATTCCGAAGTAAATGTCCACAGCAATCGTCAGTACCTTCAGTATAACTCTGCGGCGCACGACGCGAGTGGTGACGTTTTCCTCTTCATCAGACACACCTTCATTCTCACCCAGCTCACGGTCCAGCTGAGAGTGAATGTAGGCCAGCACCGATCGCACAGAGCTGCTGGCGATATTCAAGACGTTCTGGCAGCTGATGACCATGAAGGCCAACAGCACAAAGCTGAAAAGCAGCTCAGTCACCAGTGCCCACATGGTGTGGCGGTCGCTCTCTCACAGGGTCGCAGAAACACACTCAACAGCGAGGTGAGCTCCAGAGACACGGGGAAAGATGTTATATTCCCCTAGGTTCTGTCTTCCACTCTTTCCACGGCTTTCATTTGAAGAAAGCAGGCAGGTCTTAATCCGAGACCATTCCTTCCCCGGTCATTTCCACGTTCAGTCAGCTGTGTTGGGAATGTGGTTGGCTTTAGCTTCCTTTTTTGACTACAGTCTCTCTCTCTCTTTCTCTCAACCTCCCAAAAGCTTCTGTCCAGTGTCAGATTGCACATGTGATCTGTATGCTTTAAATACCCACAATGTGTGGACAACTTTCTTGTTGTGGCTCTTAGTTTGTGAGCGAACGAACAGCTGCTAACATTTCAACAACAGCATTTTCACACCAGATGCCTGCTTTGGTTTACATGTAGTATTAAACTGAGCAAAAGCTTGCAGACAATACAAACTTTTGTCAGATTATTTTTCAAATTTCATTTTAATTATTAAAATAGAAATGGCTGTCCCTCAGAGTTACTGTTCAAAAGTTTGGGATCTGTAAGATTTTTGAATTCTGCTCACCAAGGCAGTGTTTATTTGATCAAAACCACAGTAAAAACAGAAATATTGTGAAATATGTTTACACTTTAAAATAATTGTTTTCTTTTGTTATATATTTTAAAATGTAATCAGAGTTTCCACTCTTTTTCAGCGATCATTTTCCAGGACATTTTAAATTTTACTACCATAAAAGACAAGGACCATGCCCTAAAGTAATATTTTAATCTCTCCATTAATCTTACAAGACGTACAGTTTATAGACTTAACTATAAAATTGGTTTTTAATATGAGCTCTTAGTTCATTTTTTTAAATTAGTTGACTAATTATACTTTGCAACTACATGCTAACTCTCACTCTTATGACTGGTCGTTGACATGTAGTTGGAAAGTTACTTATAATTAGTAGTATGTCTAAAGTGGACAATCAAAATAAAAGCTTACTGACTCCAAACTTTTGAACAGTAGTGTACATTGTAAGTGCATTTCTGATGCATTTTTTATTTTGTGTGGTAATCAGCAGCAAACAGTTCATATAACTTGACTGTAAATTATTCCATATTAACCTTTTTCCTCCCCTCACAAAAGTTTTTCTTTTTTCATGCAAATGATATGAAGTCCTGTTAAACTTTCTTAAACACCATTTTCAGAGCTAGTAACAGCATTGCATGTGTGTGAGAGACCATTGACCTTACTGTCCATGCCTTCCATATATAATATTCCTCCCCTACTCGCCACTGTAGCAGGATTGGCCCTTTAGATGACAGAAGCAGACAAGATCTATATTTAGAAAACCAATGGGTTGTGTGTCCATCTACGGGCTGGCTGTATGGTCAGTGTGTGTGTGTGTGTGTGTGTGTGTGTGTGTGTGTGTGTGTGTGTGTGTGTGTGCCACCACAAGCAAACAAGTGCAAACGATTGTGTATACTTGAGATTCCATCAGCCTTAGGGAAATAAATGCTTTTGTAAGCAAAAAACTTTACGGATATAACTGTATATAACATATACCGGATATAACAACCACATTTTGGAAACATAAATCATAAATATTGATGAAAGCCAAAATATTAAATGTCATGAATGTATATTTTCTGAGTAATCATCTATTTTGTAGAAGGGGGGTTCAAAATGACTACCTATGTTTTTTGCCTCAAAATTGCATGCCTTGTGTTGATAAAAAAAGATATATTTCTAGTTTCAATATTATTTGTTGTTCAGATATTCCTTTTTAAAAGAAAACAAAAGTATCATCTGCATGCAAAGAGACCCACACTTGTTTTTTGGCCACTGAAAGTGTGCACAATTGACCAGTTTACTCATGCAGCCACATTAAGATCCCCATATCTCTGGGATTGAACCATTGAGGGCATTTAAAATGAAGATACCAAAAGAAAAGTTTATTAAAAATCAGAATCTAAGAAGGATATTGGTATATCTTTAATACTTCCTGAGTTACAGGCATGCAAACTTGGGGCAAAGTGTTTTTCTCCAACTTTTGAACTGTCCCTGTTGGCATTTAATGCAACAAAGATTGATAAAGTAAACTGATTTTACTAATAGACCTACCAATCTCTGTGTGCAAATAAAATAAAAATGCTGCCATCTTTTTAAAGTCATTTTTAAACCCACTGTTATTTGACTCAAAATCTCAGTGGAAAAATGTCATTTTGACCCGCTCTACAAAACATTAGTAAAACCACATCTGTGACACTTCATATTTTAGCTTTCTTCTTAATTTATTTATTTTGTTTATTAATTAATCAAAATCAGGGACCTCTGGTTGAGTTGTCACATAATGACCCAGCTGCCAAATATCCCCACAACTGCTTGCGTTCTAGTTCGTTTTACCATTTTCTCCCACACATTATTTCCCCCAGTTCCTCCCCTGGTCCAATGATGCATAAATGCTCACTGTTATTCCAATCTAGTGCATTAAAACGACTGATATAGAGCACATAGTTGCAATCTAGATCCAGAGATATATCAACTACACACAATGAAAGTAATTCCTCTACATTACACTCCTGATGCAATATTTCAATTAAACCAAAGAAATTAAGTTACACCAAATCACACAAACCAAGACCTTTGTCAAAAACTACAAAAGTGTGAACAATATGATTCAAAGCAAACCAAATGTTGGTTAGCATAGCAGGCAATGTTATCAAGCTTACTTTTAGGTTTGAAAATGCTTTTAAGAAGAATTTTGCAACATTTGCATCTCTTACGATTGCGGAAAGCATGACAGATCAAGTGAGCCTTGATAACCAATCATATTATAGCCTTGATGTCTGTTAACACTGTATAAGAGTTGCCTTTTTGTGGATACTATGAGAACTGGTATAAACCAAATCCTACCAGAGACAATTGTTATAAAACACCACCAAAGATAGATCAACCCAAAATGCATTTAATGGCAAACATGCTGCATGCCCTTATTTATTCTCTTAAATCCTTTTAAGAGAATGGTTGGTTTGGTCCCCCAATGTTTACAGGCTTGCAATGAAATCAAACATTGTCAGGTCAAAGCAAAAAATAGACAGCAAGTGCTTGATATGTGACAACACAAAATAAATAAAAAAATGTATCAAAAGTTTGCTTACCTGTCCTCTTAGAAGCATGTCCTCCCAACCCCGAATGTTAGCTGTCCTGTGCGGGAAGCCAAGTCCCTTCTCAAAAGGTTGAGTCCCCTGATAATGCCCGTGGATGATCTCAGAATGCCCCATGTCCCGCACCGGCTCAATCAGGGCTTCCTGGGCCAGGCAAGACGGTTTAGAATCACAGTCCACTGCGGCTCGCACTGATGACATCATAGACTCTATTGCCTGTCTAGGAAGGGAGCATTGTAGAGACCCCACTCTGTTCTGAGTTGGTTCTGGGGCCGAGTGCCAACCGGGGGCCCCCTGATCCTGCAGGTAAGACAGGAAGGAACCACCACATAACCTGAAAAATGAGACAGAACATTAGAAGAGGTAATGACAATGCAGTCAGCAGTAATCACTATGAGTAGAAGTAGCATTATTACAGACAGTTCTAGGGGCCTTTCCAATACATGACATATTTCCTGTATTTGGCCAGATTCTTCAAGTGGGCATAAATAACTTTTGATTACCTGATGGGACACACTTAAAACGTAGTGTTGCATGTTTTTGCAGAGGTTTATTTACACATTTTGATTCTCAGTATGATTTAAACACATAAGTCCTTATGTAACAGATGAGGCAATTTGTAGTGCTTCTGTAATGCTTCTAATTGTGGTGCTTCTAATTCTAATATTTAGTGTATTTGAATTTATATCCCATAAAAGCGGCGATGGGAGTGGAAAGTTCTGTGCGTGATCTACTGACGACACGCAAATGAAAAAACACAAACTCAGCCGGATCATTTCCATAATGACCAATGCAATCTACCAAGAGCCATGAGAATTAGCATCTGGTTTAAGACCTGCTTTTTTGGGAGGTAAATAATGGCAAACATTAGTAAATTGGCGAGCGCAAACCTTAGTAAATCACTTGCATGATTCATTGAAACTCTCCTCCCATAAATACTGCCTGAAAGGGAAACTCCTACAAATGCATATTGAATAAAGTCAATGCAGAAATAACCCTGTCCATGCCTTTTCAAGGCTAATTTCTCACTGCGTATCTTTAGTAAATCCTGACGGTAGTTTTTTAATCAATCAATCAATCAATCAACTTTATTTATATAGCGCTTTTACAATGACGATTGTTTCAAAGCAGCTTCACAGTGTTAAACAGGACAACATTACAACAAAATTTGATTTGGCTAGTTTAATTTGGATAGTTTATAGAATTATATATGACCAAATTAATAAATTCTATTTGTATATTTAGTTGAGTAACTTGGATCATAATTTGAGTGTCCCCAACTGAGCAAGCCAAGCCAAAGGCGACAGTGGCAAGGAACCAAAAATCCATCAGGGCATGATGGAGAAAAATAAACCTTGGGAGAAACCAGACTCAGTCGGGGTGCCAGTTCTCCTCTGGCCTATTATTAACAGTGTATAATTATTACTCTGGCAACCTTGCAGGTCATAAATCATATTAGATAGGAATATTCGAAATTTTGGGTATGACGCACGAGACGGGCTCATTTAGGATGGCGCGTCGATTACACAAGAATATGAACACTTGAAAGATCGGAGTTATTGCACCGGAGACGGGTTAATTGAGGATCACGTTCCGGTGAGGCGAATTCAGAGGAGACACTAATGGACACGGTCTCAGCAGACACTCCAATGCCAAAAGAGGGTTTGCGCTGGTGCAAATTGTAAGTAAACTTGGCCCTTATTGTGCATTATGAGAACTTAACTTTATCAGACCTGGGACAGTCTTGCACACTTACTTCCTTTTCACATGTTCTCAAGTGGACAAGATTAGCATGTGTGTTGGTTGAAGCTAAACTCAGTGTCCCTCTAAGAGCAAGATTAGACACCTCTGTCCTATTGCAATAGGTAGTTGAGGTGGGATGTACTGATGGAATCGCCCTTTTTCTTTACATAGCCAAAAGACTTAGTTTACACTTGAAAGCTTGAACCGAAGACAAACACAATGAATGCCACTTACATTTTTCAGAAGAACTATAATTTACTAGTCAGAAGCAATTGGTATGGACCTCAGTCAAGGTAGACTCTATACTGAATCTTACATGGATAAAAATGAGACTTAAAGAGATAAAGGTCTTAGATCAAATGTGATTTTCAACTTTCAGAACTGTTTTATGGAGAGTCTTCTAAAAGTCTTTTGGAAACAACTTTCGTGAGCTGAACAATCCATTTATTAAACTGCACTTCTATCCTTCACAGCCTGGTTTCCATTCCTGTCGAAAAAATTAAATACACAGCTACCCCGACTAAAGTCTATATTTACTTTAGGATGAGGGGCTGTTCTCATTCTAGAGGCTGAAACTTTTTATAGTAGGAGATCATTAGCCATTAATAGTTTCGGTCCATCAGAATAGAAAGACTAAATTCTGTGGCACTAATAAAAGACTGATCCATTTGAGGATCCTAAAAAGCCTGACACAGCAACAATGGGTCAATGAATTACATCAGTCTGGGACAAAACCATTGTGGCATGGAGAGAATTTGAGATAGTGCATTACTTTTGCAATTCCGTAGCTCATGAATGACACGTTTAAACTTAAATTTAGTCAAATTTAAGTATAGCCTAAAATACATTTTCAAGCTCTTCAAAATTAAGAGTTGACAATTATTACCTGAATATACTTCCTGAAAAATATGCTGGTCCACAAAGTAATTCAGAAACTAACAGGCAACTCACCTGTCTTCACCATGATCTGCCCGTCTTCTTAGCCCAGGTGACTCACTCATTCGAGCATAAATTCGCTGTTGCCCTGAAATGAGAGATATGCTATCTTCTAAGTTTGTGCCGTCACCTCCTCCTTCTCCCAATCCTCCGTTGGAACCGTCTTTAATGTCGTTGACTTCTTGATCAACAGCCCCTTCTGACCTCTCCAACCCCTGACCTCTGTCCAGAGCATTGATGTTGACCCCTTCACTTAGACACAGCATCCCAGCAGCACTGTAATCTGAATCTGCCCCGATGGACTGATCCTCAAGTAGCTCGATGGAACCACTTAATCCTCCCTGAGCAGCAAGTCCCTCTGGTCCATTTCCACCGGGAGTCCCGCTCCTTGAGTGGCCCAGGCTCCTGTTCAGTAGTGCCTCGGAGTCGTCAGCATTGCTGCACTCCAGTGAGGAGTCCTCAACGGCCACAATGGAAGGACTATTGCCTGAGGGCCAAACCTGTACCTCAGACATCTCCATGAGTGTGTCCTCTTCAGTGGTGGCGATGGGCGCGCACTCCATGCTCGATACTTCTTGCCAGTAGGGCTCATTGCCCAGTGGCGAAGGTAGACTGTACTGCATGGAGGCCGGTGAGACTAGTTCCTCCTGTACCACCAGCCCGTAACCTGGAGTGACACAGAGAGAGGCACACTGATACAGGCCCCCCACTGCGCCCCCCAATCAGCCCCACAGGCTTTGAACCCAGGAGGGATGTGCTCCAGATCAGGGGGTTAGGGAAGGGAGATTAGAGAGCAAGCCCATTGACTTGGTGGAAAGCAAACAGGGGAATCGAGTAGTTTTTAGAGAGGTTGTTGCAAGACGGCTAAAGCTGCTGTAAGCCATTTCTCATCACAAGTATATCACAGATATCACTGAAATGGGTGTCCAGAAATTGTCTCTGAAAACTTAGTTAGAAAACTCTGCTCATCAAAAAGTTTGGTTTGGAAAACACTGGATTTGCTGCTGACAGTGTTGAGACAGCAATAGCAATGTTAAAAACTACATTTCAGTTCAGCTCAGCCAATTATAGATGACAAAATAGTGGTGTTGTATCACTGCAAGTCTGGAGGAAGTAAGCAAGACGGCGAAGATCGCTTACAGCAGCTTTGGGCCAGCAGCAAGAGCACAGGCAATTGTGGCAGCACCAAGTATGCAGTTGTAAAAGACTGTCGCTGCCCCACTTTTTTTTTGTCACAAAAGATAACGGGGGTTAAAGAGAACCTCTTGACTGTCACCAACCAGGAAGTAAAAGACACCCCTACAGAACTGTGGAGTTGAGGCAGAGCACCCTATATACACACACACATGCTTAGTCTTCCATGCTCTCATTCTCCAGGTCATGACATTTTGGCCTCTATCAGATAACATGCATGCAAGCAACCAGCAAAGATCATCTTCAATAACCACTGTTCTCAAGAAAAAGGATAAGGTCTTGTAAACATACACAAATGTCAACAGTGCTCAATTTTTTGTTGTTGTTATGCAACAAATTATGTAACTCTGATACAAGTCAAATGATAAAATACAGCTATATAAAGTGTAAAAACATGTGCTCTCAAACTCATCAAATAGATTCTACCAAAAAACTCTAAATAACATAGAGTTCAGTCTTGAAGGGGAAGTGTGCATTTTTTGTAGCATTATTCTGTTGCATTGTGGCTCAACCAATGGTGGAGGGTTAGGGCGGAGCCATCTATTGGCTTGACTGATGGCAGTTCGACCAATGAAAACTGGTTTTTTTTATTATTTAATTTGGTGACTCAAGTAGTGCAGAAATTACACACTTCTCCTTTAAATTATAACAGACACACAAACAACAGTAGCTAGTTATATAGATATAAATATTGTGGTTTAAATGCAAAAAATAATTCAGAATCATTGAAAAAAAACAAACATTGATAATTGACAATGTGTTTTCACAAATACCAATAATACTTTATAAGCCAACAATATGTAAGGTCATGGTAGGTCATTTTTGGTAGCTTTTTAGTGTTTTGTTACACACTCGTTAACAGAAATGCCAATAAACTCAAGTGTCACTACACTATAAAGTGACTGATGTGTATTGTAAGAGAGAGAGAGAGAGAGAGAGAGAGAGAGAGAGAGAGAGAGAGAGAGAGAGAGAGAGAGAGAGAGAATTATGTGTATTGTCCAAAAAACATTCTTACGCTGACATAAACAATGGACCTTATTGACTAGTCTGTTTCCTCCCCTCAGTTTACGACCCCCGTACAGATAAGACATCTCATAAAGAGCACACTACACACCCCAGAGAGATATATTAACCACATGGCCCTGGAATGGGACTTCAGAGGGTGGAAACACTCAATCATGTGACCTCAGGCCCGTGTTGTTTCTTTTGAAAAATCTGTAAGACTTTACAATAAGGTTCCATTTGTTGACATTAGTTCACTACATTAGTTAACATGGACTGTGAGAACAACTTCTAAAGCATTTATGAATCATAGTTAATGTTCATTTCAACATTTACTAATACATTATTCAAACCAAATGTTGTATTGTTGTTGTTATTTAATGGACCTGAGCAGACATGACTTAACTATTAATAGTTGTTTTAAACTAACTAACTAATGTTAACTAATGCAACCTTATTGTGAAGTGTTACAGAAAAATGTAATTCTGTTACATACACTCTATTTAAATAATACAGTAATACCATACCATTCTATGTATTTGTTTAGTTTATGTGGTAATGAATATATAATACTTTATATATTAAGGGGTTGGGAGGACTTTCTATAATACTATGGGAAATGTATGAATTTTATATTTTTATATATATTTTATATTCATAAAAGAAAATCTAACTAAAAGGAATATTGAAAAAGCAAAGTTAGAAGAAAAATGAATAAATATAATGCAGGGAATAGAATAATAGAATAGAATAGAATAGAATAGAATAGAATAGAATAGAATAGAATAGAATAGAATAGAATAGAATGTTCTGCATGGTATCAGTACAAAATGAAAAGTTATTCAGAACAAAAAATATTGAATAAGATTGAAAGTGGTAAAAATTATTTAAACATATCTTACAAATTCATCTTACGCAGTTGAATAAAGCACTCAAAATGTCAATATCAATATGACTATTTAGATCTCCCTAATAATCTTAATGAGCTAATATGGATCTCCTTTAAAAAGTATACAAAGTTTTCAGAATCGCCCTGCTATTTAATTACAATTTCCCCCCATAAAGTTTTGTAACTGCAGTAACCCACTGCAGTAACTATAACCATAGTAAGTTTTGGCAGGAATCATGGTTTCAATGGTAAATGTGTATATATGTCATACATAACATATATATACACTGTATATATATAATTCCATGTGTTCATTTAGTTTATGTGTTAATGAATGGAATTTACCTTGCTTTCTAAATAGATAAAAAATACTATGAAAACTTTATGATTTTAGAATATTCTAATATAATAGAATATAATAGAATAGAATAGAATAGAATAGAATAGAATAGAATAGAATAGAATAGAATAGAATATAATAGAATAGAATGTTCTGCATGGTATCAGTACAAAATGAAAAGTTATTCGGAACATTCTATTCTATTCTATTCTATTCTATTATATTCTATTCCCTGCCTGCTTAAGTTTTCATAGTATTTTTATATACTTAAAAAGACTTAGAAAGCAAGGTTCATTCCATTCATTAACACATAAATTCAACTAACACATGGAAGACAGAAAATAGAATAGAATGTTCTGCATGGTATCAGTACAAAATGAAAGGTTATTCTATTCTATTCTATTCTATTCTATTCTATTCTATTCTATTCTATTCTATTCTATTCTATTCTATTCTATTCTATTCTATTCCCTGCTTGAATATTCGAAAATTCTAAACGTTTTCATATCATTTTTTTTACTATTTAAAGAGACTTAAAATAACATTCCATTCATTAACACATAAACTAAATGAAAACACGGAAGATAGAATAGAATAGAATTAGGTAGTGATTTAATAAAATGGTAACTAGCGCAATGCACCATTTACTAGTGTTTACTAGTGCAAAGTGGCCAAAATAATTTAAAAATAAATTACAAATATATTTATTCATCTTACGCAGCACTTGAAATTTGAATACCAATATGAATATTTAGATCTCCCTAAGAATCTTAATGAGCTAATATGGATCTTCTTAAATCTTCCTGATATGTATTTCTTTTGTCCCACCCACCCCTAGTTTTATTGCCGTAATTATAACTACAGTAACTTTTGACAGGAACCATGGTTGCAATGGTGAATTTGTGTATGGGGTATCAGACACACAATATAATTTGTAGCAAAATTACAAAGTGAGCATGAGCCCTAAAAACATGTAGTATGTATGCTATGCACAGGCCATTTGAGTACATATATTTCAGTACTACATCAGCTCTTGTGCATTTTGTGTGTATTGGAGGCCTTTTATGACAGACACAGAGTGGGAAACAGACATAGACACACAAAATACACTCACAAAACCAAAGAAATAACACACAAGTCACAAGCTCATGAAGATTAAAAAAAAAATTTGTCTCATAGAAAATAAAAACAGGCCAATCCATAACATGTTATGTATAAACAGAAACATAACATCCACTAAAACACAGAAAACGTGTAATTGTGAACAAATAGAGAAAAAAAATGTATTTACATAAGTACTTAAAAAAAAACTGAGGAGTTTAACAGGGTCCCTGAATTCACAGGTAATAGACAGACATGAGGAAAATGACAACATTGAGTATAAATAAAAGATTGTACAGTGACCAAAAGAGTTTAAAAAAACATATTTTTGAGCTCAACGACTATCAAAGAGCACAATCAGCACTAGCAAGGCCTTCATGCAGCCGTAACAGGCCATGCAAGTTCTGTTGTCAGACATCATGCAGAAAAGTGATATTTTATTTGAAGGGAATCAGACATGGACGATAACAGCATATGCCATAAAGACAATTTAGTGATAACAGAATATGAATACTCGCTGAATATTTGCACGTTTTCAGGTTAGGTGTAGTTAACTTTACCTAAAGAGTGCCTTTATTTTGCTTCACTTATCTTTAAGGTAATGCATATGCATGTGAATGTGTCATTGTGTCTTGTTCCAGAGCCCTTCAAGCTAGAGTTTTCTCAAAACCTCCATGGAGAAGCATTCATGCTTTATGCCCTCCTTTGATGCATGCAGACAGGGTCCAAAATTAACCCTCGCTAGAGCCAAATGTGAGTAAAACTGGATTCGATAAAACAATTTACTCACCAGTAGGTTGATAAAACTAATGGTTTAAATCTAATATGCTAAACAAAACTAGTGCTGTGCTGTATTTTATGTTTTCTTCATGTGGCAAAGCAAATATGAAATATTCCTTGCATCACCACGGCAAAAAAATCATCAAATTCATCCTTTTGCAGGCTTTACTCATATTTGGTGCTGCAAGAGATGCAATAACTTTTTTGTCACCAATATTTAAAAGCAGCTAAATAGTTTAATTGTCATGAGGTTAAAAAAAACAACAACATTTTTACCCGCCATTGGCAGATGCGGCAAAAAGTTACTTTTGGACCCTGCATGCAGAGATCATGGAATGAGGTACATCCAAGAAAGTGCCACAAGAGCATGTAAACAGGCCTCATAGCAGAAAGACGAGAGAGGGTTGTTTGGGTGGAGGGAGACAGAGCGAGAGATAGACAGAGAGAGAGACAGAAAGAAAAGGAGACAGGTGAGTCAGAAACACCTCCCTCCTGTAGGGGGCGCTAAGCATAAAACTGGTGATGGAGGGGTTTGATCACAGAACAGAGCAATAACTTTTCCTTTTTTTTTGAAGGGGAAAGGTGGCTTGGGAGGGATAGGGGGAAGAAAACACACAACTGGGCTGAGGACAGAGAGATAAATGAGGGCCAGAGGTCAACATGATGTCTGTATGAGGTCAAGGGTCAGAGAGGAGGTGCAGAAGAGGAGGAGAAGGAGAGGAAGAAGGCTGGGCTGCATGTGACATATCAAGAAAAACACAAAGCATGGGGTAAAGGGAACAGGTTTAATGCTCTGCCTGGATAAACAGAGTACTCTTGCCAGTTTGCCCACTACTCCAAGACGTCACACAAACGAAGCATAGCTATATCTTTTAGAAATTTACTAGGGTTTTGTGAACTAATCTTGTCATCCATAGTAGACTATACTGACTATAGCCACAAAGTTAGGGACCGTTAACATGGTAAAAACTATGAAGATCACTATGGGGACAAACTTTCTGTGTATTCCCCTATTCCATTGATGCTTGTGTCTAAGAGTCACTCCATTCCCCGACATAACACTGCAACACAATGATGGTTCCACTTCACTTTTAGGCCGTTTACACCTGGTATTAGGATGCGTTTTGGTCGATCGGATCACAAGTAGACGAGGGAGACACATTCCCGTTTACACCTGGGTTTTTTTGTCCACTTTCAACCCCTTCTGTCCTGATTTCTTTAAGGGGAGGGTCTATGGGTATGTGTTTTTAGATCTAATGGACAAAATAAGACTGCCCAATTTACATATGAACACAGAGAAAACAGAAAAAAAACATATGTAGTAGCTTTCATTTCTGCTCTGACAGCCACAAGACCAGCCAGACGCTGTGAGAGTGTGATAGAAATAATGGTGAGAGAACATCATGCTTGGTACGTTTTTCATCAAACCAAACTTGGGTCTCCAGCCAAAGTTTAAATCCTGGCTAGCGCACTTCCCATAATGTTTATGCATTAGGTCAGTATTCGGGCATTTGCGGCTGTTCGAACGCATTCGACCACATGAGCGTTTACACTACAAAAGAAATCCGGTCTGATGCATTTTTCGACTACCTTTGGAAGTGGTCAAAAGTGGACAAGCGTAAAATTTTTGTACATCTGTTTTTAGGATCAATCCATTAGTGATCCGATCGACCAAAACGCTATCTTAATAAACAGGGCCTTAGACACAAACTTCCTTAAGCACTTCCATTCCCCTTCTGCCATTTTTAAGGGCGTTCCACTTCATGAATGGGATAATGTAGTAGTGTTGATGTCACAGCATATTGCACTTAATTTTTTATTGCAAACTCTTGTGTATGATATATTACATTGAGATTTAATTGCAAATAATAACACATTGCACAATTTTGGGCTGTCCCAGACAAAAGATGCCCAAATGTGGCAAATTCTGTGGTCATGGCTCCAAACGGTGGTCCTAACTACAGCGAGTAAGGTTCAAAGATGGCCATTGTTATGGTCTTGCGAAAAAGATAGCCTGAAGTAATTTTCTGACAGTGTCAGATATTTAGCATGATCATCTCACAGTGTGTTTGCTGCTTTGACCTATATCTACTGACTAGCCAATAAAAATGCAACAGGAAATGGCATATTGATCAACGCGACATGACTTAAAACTACTCAAGGTCCATTTGTAAGTCTGGCATGCCAAGTTTTCCTCTTTTCCCTAGCCACGACTGCATCCATATTCTCCTCTTTCGCTTCCTCCTCTTTTTCAGTGCACATAAAAACCACAATTGCCAAATTTCGATTCATCTTGCTCTACTTGTTTACCACAAGCGCATGCTGATGATGTTTATTCTTCTATAATAACTTGCGTTGTTGCCTACAATTCAATAGGTTTCATCATCATGCAGTCTACATACATGTCGTAACAAAGTTTAGATCCATGTTTTACAGTGGGATTTGTAATGATATTAAAGGATTGGCGAAATCACAATGCAGGCATAATACTTGTAGATGCCATAAGATGTTTTTGTTTTACATTTGTATCGTTATAATTTTCCATCCATTCATTCTCCAATCCGCTTCATCCTCTGCAGTGTCTCAGGCCAGTCCATCACAGGGCTCACACACACACACACACACACACACACACACACACACACACACACACACACACACACACACACACACACACACACACACACACACACACACACACACACACACACACACACACACACACACACACACACACACGTTGTGTTTCCATGTTTTATGGGGACATTCCATAGGCGTAATGCATTTTATACTGTACAAACCGTATTTTCTATCCCCTACACTGCCCCTGCCCCTAAACCTACCCATCACAGGAGACATGCTGCATTTTTACATTTTCAGAAAACATCATTTAGTGTGATTTATAAGATGTTTTCATGGGGACCCAAAAATGTCCCCACAAGGACAAGGATTTTGGATATTGCCATCTTTGTGGGGACATTTTGTTCCCATAACGTAGATTACCAGTCCACACACACACACACACACACACACACACACACACACACACACACACACACACACACACACACACACACACACACACACACACACACACACACACACACACACACACACACACACACACACACACACACACACACACACACACACACACACACACACACACACAATCGTCTTACTGTGAGGAAAGTCTTGCTATGAGAGGAAAGGAAATTACAGACTTTCACCAGCCATTGCCCATCCAAGGAGATCTGTGCTCCAGGTAAATGGGATTCTCCACATGCCCACTTGGGCCTTTCTTAACAGCTAACCAACATCCCAGAAGTAAGGAAGCCACAAGCTTTACACCATGAAAATCAGACAGTTTCCAGTCAAGCATGACTGAATTAGCTTCTAGTGAATCTACTGTCTTTTAAGAACCTGGACTCTGGACCTGTCTGAGACAGTGAAAGACAGTGGTGTTGTTAAAGATCTGTTTCCCTGACTTCAGAGATGCACTGAGCCATGGAAAAGACCAGAGCTTTGTAGTCCTACAGGAGAGAAGGTGATGGCTTGATCTCCACAGTCTATTAGACAGAGAAAGAGTCTATCCTGGATGCACCAGTGAACCCAGCTTTGATGATGATGGTGCTAAAGAGGTGTGGGGAATAAATGGGATGACTAAGCTCCTCATCAGCTCTCCCAGACACCAGCAAAGTGTCTGCCCATATCCAGCCACATCTGGTACATGTGGATTCCACATCTGGGCAGACACCATGTTGCTGTCTGGGCTGTCTTACAAGGAAGACACAATCTTTCCCTCCCACATCAACTTCCCAAATTGTTATGTAGGTGGCAAGTTGGCAACAGTCAACACATATGCTTGTTGGGTCAGAGTGGGATCCTTCTGCATCGTAGACCTGCTATTCTACCTACTCAAGAATTGAGGAAAAAGAAGAAGATACCCTGCTGAAAAATTCAGCATTTCAGCAAAAAGGAATGTCTTGCATGCTGGGACCAGCATAGGCTGCTGGTGCCCAGAATGAGAAGTGTGAGTGCTGGTGAACCAGCTACACCAGCTCAGTTTTGCTTGAGAACGTCTGGTAGACCAGCTCTAACCATAATAAACCAGCCTGGACCAAAATGGAATTCATGCTGGATTCTACAGCAGGGTAACATGATCGGTTCCCTCTGCAGGGATATAAGCAAATAAGCAGTGCAGACATTTCACATTCTCACAGTTACCACCAAATAGCATTGCATAACAAAATAATCCACAAATTGGGAGAACATGCTGAGAGCTACTGCTCCCTTTGAGTCACTTAATAGTTGTCTCAGGCCAAATGCACAGTTCAGTGCACAAAATCACTTGCAGCTCCACCACTAGATGCCACCATTGTCCTGTGCATAAACAAATGGTGAGCATGCACAGAGTCTCAGTCTAGGGGTCAGGCCTCTCTGGAAGCAACTCATTTTACAGGGAATAGAAACTGAGTGTGATCAGACAGATTTAGAACTGTTTATGTATTGGGCATAGCCACATCTGGAAAAGTTAATCACCACAAATACCAACTTTTGCACTGGATAGTGGAAGTGGTTTCCCTAGTATATTTCAAAAGAAGTCTTATGGCACCCTTCACAATACAGGATGCCTGTGCAGCGGCATGGTTTTCTCACCATACATACACAAAAATGAAGGAAGTGAGAAAAATGTGTTCTTTTTTAAATAATAACCCAATTATGTACAGGCATGGGGAGTGACTAGACACAAGCATTGTGTTTGCCAGCAAAAGGGGCTGGCATAATGAACCAGGGTTTCTAAAGAATTCTCAGAAGCGGCATATCTAATAATGAGACACCTCACTACAGTTAAGTTATCTCTATACTCTATTCATAATTATATGTGAGCCAGTGTCTGATGCTATGAAGCCTATTCCCTTTTGCTGAACAGAAAATTTTAAAGGATGATGGCAGAGTCAAGAAGCGTTGCTTAAAACTGTTCCTTTACTGTTACTACCCATCCATTTGTCTTAATATATCTTAACATACCCTTGAACAAGAACTAAATGCCTTCTGAGATCTGAAATCTCTTAAAGGGGTCATGACATGAGGAAGAAACTTTTCCTTGATCTGCTGAAAGTTCCCTAATGAACAATATAGACATACAGTTTAGTGAGTTGGAATTATTTTTATTTTTTCTATGTAAACATTATTGATTGATATCTTTGACCATTGCAACATCTCAATGCTTGAGTGGTGCATTTTTAAGAAACAAAGTTTCTGGGTAAAAAAAGGAAAAGTATCTTGAGACCCCTGTCTGCTGTTTAATAATGTGCCACTTGTATGCATCTGTATGCTTTACATAATTTGTGAAATTTAGCTTTCAGCAAATGCATGGACTATTAATGGAATAGTTATGTATTTTTTTGCAGTATATTTAACCTAATTTCCATTGCATTAATACTTATTTCCTATGCAAATATGTTTCCCAATCATGACAGTGGGAGTTTACACTGAAGTCCTGAAGGAAAAGAAGCACAATAACAGAACATCTAAATCAGAAGGCCATAAAATATGACTATATATGATATTTACATTATAGTGAAGCTTTGGTAATACAATAAAAATGGTCATGACCATTTTAATGTTCCTTCAGGGTGGCAGGAATGTATACTTTGCATTTGCACTAGATTTTACCCTCTCCACATTTATAGATCTGACGTTTCACTCGAGCCTAGGCTAATAGGTTTTAATATAAGGTTGTAAATAAGTGCATCTCTCCGTACTTGTAAAATGTGCATTAAAAGGTACCACAAAACACAGGAAGCATGCTACTGAATGAACTGATACTGAATTGAATAGGTTACCTTTGTTAATGAAAAAAGGAACCAAATCATCATATATCAGGTAGCTAATGCACAGCAATGTGACAGACTATAAAACTGGGGATAAATACACTTAAGCTGTGTTTGACAGGATCTGTTTCATGCTGTAAAGTTGTCTAAATTGTGTTGTTTTGATAGGAGAACATTTGATTACAAAATAATTCAGACGGGTGGAGTTTTTTCCCCATTTATAAATAGTTACAGAGACCGTAGTCCAGGTGAAAACAACAATCTCTAAGCTAAAATGAGTTGGAAATATGCAATCCAAACAGGAAAACTAATTGGACATAAATAATAGACATGCAACATTTGCCACCCAATGATCTGTAAAAATATCAGATGGTAACTAAAAAACGTGGGTTTCTATGATATCCGCGGTTTATACAATTGGTAAGAATGTGATCTAAGACAACTGTTAAGGCTTTGCCAGAACCAGTGGGGTAAACCAGTTTTATAATATTCTTCTCTTATTAGAAAACCTATTATTATATAATGTCTCTTCCCAGTGGATATCAAGCAAAAGTGGTCATGACGTGATTCTTTCACATCAGTCTAACCATGCTAACTATGTTGAACTGTTACATATGTACAAGATGTATGCATGGGTAAATATGTTTTCATTAAGAATTTACAAATCAAGTAAATTTTTAGGATAACTGCAAGCCATAGATTCTGTCAGAGCTTAAGCTATATTTTTCCTGGTAATATACATTAAACTGTACAAATGAACTGTAATTGTAAAACAATCTAATTAGAATGAATGGTGTGACAACCCCTAAATGTGTCCTATCCAATCACACACGCAAATCTCCTTAATCTCAAATATTTCCTCAATTTCTAAAGGAACAGAGGAGATCTTTGAGGAGTTTTAGAACATTTCCCTGCAGTAGTCAAAAAACAGGCTACAAAGATAGACAACATAGTATAGTTCTGGAGGGGTGTCATCAGCTCTGGTCCTGGTGACAGCAGAAATGGAAGAGGAAATGTTAGGTTCATGGCCAAAATATAGGGGGACAAGGGTTTGAAGATACAGGAGCAGATATCAGCTGGATGAGAGGAAAAGCCAGCTCTTGGAAAAAAAGCATTATGTGGGACAAGTGAAGTGTAGAATGTCACAAGGGAATGTCTCTCTCTTACCATTTGTAATGGCAGGAGATAGATGATCTCTGTCATGATGCCTAGACATGGAAGCCTCTTGCTCCCAGCCCCCCTGCTGACCTGTTGGTGGTCCCTGTCCCTCCAGCATGTTCACAATGTCCACTCGGTCAATACTCTTGAGGGCCACGTACAGGCTGTCCACTACAGTGGTGAGAGACACACAGATGGTGGAGAAATGGAGAAGGGGAAGACAGGGTAGTTGGACATAAAGGATGAGGACAGAGACACACCACTGACAAAACCAAAGGATTTCAAGACACTATTAGGAAAGACATCCAAAATACATTAATTGATTTACTTTTGTTATTCACAACTAGTAGATATTGTGTATAAATCTGTCTCAGTCACGTGAACTTTTCATTACAGCCACCATATTTATCACCATCATGAAGAAAGCAATGGCAGGGAATTCAAAAACATTCCAAAAGCTATATCAAGACCTAGCATCAATCTTAATTCAAAAGCACATATTTGCAGATACACTATATTGCCAAAAGTATCGGGACACCCCTCGAAATCATTGAGTTCAGGTGTTCCAATCACTTCCATGGCCACAGGTGTATAAAAACAAGCACCTAGGCATGCAGACGCAAACATTTGTGAAAGAATGTGTGAACTCAAGCGTGGTGCCGTGATAGGTTGCCACCTCTGTAATAAGTCCAGTCGTGAAATTTCCTCACTACTAAATATTCTACGGTCAACTGTCAGTAGTATTATAACAAAGCAGAAACAATTGGGAACAACAGTAAATCAGCCACAAAGTGGCAGGCCACATAAAGTCACAGAGCGGGGTCAGTGCATGCTGAGGGTCACAGTGTGCAGAAGTTGCCAACTTTCTGCAGTAAATAGCTACAGACCTGCAAACTTCGTGTGGCCTTCAGATTAGCTCAAGAACAGTGTGTAGAGAGCTTCATGGAATGGGTTTCCATGGCTGAGCAGCTCATCCAAGACTTACATCACCAAGTGCAATGCAAAGCGTGGGATGCAGTGGGGTAAAGCACGCCGCCACTGGACTCTAGAGACGTGTTCTCTGGAGTGACCAATCACACTTCTCTGTCTGTCAAGTATGCGTCTGGGTTTGGCAGTTTCCAGGAGAACAGTATTTGCCTGACTGCATTGTGCCAAGTGTAAAGTTAGGTGGAGGGGGGATTATCGGGTGGTGTTGTTTTTCAGGGGTTGGGCTTTGCCTTAGTTCCAGTGAAAGGAACTCTTAATGCTTCAGTATACCAAGACATTTTGGACAATTTCAAGCTCCCAAATTTGTGGAAACAGTTTGGGGACTGCCACTTCCTGTTCCAACATGACTGCGCACCAGTGCACAAAGCAAGGTCCATAAAGACATAGATGACATAACCTGACCTCAAACCGATAGAACACCTTTGGGATGAATTAGAGTGGAGACTGCAAGCCAGGCCTTCTCGTCCAACATCAATGCCTGACCTCACAAATGCACTTCTAGAAGAATGGTAAAAAATTCCCATAAACACACGACTAAACCTTGTGAAAAGCCTTCCCAGAAGAGTTGAAGCTGTTATAGTTGTAAAGGGTGGGCCAAATCCATATTAAACCCTATGGATTCAGAATGGGATGTCATTAAAGTTCATGTGCATGTAAAGGCAGGCGTCCCAAAACTTTTGGCAAGATAGTGTATTTACATATATTTAATTTATAATCCTCGTACAACAGAGAGTCTGAAGACTACCAAATCCTACAACAACATCCAGTAAGTTTTGAGTAGACTTCCATGTGGCCAATGAGCTTTTTTTTCTCATTCCGACATAACAACATCTGGATACCCTGTGTAACCTTGGTTCTCTGGATGAAAGGATTGAGAATTTTGAGCCTTAAGGCCAAGACACACAAAGCCAATGTCAAAGAACTAGTGGCCGACAGTGTTGTCACCCTTCATCTGCCGCGTCTCAGCCAAAAAGCTGCGCTTGAACAGACCAGAAGGACTACAGGTGAATATAAACTAGCATGTGTGTTCTACGCCTATGTCTAAGGAAATAACTGTCTATATCAGCAGGTATCAGCAATCTATATTTGTTATTCCAAAAGGCAAACCGAAACTAGAACTGCAGATATACAAACAAAGCAGTGCTTGCTTACCATTTTGAATATCAATCATGCAGGTAACTTTCTTCATTCCAGGCAGCTCATGTTGTTATGAATATATTTACATATTGGAATGCTCAGTTAAGATGACACAAAATTAGAACAGCCTTCTATCTGTGGCATCTTGACTTCTTTGATCGTTTTCATCACTTTATACTTGTTCGCTAAGCTGAACAGCCACTCAGAGTTCTCTCTCTCTCAGCGATGGCGCTGATGCCAATTCAACATGCTCAATAGGCCAAAATGCCCCTGACAATATCCAGCTAGGCGTGGTGTATCAGGTTGAATGTATCAGTGTATCAGTGTATCAATGTATCAGTGAGAATTAGGTGCTGGCTTGGAGCCCCACAACTTTGCTCTCATATAAAGTCGATCAGCAGCCCAATTCTCATTCAGAAAGAGTTAAGCTCTAAGACCATGTTTACACCTGGTATTAAAGATGAATTTTGGTTGATCGGATCTCAAGAGGACGACATTAAATACAGGTATGAACAGGGTCTAAAATATGGTCAACTTTTGACCACTTCCAGAGGTAGTCGAAAACACATTAGACCGGATTGCTTTCGTAGTGTACATGCTCATGTGGTCAAATGTGTTCGAAACACTGCAAAAGACCGCCTACTCTCCACTGACCTAACACATCTAGTTCTGGAAGCGCACTAGCCAGACGGGATTTAAAATTTGTCTAGAGACACAAGTTTGGCATGAAAACAAAAACGTACCAAGCACTATGTTCTGTCACCATGATTTCTAACACACACTCACAACTTTCGGTGTCGTCTTGTGGCTAACAGAGCTCTTTGTATGTTTTATGCTTATTATGACCTTTAGATCGAAGGATCTGGAAAAAAGCCCATAGATTTTCCCAACCGTAGACCCTCCCCTCGAAGAATTCAGGACGAAAGTGGTTGAAAGGGGTTACACCTGGTGTTCTTGTGATCCAATCGACCAAAACGCATCTTAATACCAGGTGTAAAAGACTATCTGGAGTTGCAAGGAAGCCCTAGTCTGTGTTTCTCTCCTTTCTTTGAGAGTTACACTAGGTAAGCTGATGTTCTCTTTTAGTCAAGCCCTTTTCACAGAGACCACTTTATGCCTACTCGTCCATGTCCAGAAAATGTACTATTTTGCCCATGAGACCATGTAAGTGACATTAGGCACGGTGACATCACATCAGTAATACTTTACCAAAGTATAAGAGTAGGCCTAGTTGCTGCACAAATCTCCTTCACCGATATGCCTTCAAATAATGTTGATGCTACGGACTAGGGCTACGGCTTCAGATTTTTTAAAGTCGACATTTATGTGATGACTAGTCGACGTCGACTAGTCGCTGATGACGTCCTTAATTAAAAAATAAGCATGAACCTTGAGCTGAGACGGGAACCTGGGTTTTCTTGTGCACAGGACAACTATGGCATATGGCACGGCGCTGCCCACAAGGTTATAGCTCCTACATAACAGCTTTTTTTTTGGGTCGTTATATTTCTCACAGATTTCTGCTTGTTCTGAATCAGATACAGATAAAGTAACAATTACATTTATATGAATGCATCAGTGAGAGAGTGATTGTGTGTGAATTAATTCTACCTGCCAGCGTCTCTCTACTAATGGGGAAGCTGTGAATTTTAGTTACTAAGAAAAATATGCTAGAACTTTTTAGTTTCCAAGCTATTTTATTGATAAATCATGAACAGTGTTGACAATACATTTCTGCGCTACTGAATGATTCTGTGTGTGGAGTGCACGATGCGTTACAATGCAGCACCACATTAGTTTAGAACGGGGATTAACTTACCTGTACAATAACCTGTTTCAAACGTGCATTCTCCCAATCAATTTTGAGCATCCAGATTGCATAATCTAACATGTCTTGTGGAGAGCTCTCTCTCAGTACGCATTTTTTTGTAATTTTAACTGTTGGAAACAGTGCCTGCATGTCAGGAAATGGCTTATCCTGTTGCGCCCTCTATAGGTCAGCAACTAGTCGACGTCAAGCTTATAGCGTCATGACAGAGAATTTAAGTTGTCTAGTCGATTAGTCGACTAGTCTGTAAAACCCCTGCTATGGACTAGCAGCACCTCTTCTGCATACTGGTATGCAACTGTATCAACAGTATGAAGAGCCAGCAGGGCTCTATTATTACCCTCATGAAGTTAGGAAAGGGGGAGGCATGGCAAGCTATCACTGGCCTCACTCCTCTTAAAACATTGTAGGGGATGACAATAGTTACCCGTGCTTCTTCTTCTTTGGGGGATGTCTTCACCTCACCAGGTCCTGTTTACACCTGGTATTAAGATGCATTTTGGTTAATCGGAACACAAATGGATGACACTAAATACAGTTGTAAACGAGGTCTAAAACATTTTTAGCTTGTCCACTTTCGACCACTTCCAAAGGTTGTCGAAAACGCATTTGATCTGATTGCTTGTGTAGTGTAAAGACTCATGTGATCAAAATGCATTTGAACAGCCACAAAAGACTGTCTACATAATGTGTAAACATAATAAGAAGCACAGTAGCCAGATGGGATTTAAACTTTGTCGGCTGGAGTTTTTTCCATACATTTTTCCATTAATGTTTATAAGCAACTGATAAAAAAACACAAATGTCAGAGCATGTCAAAACCAGTGTTCATTTTGACAGCAAATTTTGATTTAGTTTTAGTCATGGTCTTTTGACTATGCCATTTGGTTTTAGTCATATTTTAGTCACCTGAATTGTTTTTAGTTTTAGTCTAGTTTTAGTCGACTAAATATCAAAAGATTTTAGTTGACTAAATCTACAGTTGATTTAGTCGACTAAAATCTAATGAGTTTAGTTAAATTGTAATGCATTAAATGAGCATTTAAGCATTACATAACCGACTGTTACTTGAACTGACATTGTGACATCATTGTGTATTTGACATTAAAAATACAGGAAAGAGAGCTCAATTTTTTAAAAACATCTATATAGTTTTTATAACTTTGTATTTCTGTTTTAGTTAGTATATCAGGTTAAATCGAATATATAATGCGTGACTTTTAATTATAAACAAGCTCAGAATACACCGGGACTCTTTTTTTGAAACGCCTTATTATTGCAGTTGCAGGTGCTTCAAGTTCAGATGAGGGAGATAAAATATGCATTGTTACAACCGTCTAAAACACATTACTATATCAACATCGTAAAGTAAACATTGTCCTTATTCATCAGCATTAATTCATAAACAATTGCCTGATATAAATGTGTGCTATTCATTGATTGAGCCGCTCTGAAGCGCGCATTGGAGATGCGTGAGCCTGGAGAAGCTCAACAGCGTCAGGTTTTCCAGCCGTTAGATCCGCACGTTACAACCATAGACTGTATAAGGTTACAACACAAATGTGTCTGACTGATTCTCACATCAGTTCTGAATAGATCTCTTCCTTAATCGTCCCTCCTTGACATTTTCGTCTTGCTTTTATTCGTTGACGAAAACAACAGTAGATTTTCATCATAGTTTTTGTCATCCAAAACTAGTTTTTATTTAGTTATCGTGTCGTTTTCGTCAGTGAAAAAAGGTTGTTGACGAAAATTATGACAAAAAAAAAAGCTGATCTCTGTGTGTCTGTGGGTGCATATGTAAATTGCGAAATCTTATTTTGTCCATTAGATTGAAAAAAAAACACATACATTTATTCACCCATAGGCCCCCCCATTGAAGAAATCAGGACAGAAGTGGTTGAAAGTGGACAAAAGAAACCAAATGTAAATGAGTATGTGTATCCCTTGTCTAACTGTGATCCGATTGACCAAAACGCATCTTTATACCAGGTGTAAACAGGGCCTGAGGCATTGGAGAATAGGGAGATGGACACCTGCCCCAAGCCCCATGTGGCGCCGTGGCACTAGTGCTCAACATGTTCTGATGGGCCGGCTGTTGCCTGGGTTCACTTGTTAGGTGCCCTGTGATAAGGTGGGACAGATATTGGCACCTGAGCTACAGGGTAAGGGACAACTGAAAGGGGTCAGATTGCTAGAGTGATTGCTAAAGACCCAGAGTGAGTCCTTCCTCTCAATATGATTGCCACATGGATTCGTTTTGCCGTTTTGTCGTTTTGCCGCATTATTTGTGTGCTGTAGCAACAACCCAGGAACGATAAATGGGGCATGGCCTTGAAGTGACATGAAACCCTCCTATTTCAACAACAGTTATTTACACCTCTGATTTGAATGTGAAGATTCTTCGAGGGCTGTATTCACCTATAAGGTGTCTAAGACACTGGAGAATAGTGAGATGGACCCCTGTCCCAAAGCCCCATGTGGCGCCATGGCACTAGAGGCATGTTCTAATAGGCAGGCTGTTGACTGGCATCACTTGTTAGGTGCCAAGTGATGAGGTGGGTGTTTAAAGCTTTAGGCAACTGGGGCAAAATAAGGGACAGCTTTTGGCAACTGAAAGGGGTCAGATTGCTACACCTTAGGGCACTCCACAAAGCCCAGTTTCTGCACCCTCCATTACCAATGCACTGTTAGGGAGGCTCCAGGAACAGATTTGGGAAGCACTGCTCCAGTCCCAGTTAAGAAGACCTCACCCAGAGTGAGTCCTTCCTCTCAATATGATAGCCACATGGATTTGGGCAAGGCTGTTTTGTGGCATGCTTTATGTGTTGTAGTGACATCCCAAGACAATGAGTAAGGCATGGCCTTGAAATGACGTGAAAGCCTCCTATTTCAGCAACAGTTATTTACACCTCTGATTTGAAGGTCAAGGTTCTGATGTGAAGGTGAAGGTTCTTCGAGGGCTGTCCTCATCCATAAGGTGTCTGAGGTGCTTGAGAATGGTGAAATTAACCCCTTTGCCCAAGCCCCCTGGCAGGCTGTTGCCTGAGTTCACTTGTTAGGTGCCCTGTGATGAGATGGGTGTTTGAGGTTTTGGGAAACTGGGGAAAAATATGGGACAGCTTTTGGCACCTGAGCTACAGGACAAGGGACATCTGAAAGGGATCAGGGCTGCGTTTCTCAAAAACCTTGTGAGCTAAGATTATCAAGGAGACCTTTGGTGACAATGGTACTACAATCTACTTAGGATTATGATGCTTTTGGGAAATGCATACCAGATTTCTACATGACAGGGTACAACTGAAAGTGCTCAGATTGCTACAGGACAGGGGACAACTGAAAGTGCTCAGATTGCTACAGGACAGGGGACAACTGAAACTGAAAGGGGTCAGATTGCTACACCTTAGGGCACTCCACAAAGCCCAGATTCTGCACCCTCCATTACCAATGCACTGTTAGGGAGGCTCCAGGAACAGATTAGGGAAGCCTTACTCCAGTCCCAGGCAAAGAAGTCCACACCTGGAGCAAGTCCTTCCTCTCAATATGACTCCAACACAAATTTGGACAAGGCAGTGTTTTGCTAAATGCTTTGTGTGCTGTAGCAAACATCATATAAATTCCAACCTAATCACTGAGATTTCAGCACATACAGTCAACAGGGCCTGACATTAACACCCGCCAACCCGCTAAATGCGGGTGGATTTCAGCATTGGCGTGAAATGCAGTCACTACTACTAGCCACTTTGGCGGGTTGACTTTTAAATATAATATATACATTTTTCATTTGTAGTTTTTTAAAAAGGCATCTGAAATAATAAACTAAGTCCAATGTAGCTTTGTCAGAAATAGTGTTTTTTTTTAAATAAATATCAGTCCTGAAATAACTGCAATGCTTCTAATACTAATTTTCCACAGAACAGATACATGATACCAGCTGCACTTTCTCGATCTCTCATCTCTCTAACAGCGAGTTGACACACAAACCCGCCTCCCCTCACTCGCTTGCTTCATTTGTTCCAGATTAATATTGTTGCTGTTACAGGGCTTAAATTTCGGCGTCGGATTGTGTGTACTGCGCATAATGTTACTCATTCCCGCAGATCTTGTGCTCACACTCAAAGTGCGCCACATAAAGCCGCCTCTCAGCACTAAATTGAGTTCTTTTTCACTGCTTATTACACTTAAACAGTCAAATCCACACAAAATAATATCAAAACTTGCCTTGCCAAGTATTCACTTAAACACAGTCAGTTATGTTTTAAGTGAACGTAAACAGTTAAGAAAACGCATGTGTAACAGTGTAATGGATCGGAGCGTCAGGTCTTAAAGTGAGAGCAGCCTAATATACTTGCTGACAAATTATGAAATAGTATTTAAAATATATCTATATGGCAGTTTCTCCCCATGGTATTACAGTTAAAATTGTGGCCAGTGAAAATGCTGAATGGCTAGTAAAACCACTAGCCACAGTGACTGGTGAGAAAAAAAGTTAATGTCAAGCCCTGACAGTTAATAGCTGTGACATCCCAAGACGATGAGTGGGGAGCAGTGATTTGAAACTTCAACAACAGTTATTTACACCTCTGATTTAAAAAGGGTTCAGAATTGGGGGTGTGGAAAGCCATGGTAAGGGTAGAGGGTATAGGGGTTGTGAGAGGGAGGAGACTGCATGATAAGGGGAGGGCCTGAAGCGCAGCAAGACAGCTGATTTGCATTCCCGCAAACTGGGCACTCACAAGTTTTGATAACTCTGAATCCCACAGCACTGCAGGTTAAAAGCATGCTGATATGTGTATATATAGCAACATATGCTATGATATAGCAACAAATATGGCAGCATTTTCATAAAGTTACGTCACATGAGACAGATAAATAAGGTCAAATTTGCTCGCAAATAATTTAGATATTCTTATAGGATCATAGTGAATGGACTCTGTGGCACTCACTTTTGGCTCTTTTCCCCTCTCGAGCGGCCCACAGGTTGAGCAGTGTTGAGCTCTGCTCTAAAAGGGAGTTGGGATTCTCCACACGGATCTTATTTATTTCATCTACATTAAACTGCAGTTCACGTCCCAACTCTGTACAAGAATTAGATATGATACATTATGTGCTAGCATGAATGAATTCATGAGTTCCTTCACTATTAAGTGACTTATTTTAGACTAAAGCATGATTTACTGAAATATGCTACATTTGCCACTCAATAAAAGACTTTTGTATCAATAAACTGACAAATCAATAATTAATCACATATGAATTGTATAAATTGGTGGAGACACAGATAAAGCAAAAATAAATGAATCAACAAAGAAATCCGAAATCAGTGTCAAAATAAAAACAAGTGGACAAAACTAACATGTTGAAAAGTTTTGTACATTTTAATTTAACAGATTAATGTTGTAGGTCTATATTTATATTCTAGTTTCTTTAAAAAAAAAAAGTCATTAGGATAAAAAAAAAAAACTTAGATTAAAGTAAGATTAAAGATTAAAGTAAGATTGAAGATTAAAGTAATTATGTTTAGACAGGAGAGAGTGTATTAACAAACACTACAGGCAATGGAACTGCATTAAAATAAAATAAAAATTGCATTTATTTGCATATATGATATTAATGTGCATGACATGACCTGACACGCCTCCTTCCAATCCTCACATAATTGCTACATTTTGTACAACTAAATTGACTAATCTAATATACATATATATATATATATATATATATATATATATATATATATATATATATATATATATATATATATATATATATATATATATATATATATATATATATATAGAGAGAGAGAGAGAGAGAGAGAGAGAGACTACTTATAAAAATCTACTTAATATAAGAATCTACTTCATTTAAATCGCTTTTTTAAAAGTTAATTTAGAGACTGAGTGCAATGAAAAAGTGCTTAAATAATTAAGTACAATAGTAATAATTAATATGATATAATAATAATTAAATGTTAATTTGTTATTTAGCCTATCTGTTTATAACTTTCAAATGTCCTAATTTGATCATTAATTGATTATTGATTTGTCAATTAACTCAACAATTGATGATTGTATGAAGACCCTATAGCATGAAAAAAAGTTTAGCTTGTGCAAAATGATCTCTTGTAAAGGCAAAAAATTAAGCCAAAGCTAGTCAATATTTAATCTCATCTGCACATGCTAGACAAGGTGAAATGTCCTTGAGGTAAATTTTGACCTTTAATTAAATGACTTGTCAAAACATTTTGAATTCTCTATAGGCTACAGCAGAGAAATTGACATCCAGATATGTCTTGACAAGACATGGCCAGTTAAGCGAAAGAAGTGCATTCAAACCCTCACACTCACCAGCCCAGCTCAGGCCTAGCTGTTCAGCTATTAAAGCCATCTTTAACTCCGTCCTTTCCATGGCGCTCAGTGATGCTGCAGAAACCAGACCATCATTGGCTCAAGAGTTCAGCAATCTGATGCTGCAGCTCACATCTTATTCAAAGCAGGGTCAGGCAAAGGTTGTATGAGATTTGGGGGCTTAACATGCAGGAGCTGTCAGTGTGGGAGCAATCTTACCCATGGCTGGTTCATTTAAAGCACTGTATCTTTCTCTCAGAGCCAAAGGTGTCAAAGTCCTCCGTCGCTCATCACTTCCAATAATCTGTTAAAGAAATAAACGCACTGTTAGAGAACAAATATATTAGGAGTATGAAGGGAATGTAAACTTGACAGTGATCCATTTTGACCTTTGTATTACCTTAATGCACGGTGGCATGGTGACGTTGAGGTTGCACAACACATGTTGACTATCTTCATATTTGGTTGATTTGCGCAAGAAAGACAAAAAGCCAGAGGGGTCTTTACTGCTGTCCCTTACCTGGAGGAGAAGGAAAAGAAATGGATATACTATGAACATGTGATGATACAGGCAACTATTTGTTCATAAATAATACATTTTAACCATTTTAGTGTTCATTTTTTTTTATTATCTTGAAAATGTCATATAATATGTAAAATATTATCAAATGAAAATTGAGATTAGCCCTTGCAGAATTTCTCATTTCGCTTTCGTTCTTTTGTTCAATGAAAGCATTTGGTGACCATGAGGTAAGAAGCTCCAAATTTGAGTGTGCAAGTGTAAATGAGATTTTCACAATGTAAATTTCGTAAAAAAAAATATTCCTATTAATTGTATTCCGGTATCACAGAAAAGGCTTAAGCTAGTCCCAGACAAAAATGCGTGTTTGAGCTGTTTTAATTGAAAGCATTGAATAATATTCAATAATATGTCAGTGCCATTGTTTTGGCTAGAGATGCACAGCAGTAGTTTTTTTTCTCTCTAAGGCATGTTTATAAAAGCTACTTAAATGTCCTAATTGAACTAAGGCCTAATCATGGCTTAATCTAAGCCCTGTTTGTGAAACCAGGCCAAAACTTTTGAACATTGAACTACTGTAACACTCACACCATAACTAACCAACCAACCAACAAACACCAAAACCAACACCAACCAACCAACCGACCGACCAACCAACCAACCAACCAACCAACCAACCAACCAACCAACCAACACCAAAACCAACACCAACACCAACACCAACCAACCAACCAACCAAATCCAACACCAACACCAACCAACACCAAAACCAACAACAACCAACCAACCAACCAACCGATCAACCAACAGCAAAACCAACACCAACCAACCGACCAATCAACCAACCAAGCAAAACCAACACCAACACCAACACCAACACCAACACCAACCAACCAACCAACCAACCAACACCAAAACCAACACCAACCAACCAACCAACACCAAAACCAACACCAACACCAACACCAACACCAACACCAACCAACCAACCAACCAACCAACCAACCAACCAACACCAAAACCAACACCAACCAACCAACCAACACCAAAACCAACACCAACCAACCAACCAACCAACCAACACCAAAACCAACCAACCAACCAACACCAAAACCAACACCAACACCAACACCAACACCAACACCAACCAACCAACCAACCAACCAAACCAACCAACCAACCAACCAACCAACCAACACCAAAACCAACACCAACAACAAATCAGCCGACCGACCAACCGACCGACCAACCAACCAACCAACCAACCAACACCAACCAACACCAACCAACCAACACCAACAAGCCGACCAACCAACCAACCAACCAACCAACCAACCAACACCAACCAACCAAACAACCAACACCAACCAACCAAAACCAACACCAACACCAACCAACCAACCAACACCAAAACCAACACCAACACCAACCAACCAACCAACCGACCAACCAACCAACCAACACCAAAACCAACACCAACCAACCAACCGACCAACCAAATCCAACACCAACACCAACACCAACACCAACACCAACACCAACCAACCAACCGACCAACCAACCAACCAACCAACCGACCAACCAACCAACTCTGAGGGCAACGACGTCGTCTTTGACAAAATATCACTGATCAACTGAATTATTTTTGGTCTCAACACTAAATACATGACAGAATAATACACTAGGCTGTAGTTAGGGCCATGCAGGAACTTGTGAACGATGCTCTTACAGTTGTGCCATCATCGTTTAGTGACGTCATTTTAGGTTCTGGGAAAACTGAAGTTGTATGGTCATGTGTCGGTCACGGCGCCTTTTCATTTTTTTTTTTGATCCAGCAATGATTAATTTACAAATTAAGCACTGCAACCAACAAACCAAGCCACCAACCAACACCAATCAAGCCACCAACAAAACAAACCCCTAAATTCAATACGGGTGAAAGAATCTATTTTGTAATCAATAATGTAGTCTTGAGCAATTGAGCACAGATTAATTTTAAGTGGGTGTGATGACTTTACCTTGACAGACACAGGCAGTCTGTTGTCTCTGAAGGCTTGGAAGCTGAAACAACGGGGCTGCTGGGCAGCCTTCCTTATGGGAACCAAGTTTCCAGAACACTCCAAATACAACGGCATACCCTCCATGACCTACAGAACAAATACCAGTCAAATATTTAGGTTTACAGTAGATTAACAGTAGATGCATCCTAAATCAATCACATTTGAGTAAAGTCAACATGAAACATTATTAGCAACACATTTACTTCTGTAATGTCCCGTGTTTCAGAATATTCAAAGAGAGAAAAAAATAGTATGTTTGGATTTTATCCATGCGGATTTGATTGGATTGTGAAAATTGGGTTTTCCTTTCCATAATAGCGCCAAACCTCAAATGTAATATTGCATTTGATTATGGATAGATACTTGTTTCCTAAAACACCACTTTCTGGCTATTGGTAAAAATTATTTTCCCCGCCCCCCGCCCACCGTGTTTAAAGGGATACTCTGCAATTGGGATACCTTATTTAAACCTACAAACACTATATTTCCAAAAGTATTGGGACACGCATGGTACCGTGATAGGTTTCCACCTGTGCAGTAAGTCCATTTGTGAAATTTCCTCGCTACTAAATATTCCACAGTCAACTGTTAGTGGTATTATAACAAAGTGGAAGCAATTGGAAACAACAGCAACTCAGCTACAAAGTAGTAGACCCCGTAAAATCAGAGCGGGGAGGTGCACAGTGCGCAGAGGTCGCCAACTTTCTGCAGTAAATAGCTACAGACCTCCAAACCTCGTGTGGCCTTCAGATTAGCTCAAGAACAGTGTGTAGAGAGCTTCATGGAATGGGTTTCCATGGCCGAGCAGCTCATCCAAGCCTTACATCACCAAGTGCAATGCAAAGCGTGGGATGCAGTGGGGTAAAGCACGCCGCCACTGGACTCTAGAGCAGTGGAGACGTGTTCTCTGGAGTGACCAAGTTTGGCGGTTGCCAGGAGAACAGGACTAGCCTGACTGCATTGTGCCAAGTGTAAAGTTTTGTGGAGGGGGGATTATGGGGTGGGGTTGTTTTTCAGGGGTTGGGCATGGCCCCTTAGTTCCAGTGAAAGGAACTCTTAATGCTTCAGCATACCTAGACATTTTGGACAATTTCATGCTCCCAACTTCCTGACCCCTTCCTGACTGCGTACCAGTTCACAAAGTGTCGGTCCATAAAGACATGGATGAGCGAGTTTGGTGTGGAGTAACTTTACTGACTACAGAGTCCTGACCTTAACCTGATAGGACACCTTTGGGTTGAATTAGAGCGGAGACTGCGAGCCAGGCCTTCTCGTCCAACATCAATGCCTGACCTCACAAATGTGCTTCTAGAAGAATGGTCAAAGATTCCCATAACACGCTCCTAAACCTTGTGGAAAGCCTTCCCAGAAGAGTTGACGCTGTTATAGTTGGAAAGGGTGGGCCAACTCCATATTAAACCCTACGGATTAAAAATGGGATGTCACTGAAGTTCATGGGCATTTAAAGGCAGGCTCCCAAAACTTTTGGCAATATAGTGTATATGTATATCCCTGAATCAATCTAAATAAACACATGTATACTAACAAAACTGAATTATATTAATTGAATACAATCAGTTAATTTAGATGTTACCTTTTTTTTCAGCGTGCAGCCATGGTGATGTCAGTTGAAAGTTGTTTAAATTTTGGAACGTTACTATGTTTATATGAAAAATTACTAAAACAATTATTTTTGTTAAAACTTTAATTTGGAGAGTCGTGCACTAACGAATCAGGTACAGTAAGACCAAGAGTGTGTATTAAAGTCATCATGAAATTACAATTCTTGTTTAATTATGGTATTTATTATAAGTGATTATAATTTTATTACAACATTATTATTATATATATTATTTTAAATTCATGTGCCTCATTATCTTGAATCAAAATAACTTCCCATCTCTCATGCAGCGACATCTGTTCTCTGATGACAAGGGCGGGGCAACCTGTCACTCACATGCGATCCACCAATAGCAAACCACTACCATCCAAACATCCAATCAAATCCCCACAGAGAAAAAGCAAGCCCCGCCCTACATTACTTCTTGTTCCAGAAGCTGTTTTACTCGGATATACGTCACAATATGGAAGAAAAGACTTCCTTTTCATGCTGACTTTAACAGGGTTCATTTTTATTTCATATTAACTTTCTGTTTTTAGGTTTAAATATTTGATATAAATAATGCCGCTTGCTGTAAACACATGGAAAAACACACAATAGATGCATTGTAGATTTGCATTTTAGGTCTATATGAAGTACATAACACACTATATCATATGACCTCAATGTCTCTGCTACGAGCCACTTCAGAAAAGTTCTCGTGCTGCTCCAGGGTTTTGTCCATTTTGTCATCAGTCATGCAATAACAACGGAGACGACCCTCTCGGGCTTCATTCATCTTTGCAAAAACTACAAACTTGGCCATGTACGGCACGGCTGACAGCTCGCGGTACAGAAGGTTGGCAAAGGTCACGGCCTCTGCCGTCCGAGGACAGTCTGCCAGCCAGAAACTGTGGGAGAGCAACACACATCTTGAGTGAGATTTTTAATGCAACCAAGGTCAAATAATAAAATAATGTTGTGAAGACACACTCACTGAGAATTTCTAGGGTAACTAACATGTGGTGTACAGGCTATAGCACTTAGTGACGTCTTACCGGGCAGAGACATTGGTGGTGAAACTGGCACAATCATTGGAATATAGAAGTTTGGTGGTGCCAGTTATATCTTCCCACTGGGCAGGAGCTGTGCCACCTATACAACGTAAGCACAATCCTTTCATTGATCACTATTGAAGTTGAGGTGTGCAATTTATTTGCCATTAGTGGCATCAAATGGAATTGCAAATAATTAATTTTTTCAAAATGTTCTGAAGGTGTCTCTTTTTCTCTCTCTAGTGCTTAGATATTGATTTGTGTTTTTTTTGCTAATTTTAATATAATCTGGGTAAAAATCTTCTCTCATACTTAGAAGTATAATCAAACCCCCTTCAACAAGCCGTTTGATTTCAGATATCATTCATCTCTAAAAATGTATATTTTAAAGAGCCACAAACTATGAATGGCTTCCTTAGTTGTATTTCCACATTAAAGTAAAAACATTTTTAACATTAAAAATGAAACACTACATCACCTTTAAATGAGTACCTTTTGTTTCCTATTAGTGCTGAGGAACAATTAATCGTGATTAATCAAAATAAAAGTTTATGTTTACACAATATATGTGTGTTCAGTGTATACTTATTATGTATATATATATATATAAATACTCACACATGCATGTATACAGAGGCAAGAAAAAGTATGTGAACCGCTTGCAGAATCTGAGAAAATTATTTTAACTAAATAAGAGACAAATGCATGTTATTTTTTATTTAGTGCTGTCCTGAATACGATATTTTACATAAACATTTTTTACATATAGTCCACAAGACAAAAAAATAGCTGCATTTATTAAAATGACCCGTTCAAAAGTTTATGAACCGTTGATTCTCAATCCTGTGTGTTGTTCTCTGATGATCCACGGCTGTGTGTGTGTGTGTGTGTGTGTGTGTGTTGTTCCCTGATGATCCACGGCTGTGTGTGTTTTGTGATGGTTGTTTCATGAGTCTCTTATTTGTCCTGAGCAGTTAAATTGCGCAGTGATCTTCAGAAAAATCCTCCAGCTCCTGCACATTCTTCAGTTTTCAGCATCTTTTGCATATTTGACCCCTTTCCAGCAGTGACTGTATGATTTTGAGATCCATCTTTTCACACTGAGGATGATTGAGGGACTCAAACACAACTATTAACGAAGGTTGAAACAGTCACTGATGCTCCAGAAGGAAACACGACGCATTATTGAATTTGAAGATCAAGGTAAATTGTACATAATTTGTCTTCCGGGAAACATGTGAGTATCTTCTGATGATTCTGAAGGGCAGCACTAAATGAAAAATAGATATTTAAACAAAAGACAAATTTGGACATCTTCATCCTGTTCAAAAGTTTTCACCCCCAGCTCTTAATGCGTCGCGTTTCCTTCTGGAGCATCAGTGAATGTTTGAACCTTTGTTAATGTTTCAGTCCCTCAATCATCCTCAGTGTGAAAAGATGGATCTCAGAATCATACAGTCACTGCTGAAGAGGGTTCAAATCTTTTTCTGAAGACCGTTGGTAAGTTTAACTGATCAGAACAAACAAGGGACTCATGAACAACCATCACAAAACACACACCGCGGATCATCAGGGAACGACACACACACACACACACACACACACACACACACACACACACACACACACACACACACACACACACACACACACACACACAGCACTGAGAATAAGTGGTTCGTAAACTTTTGTACAGGGTCATTTTATTAAATTCACATACTTTTTCATGCAACTGTATATTTAAGAAATATTAGCATGTATTTACTGTATATATAATTTGTCTTAAATATAAATTTAATTTTTAAATAAAAATATACACATTTTCTTAAATATATACATGCATGTGTGTATTTATATATACATAATAATTAAACACAGTACACACACACACACACATATTATGTTAACTAAAACTTTTATTTTGCATTCGATTAATCACGATTAATGCGATTAATCACAATTTTTTAGGTTTTGGAAAATGTGTTATGTACTTGTTCGTAATATTTGAAACTTCAGTACATTTAATTTCAGTTAGTTTCAAATTTTTGTTTAATTTTCAAAGACTTTTTAAGTTTTCATCTAATACTTATATTTCCTTTTATTTTAGCTTTATTGCACACTGTTTTGCAATTGTATATCTAATATCTATAAGAAATATATAATAGAATAAGAAAAATAAACATACACAATTTTGCTTCAAGTAAAATGATCTTTTTTAAGGATGTTTCAATTTTTCATCACCAGAAAAATATTTTTTTGGGGTAACACTTTATTTTAAAGTGCTATTGTTACATATGTGACATGTAGTTACTAAAGTAATAACTATAAATTATGCATAATTACATGCAACTAACCATAAACCAAACCCTAACCCTATAGCAAGTAGTTAATTCATATTACTCAGTACTTAAATGTATAAATACAATGAAATAAAAGGTGTCTGTGTTACAGTGTATTTATGCATTAAAGTAATAATAATTAACTACATGTACTTACTATAGGAATAGGGGTTGGTTTATGTTTAGTGTAATCATGCATAATTTATAGTTATTACTACAGTAACTACATGTAACATGTTACCAAATAAAGTGTAAACATTTTTTGCCATGTAAAAATGTTGGGTGGCCGGTTACCGATGACGCTGCAGAGCAGGCGGAGGCTGGTGGTGTCACCCTCGCCGGCGTCCCGCGGACTCTCCCTCCAGGAGGGAGGCAGAGGGATCCTCAGGCCAATGGGACGGTGAAACTTGCGGCGGCGAGGCTCTACCGTCACCACAGGGCCGAACGTGGCTTGGTTCCCCAGAAGCTTGGCCACCAGCTCATCGGGGACCGGCTGGGCCTGAGTGCCGAGGATGGAGGGGGAGAAGACCAAAACAGTGTGGAAGAGCGCAAAGTAAAAGATGAGATGGGGAAGAGCAAAGGCGAAAGAGAAGAAAACGGAATGAGAGTCAGACATGAAGAAATAGCAAATGGTATATTTACGTATGAATGGACGAGAGGGGGTTCAGAACAGAAATGTGTAACACATTTTTCATGAGAAGAAATCAAGAAAAAGAATAGACAGAAAAGAGCTTAATATATTTCCATTTTCTAACTATTGCAATTCAAGACACCAAATTTAGCTTGTCAATCAGTCTTATTTATTAATGGAAAATGTGTTACAAACATTGAACCAAAATTCATTCACTTGGAGTAGAAACTAAACACACAGACACAACAATTGGACCCTGTATAGTTGTAAAGCTTTTGAAAATCTTTGAGTGTGCAGTTCATTATAATCATCATGTTATTTATATACAATGAATTACAAATTAAGTTAAGTCAGGTGTGCTATATTGCGGTTAATATGGCTATATCAAAGCATCACAATCCTTGAACAGTTCTCACATTTTTATGAATATAATGAAGATTTGTAAAAAAAAAAAATGCATATTTGGGTTTTCGTTGGATCAGGAGTGGAGGATTTAAGCCGATTGAAAGTATTTCTCACAGTGTATCGTGGTTCAAAGTTCATATTGCATATCTGTGGCTCAGTGTCATTCATTCAACCAAATCTTCCAAATATAAGAGAAACATCTCTAACAAACTGAGTGCAATTCTGAAAAACATTTTTGCATGATATTGCGGACAAATATATGAACTATTAAGGGTAATTTCGGTTAAACTTTACTTAAAGCACTTATGTATAATGCATTAAAAAGGTATTCATAATGTACATTATAATGCATTATATATTTTCATATATAATTGTAGCCTAACTTAAAATGCATTATAATATTTGCAGATTCCTTGTTACATTTGAAACTGGTTGTTTGTCATGTTTTTAACGCATTAAAGGTGTGTCCAATAAGTATTAGAATGTATTATAACATTGGTTACAAATTATGATGAGATGAGACCATACAGTGCATTATAAGGTGAATACTTTTATAATGCATTATAGGTATTAAGTAAACCATAATTTCACTTATAAAAATCACTGATTTCCTGACCTCCAGTGTGTTTAGACAACACAAAACAATGCAGTTTATAATTCAGCACAATGAGAACTGATCAAGTTTGTCAATACATTAAGATTAATAGATTATTAGGTCACGTCTCACAAAGAAAAGAATAGCAAAAATGATGCAAAATAGAGAAATAATAATGTAACAAATGATATAAATGATTAAACATACGATGGGTTAAAAACAAGTCAAAAAATCAGCTTTGGTATGAGTCGGTGGTTACACTTGCAGGGCAAAAGAAAACACAAAAGTAGGACACATGCACGATCATTTCATTCTAAGTTCCAGATATTTTAAATATAAAATTGCATTACAGATGTTTGTGTAGCTAATAAAGTTCTAAAATACCTAATAAAAAATCTCAGAAAGTAACGTTTGAGTATATAAGGTGCTTCATATATTTTCAACAGTACAGAATAATCATCATCATCCAATTATTACTCTCAATTTTCCTAAGCTTCAGCTTGCTTTATTTACCCTCCTCAACGTACGACTTCCTCTATCAAAACCTGACATTACCCTGAAACATTCAATCAAACGTTCCATCCATTCTCATCTTTTGCTGGGTTTTTATGCGACTGCACTGTTAATATGTCTGTAATGATATTGATCTATAGAATAACCTGTTTTGATCCAAGCAGGAAGTAAAAAGACCACATACCATACTATACCCACACTTCATCATTCATATTTACCATCACAGAGCAACTTACAAAATTACATTCATTCACATTCCACAAGGTTAAATTAGAGCCAATGTCATTTTGAGAAATGAAAGATGAGATGTCATGTTTTTTGCCTCATAACCAAACAGGAAAAACAAAACAACACAGAAAATAATCTAAAAGCTGGATAAGCCAGATACATTATGGTAATATGTAGGAGATAAGCTTCCTCCATTTTCCATCACATCTTCCTCATCATCATCCTCCCATCTCACCTGCAGTCCAAGACGGACACGCTTGGTGACGGCTGTCTCAGGAAAACTGGCCTGGACCAATGGCACCAGCTTACTGGTGAGAGAACCGCCTTCTGGGCCAATCAGATCGTTCTCCTGCTGGATACGGGACACCACGGCAAAGTAGAGCGGGAAGTCTGTCGAGATGATCCGCCTGATCCTTTTCTTCACGAGTTCCTCCTGACTCTCCAGGTCTTCAGCACACAGTCGACAGAGAAAAGACAATGAATGAGACAAAATGACCACAGGAAATTACAAAGCCTGTCAAGCTGTGGTCCAGTGGGCACTTCTATACTTCTATATTGAAATCTGTAGCGTACCCTCACTTTTTCTTTCGTACCGGCACTTGTTGCCACATGTTGCCAGTATACTCGGACCACCCGGAGTGTCTATTTACACTAAGTGGAAATATCCCGCCATGTTGGCAGAGGCTATTTACATTAACTCCACCCACTGAGGGCACGTGGGAGAGAAATTTGAAGCAAATTGTCCCGAGTTCGAATCCACCTTTTACCAAATTCGCTCTACACCCTTTTCCTATCACATATCAGATCAGGCATTTATTTTCAATGAAATTTATTTAAAAATGAAGAAAATATTTGAAAAGTGGAAATATGTGTGTTTAATGATAAAGTGTTTATCGGTTAGGGTTAAGTGTAGGGAGGGCTTTATTGTCCCAATAAGGCGGCATCCATTTACTAATTTTAATAAATATAATAATTTACACTCTATGTGATTATTGCATACAGTTTAATGTACAACAGCAATGAGGTGCAAATAGTATCTGCCACTATTTGTAAGTATAAATAGCATATAACTAGTATTTACACTTGCTATTTAATTACTATTATAAACGCTGCTATTTTTACACTTAAATAGCATCTATCAATATTTGCACAGTGTAAATAGCATCTATTTATTTATCACTAACAGCCACTGGCATTAAATATGCGTATTCTGTCTGAATATGCGATTCTGATTGGCTGGAAGGTTTGCAATATAATCATTAAATGCACCGGTAGTTCAGAATGCTAGATCTAACGAGCCGTAACTGAAGAAAATAATGTTGCTCTTCCAGTCAAATATTGCACTGCAAACATCAATTTTACAATAACAGCTTTAAGTTGTCATTTAATGCACTTTGCGGAGGCACATCGCGCGTTTGGAGCTTTTATAAGTCGTATGAAACTGGCACGCAAAACCACTGTTGGCACGTTCACACGCGAGCTGCTCATATTGTGACACTGATGATAAAATGTGCAACCATTTTGAATTCTATTGAGAATTTACACTTTAAAATGCTATGGAGAAAGGCAAACATGATCTAAAACAGTCACTAAAAAGACTGATGAAAAGAGGAGAAAACATCATCCTGCACCAACATAAATTATAAAGCTTTTTAAACTACTCATAACCACCTTTACTAGAATTTATCACACTCTATTGTATTTATAGTGGTCAATTTTGACTAACTTGTAGAATTTATAATAGATAATCTGTTAACGGAATATATTTTTCACTAAAGATTTATATTACAACTGTGGCATGTTGCAGCTAAACTGTATATGTGTAGGTTTCTATTTTTCGTAAAAAAGAAAGATAAAAAAAAGGAAAAAAACTACCCCGCCCCATCAGATCCCCTCTATTCTCTATATTTGAAGGAAATGGGGTCTATCTAAAAACTATAATATATAAGATTTGCTCAAATTTAACTGTATATACTGTACTGTACATAAACTGTATACATTATAACAATATAGTTTAGGCATTGTTTGATAGTAAGAGTTTATTATGCTAATGGGGTCATTCATTGCACGGTATCTTGTAACTGATAACATTCAGATTGTTGTGTTTATTGATTGACTGTATTGTCTATTTTTGTCTTGTGTTTTTGTTATGCTACTGTAACACCTTCATTTCCTCTTGGGGATTAATAAAGGAAGTCTAACCAAATATATATCACGTTAAATTGTAGCAACAGTTAGTACACACACCTTCATCCATGCCATTGAGTATGGTCTCCAAAACCTCGTCACCATAACGATTACGATGTTCCTTCCAGACCGATCCGTTCTCACTCCTCAGGACCACAAGTTCACGATCTCCCCGACCGAGTGCCGCAAAATGGGGAATCTCAACAATCACAGGCCTTCAGGAGCAAAATGAGTTGAAGTGTTAATTTGCAATTTAAAGGGCACCTATTATGCAAAATTCACTTTTATAAGGTGTTTGAACATAAATGTGTGTTGGCAGTGTGTGTACACAACCACCCTATAATGGTAAAAATCCACCCACTCCTTTTTTTTAATTCCCATAAATCATAAGCAGTGTCTCAGAACAAGCCGTTTCCAGATTCCTGCAGTGTGACGTCGCACTGCAGAGGCCCCGCCCACATGTGTTGATGGACACTGACATACTAGCACAGACCCCTCCCTCAGAGAGCGGAGCTGTTCACAGTCCGCCATGTTTATCTCCTCCAGAGCATTAACAGCAGCATTCAAGTAAGAGGTGTGTTCTTATTAAAGCTACTAAAGTTCAGTCTGTCAAGAGCAGTGAGGGAATCTGTTTATCTTCTGTTGTTTGATAGAGAACTAGTCTAGTTTAATAGACTGCTCACGGATGTGCTGACATCAGCTCTGTGCATGTGACAGGAGCAAGTGTGTGTGTTTAAGTTGAGAGCGATAAGGCTTTAAAACCCATGCAGATGATAATATTTCATAATGATGAAGAACTGCAATGTCACATGACCGTGTCTGCGATAGAGATGATCATTAAAACAAACAGATATCATGTTTCAACTTTCATTTGCGTGTTCACTGCTGTGAATGAGCTGTGAACGAGATGTGTAGGCTCCGCCCTCTCGGGTGGGGAGCAGCAGCTCATTTGCATTAAAGGAGCCACGCACAGAACAGCTCCTTTTTCTTCAACCCCAAAATTGTCATTTTCAAAATGTTATATTAAATAATCTGTTAGGAATTTTGATCTAAAACTTCACAGGCACACTCTGGGGACACCTGAGACCTATATTACATCTGGTAAAAATGGGCATAATAGGTGCCCTTTAAGTTTTAATCTTGTTTTCTGTCAAATCTAGTTTCCTCACCCTAAGAACTGCATGCCGGCTGGACCAAGAGAGATGATACGGCTGGCAAGACCCTCACCCTCCACCAAAGGAGGCGGTGTAGCGAGTTTCTGAGGCTTCACCAGGCGACAGGTGATGCGTGTTGGAGCAGCACAGGTACGAGGAGGAATGATGACACGCAAGCCGTTGTGTCTGCTCCCTCTCATTGAGCCTCCACGAGCGTCCACCATGAAGCTTACCAGGAAACTGCACAACCATAAGGATATTAATTCATAATTTCAAGAGCTGAATTCCCCCAAAATGTCACAAATATTTCAGGTAGGGGGCAGGAAACTAACCCGGTGTGGATGGGACTTGCTACCGGACTGACATTGTCTGACGTCTCTGTGGCCGGACTGCTGGGGATCAGGGAATCCTCATCGTACTCCTTGGCCAAAGGAAGAGGGTTCTGCTGCTGTAGATGTGTAGATATTGACACACACACACACGAATGTTGGTGCACCTATCATTATGAGGACATTCCATAGGTAATGTTTTTTTATACTGTACAAACTGTATATTCTATGCCCGTACACTAACCCTACCCCTACCACACACACACACAATATATATATACATATATGTATATGTATATATATATATATGTATATATATATATATATTGTGTGTGTGTGTGGTAGGGGTAGGGTTAGTGTAATGGGCATAGAATATACAGTTTGTATATATATATATACACACACACACACACACACACACACACACACACACACACACACACACACACACACACACACACACACACACACACACACACACACACACACACACACACACACACACACACACACACACACACACACACACACACACACACACACATTAATTAGGCAGTAGTACAAAATAAATACAAAACCTGCATTTGGCTAATAGCTCTTAAAATGTACTTTGGCGACAACATAGTACAATGGTTTCTGATAGTACTGACATTGTATATCATACTTTGATATATATTCAAAATATGCTACCATGGTACAAAAACAAACATGGTATAGCTGTGGTATTATATGGAACTCCGAAGTACTTCAAAGAATATGATATGTGCCCATTTTGAGAGTTTGAACTGTACTTTAAATTAAAATGCACCATGTTACTATGCGCTAACATTTAAAAGTATGGAGTCAGTAAGATTTTGTAATGTTTTTAAAAGTCTCTTACTAAGGTTGCATATGTTTGTTTTTAAAATACAGTAAAATTAGAATTTTAAGATTTAAAATACCTTTTTTCTATATTAAAATGTAATTTATTCCTGTGAATTTTCAGCATCATTACTCCAGTCTTCAGTGTCACATGATCCTTCAGAAATGTTCAGGTTTATTTGATGAATGGAATGCTAACAAGAACAGCATTTATTTGAACTACATTTTTTATAACAATTTAATATTCGTTTCTGTCACTAGGATCAATGAGTGCGTTTACATGCACGTTCTTAACCCGATTATGCTGAAGAAGCCGACAATGCACGTCATCATGTAAACGTTTTTAAGCATAAACCGATCATCAAAGCTAGATTTTTGTCCCAGCATGTGAACACATGAAACTGATTTCTGTGCACATGTTTGAGGTCCCTACTGTGGATTTAAACGCATCCAGAGCGAGCGTTTTGCAGCAAGGGAGGAGGAAATATATTGCAAAATCAGACTCTTTTTTTGACCCAAAAAATGATAAAAGGGCTCTCCTCTCGTGCAGCAGAAGAGAAGTGCTACAAGCTAAATGCTGCATCTGAAACTGCATGAGAGGATAATAAATGAGCTGTTTCCTGCTGACATGTTGCAATACTCTTCTTCAGTTTTTAATGCTTTATTTAACATCACAACTGACAAATGAAATACTCAGTCAGATATGCAAATTATTGCATTTTGATGTCACTACTGGGAAAAATTTATAAAGTCTTGAACCCCGGACAACATAATGCATGCTTGCTGAATAACGGTATTAATTTCTTACAAAAACTAAAAATCTGATCCCAAACTTTTAAAATCTTAAAATGTATGTAGTAGTCCAAGACACTAGTTATAATGTGGGACCTATGATGATACCAATGCACATATTTACCTGCTCGATTTCATGTTCTTTCAGCATGACTGTTTCGGGAGATACGCATGGGATCCTTGGAATTGCAGGGGAATGATTCCTAAGGAACACAAGTTCAAAATAAGTGTGGCACCAAGGAATCAGAAAATGACAGTTCTTCGATCTCAGTGGCCTTTCCTATGTTTGGGCTCTGATCTTTTCTATATTCAAACAATAATAAATCTGCTTTGCAATATTCTACGTCATCTCTTCCAGCAACATTAAGCTGTCCTCTACTTCCTGTTTTATCTGAATCATCTTCAACATCACTGCAACTCTCCCTCGTACTCTAGAACTTTCTTGGGGGAGAGGAAATCCTCATCATGGTCCTTTATGTCCTCCATCTTCAAATACCTGGCACCCTCGTTCCCCAGCAGCTCCTCGCCTGCCGCAAGGAGGGATGAAAAGAGAAAAGAAAAAAGAGACGGCTTAGTGAAAGGGTGTTAAATGTGTCATCAAGAGGAAATGACAGCTGAAGATGGAGAGGATATAAATGGAGTGAGAGCTGTTGAATAAGTGAAAAATGTTATGACAGTAACAAAGAAGCACCATGGTACTACCAAGGCTATTTTTAAAGGGATAGTTCACCCTAAAATGAAAATGAAGTCATCATTTACTCACCCTGGTGTTGTTCTAATGTTGTATGCTCTTCTTTCTTTTATGGACCACAAAAGGAGATTTCTTTTATAAATGTCCTGTTAGCACTTATCCATATACAGTAATAGCAGTGAATAGCAACCAGCATCACGCTATTTAAAAAAGATGCAAAAGTATCACAGAATGAGCCCATGTGACACGTGCCATATATTCCTGACCTTGGCCTTTTCTGTGGAAGATGTGCGAGTTTGTGTGACTCGATTAGCACCATAGTTCACTCCAGCTCGCCCAGAAAAAGCACACAAGTTGTGAGAAACCAAGATGACCAAAAACGCAACATGAAATACGATACCTGTACTTTCTGATGAATTTCTCCTTTGTGTTCGGATTCACATTTGGCAACTTTCTGTCAAATCTTCATTTCTCACAACTTGTGTGCTTTTTCTGTGTAAGGTGGAGTGAAGCTTGAATCGCAATGACTCAACAAATAAAGGATTTTCCAGCCTGTGACAGCGTGCTATGGTATGTTCTGTTAGACACGTACACATAATCAACACTGCAATAACTGCAGTACAATCACATATAAAAATTTTACTCACATACAGAAAGTGAGTTGCACCATTCCTGTCAGTTCCAATATAGAAGGCACAGCATTGTTTTTGTCTGCAAATCCAGTCTCGACTTGTGTCTTGTTTACAAATGATTCCGCGGTGAAATACAGCGAAAAAACTTACAATGTCTTATGCACGTGAGCTGGATATCATTAAAAATAAAGTTCATTCATGCATTCACAATATTAGAATCCAATGGAAGCTTATGCAGCAACTGTGTTCTTCCGCAACCAGGCACAGCACAATATCTTGCTATCTTCGGCATGTTTATTGCTTGGCTGCGTGATCCGTTTAGTTCCACGAGTCCGTTTAGGGCTACAGAAGCGTACAGGGCATACATATTTATTTGTTGAGGCGGTGTTTCCCCTTTCTATTACGTCATTTTATATTTGGGATCATTCTGTGATACTCAGGGTCCCTATACAGGGCTCTAGAGTGCGACTAAGTAATTTGGTCGCACATGCGCCCAAAATTTGTAAGGGTGCACCTAAAATATAGGTCTCACCAGTGCACCTAACGTCATTGCATCCGCTTATCTGCCTCCACGAACGAAGCGTTTTTTCTCCTTTGACGGAACTCACACACTCATTGATTGGTTTAGACCATGACATGATCCAACCGAGACAGAGATGGGGCGGGACTTTGCCTCTGAATGGCTGTGGTCCAGACTCCAGATATTCCTGCTCTGTGCGGTGATTTGAAATTGCGACCTGAGCCACATTAGAGAGTCAAACAGCATCAGCAAACTAAACGCGACGTTTGTGAGTCAATTTTACTGAGTGTGTGTGTGTGAGAGAGAGAGCGAGAGAGCGCGCACGTGTGTGAGAGTTTGCTGTGTGTGTGCGTGTGTGTGTGTGTGAGACCGAGAGCCTAAACTACGTCATTGTCATGACAACCGCCTGTCAGTGTCAGCTGAGCTCAGGCGGCGCGAGAATCAAAACATCTAGGAATAGATGTTTTGCTTTTGCCAGGCACATTTTGAAAAATCTCTAACGTTAGCATTAAAGTAAAAGAGTCCTCTACTCACATCGTCAAGCAAACCACCAAAACAAAATACTTGTTTGTAATCTTCCTTTGAACGCGCTGCAACATTTCCCTCAGATGCGGTAATGCTTAACGTTAACCCAGTCGGCGTCACTACTGTGGCTGTGCATTGTTATAGTATATTCCAAAAATAATCTCTTTGAGAATGATATTTGCTGATATATCTACTGTCCTACTTTAAACGCTAACGTTTAGTATCATTGTTAATTTGTTGTGCTGCTGCAATGCTACTTACTGGCTCTTTGAAAAAACTTTCGACCACTTTTAATCCTGCGGTGATCTAACGTTACCCGTAATAATTCATAATTTCATTATAGCATTTGTTCCAGCTGGCGCAATTTTATTAAAAATATTTAAAAAACTATAGTCTACCGTAGCCTACAATATCCCTCAGTAACATTACCACATAATTATGACAATCATCAAAGAAAAATCCGTATTTTTATTTATGATTTGTATTTCATTGTTTTTTATTTCATTTTCTTTTTTAAATTAATTTATATCACTTGGTTAAAACTGTAGTTTAAAATAGTAGGCTATTCATTGTCAAAGCATTGTTTTCCTTGATTTAAATTCCTGTGTAACTGCATATATGATGTTGTCATTTACATACTATATATGAATGTATATGAAGTTTGATAAAAAGGTGACCTTTATATTGGGGTTAAATGCGGTGCGAGCCGCGGAAATTTTTGCGCACACCTAAATACCAAAAAGTTAGTCTGGAGCCCTGCTATACATTTCAAACTTCCATAATTTTCCAGACAAAAATTTCCAAACCTCTCTGTAGATTTTCCGACCATAAATAGTTCATACTGAATTATTTTCAGCTTAATATTTGGTATATAATATAGTCATCTGTAAATATCTTTATTTTCTCAGGGGTTTTCATAGATGTTCTCGAAGTGACTACATACATAGTCCCTAAAAAAATAAATTAATAAAACATAAATAAATAAAAATATACAGACTTTTGCATACACACAAGAAAGTTTTATATAATGTGCCCCTGGAGCACAAAACCAGTCCTGCGTCTCACAGGTATATCAGTGGTAATAGCCAACAATACATTGTACGGGTCAAAATTATAGATTTTTCTTTTATGCCAAAAATCATTAGGATATTAAGTAAAGATCATGTTCCATGAAGAGATTTTACTGTAAAAAATATAAAATATGTATTATTATAAGTAATATGCATTGCTAAGGACTTGATTTGGACAAATTTAAAGGTGATTTTCTCAATATTTAGATTTTTTGCACACTCAGATTCCAGATTTTCAAATAGTTGTATCTCGGACAAATATTGTCATATCCTAACAAACCAGACATTAATGGATGGTGTATTTATTCAGTTTTCATATGATGTATAAATCTCAATTTTCCTTTATATGACTGGTTTTGTGGTACAGGGTCACATATACTATAAGTATAACCTGTTTCCTTTGTGTGTCACTGCCATCTTACAATGAAGAAAACGAGAGCATGGATGCACATAAATTAAAAGTGATCTATTTGCTCAAAATCTGGCTTCCCTTAGTACCCTTTAAAATCAAGGCCTAATGTCAAATTGAACAAATCCTCTGTGGTGGCGAAAATGGCTGATGGCACAATACAGCTGTGTGCATTGTTCGAGAGTCTATAAAAAAGACGGGTATACTGTAAAAAAAAAGTATTCAAATTGTGGTTTTCCTTAGGATAGTACCTTTAATAGCAAGGCTTTATGTTAAATTTAACACATCCTCTGCGGTAGCAGAGAAACCATGTCACGAAATGGGCTGATGGCACAATACAGCTGTGTGCATTGTCCTATTTGCAAAGTTCAAGGGTCTGTAAAAAAATGGTAATGTTCAAAAGTGTTCAAAATTTGGATTTTATTAGGGTAATGCGTCTTATTCCAAGGCCTTAGGTTTGCTTTGACACATTTCTCTATGGGGGCCAGAAACGCCACCGTGAAATGGGCTGAGAGTGCAATAGGTGGCTCGGTGTGCTTTGTCCTATATGCTAAGTTTAATGTTTTCTCGTGAACACACGAAAGTCTGTTTATTTGTTATTTTGGCAAAAGTCCTGTAATACAGTGATAAAAACATCCCAATTCGCTGGTGACGTCCAACGTACGTCGAACATGACTGACTGAAAGGGAACTAAATAGGAGCAATAGTCTGGCAATGCAAATATTTTTACATAGTCTGCTTTCTTTTTTCCATACTTTTCCAGACTTGGAAATTATTTAAATCAAATTCCATATTTTTTACAATGCGTAGGAACCCTGATTACTTTTGCATGTTTTTTTTAAAGCTTGATGCTGGACGCTATTCACTGACATTATATGGCTGAGCATGAGTGGGACTTCTGTGGTCCAAAAAGAAAGAAGAACATAACACTATTAGAACAACACCAGGGTGAGTAAATGATGAGTTAATGTTCATTTTAGGATGAACTGTCCCTTTAAGTACCTGAGTACTATGTAAACACAATGGTATTCATTCATTACTATAGTATACCAAAGTATGATTTTATAAATTGTACCATGGTACTTCCACAATACTTTTTTTGAAAAGTGAGAAAGTAATGCATTCCTGTATTCAGATTACTTTTTACTCGAATAAATGTAATCACTTTCAGTAATCACGTCACAATCACCTTTGTGGCTTTACTTGCTTTGCATTTACAGTTCTCATAAACAATGAATAATGTCTAAATGTGTTGTTATAGGTTTTAGAAATTCATTCATGTTACATGATTACTGTTCAAATGTGTTTCATTACAATGCTGAAAAAAGTAATTAGTAAGTATTAACTAATTACTTTTTTGAATAACTTCCCCGACACTGAATTGCAAGTGAGTGAGAATGAAGAAAAGGGAAAGATTTGTGATGGACATGCTGCAATAAAACATATCAAAGCAAATTAATAAGAAACAATTTTGGGTGTGCAAGTGTGTGTTTATAATATTAAATGAACTACAAAGCAGAGGCACACATGACCTTCAAAACACAATGCCTTCAGTGATATCACAGCTGAATGCATAGTCATAGGTACACTGTGCTTGTTTTCATAAAAAAAGATCTTAATTGTGTCTATTAAGGTCCTTTTATAAGCCATCCTCTTGGGAAGTTGTCTTGCAAACAAACACACTATAACTGGTAGAGCAGAAAATGAAATTTTTCCACATAATCAACAAACCTGCATTTCAAAAAGCAATAAGGTCAAGCAGGCTTCAATTCTTTCATAGACTGTATGTTTGTGTGTATAACATATACACACCTACAATAAATATGCCATATATATTGTATATAGTACTGTATATACTCAATATATATATTGATTAATGAAACGTATGTATTATTTGCACAAGGCAGCCATGTGAAGTACATCCATGTGAGAGCCCGGATGCATATTCAGGACATTATGTAAACACACCTTTAATATCTATAACCAGGAGCTGAAAAACAGTGCTGTCCACATGATAAGGCCTTTATATGATTTAATTATTGATTCTACAACACACTCTTAAAAAAATGGTGTAACACTTTATACATTACTGATTTTGCAAATCTGAAGAAATTAACAAATGCATGAATAAAATGTAATTAATCAGTCCTTAATCAGTATTTTTGTCAATTAATTTGATAAGCAAAATTGCACAAGATAAGCTTAACCTAATTACTCATAACCTATTGGGTACAAAGTATTTACCTGTGGGGTTAAAAAAAGACAAAACTAAACAGTAACACTTTATTTTACAGTGTCCCAGTTATACATCTTACTTGTATTTACTATAGTACTAACAGTAAATTACAAGCAACTGACCCTAAACTAAACCCTAACCCTATAGAGTAAGTACATGTTGTTAATTAATATTACTCAGCACTTATGTGTATAAACACCGTAACAAGGACACCTAAAATAAAATGTAACAAAAAAAGTAATTATTTAACCCTCCTAATGCATTCTGGTACGTTTTGACCTGAAAGAGGAATGCAAAAGGAAATGCAGTTTTTTGTATGCAAATTTTACTTTGGATATGCTTTGTAAAAATGTTTATTTCAAAGAATTTATACAGTTTTTAATTAATAAAAATGGGTAAATTTAGTGAAAAAAACATGGTAACATTCAAAATAAATTACATTTTGCACATTCACAAATCGATGAACCGTTGCTGAAAAGATACACTATTGTTTTAGTTAAAAAATATTAAGTTACAAATGTTTTACAAGCTATTTTATTAGAATTTCCCCTACACTACACAAGAAAAACATATGTTTTCTCTGGCTGTTAATGATAGCTGATTTGTGTAGTTTCTAGTCTTGTTTGTGTTGTATATTGGTTGTATGTGGTTTTTGATATATTGTATAGCGCCAGGTCAACAATTGTTGTTTTTAATGGTGCTATATAAATAAAGTTGACATAGAAAACAGACCAAGGAAGGCAACAGATGTATAGTTTTTTTTTACAATATAGTCGCTGTATGTTTTATTATTTTATGCAATTTTGATTATCAAGTATTTAAATAATGTTACTGGACAATGAGACAAACCCCCCATTTTTGTTCAGTGCAGTTTTCTAATATAGACCATTCATCACTTTTGTTTCTGGCCCACTGAACTTTCAATCACACAAGTCTGTAAGTTTATATTGATTTGAATTCAAGAAAATCTGCGCTACTCCAGAAAGCAAATAAAAGGAGATGGAGCAGGTTAGTGGGAGAGGTTTCAGGAATAGTTAAGTATTTTGGAAGGCTTATTAACATAAATGCACACATGCTAATGACACGTCCATCGTAATTGTCAAAGTGCACCGGAGAATGACAATGTGTTTTGTGTGTGCGCTTGGAATGAAGTCACTGAACGAAGAAGAAAGAGGGAAATTCATACCTAACGTTAGCTGTGCAATTCCTAGAAAAACCAAGAGGAATCTAATTCAGGATGCTCTTTAAATGCCTGCTCATTTGTATTGCGAAAATATACGACACTAAAACAGACCATGAAGTTAAATCGAGAGCTGTATTTACCTTCATCTTCAGACACGTCCAAGATCTCATCAACTGTCTCGGGGAAACTCATGCGATGTTTTTCTGTGGTGGTCTTAAAGGAAAATGTTTATTACGACACATATGAACAAAGTTTATTTTAGTAGTATGAGATTAGTTTTATGAAAGGTGTAACTTACCATGGTAACTGTCTCTTCGGTGACCAGTTTGAGCACATCGATGACTGAGATGTATCCAAGGCGCTTTGCGATGGCAAGAGCTGATGTGCCATTCTATAGGAGATGGAAATATTTTTGTGTTTATTTCATATGTCAGCGTCCAATCAATGATGGTAATCAGTTAAAAGTGGCTGGGCTCTTACAGATGTAATTTCATTTGGTTGTGCGCCATGTTTCAGGAGAAGCGTCACAATGTCCGTATGGCCCTGCTGAGCAGCCTGATGGAGCGGCATATACCCCAACTATATCCCAGGAAGAGCACAGATTCAAAGTCAGAAAGAAAAACCACAAATGAGATCTCTTTAACATGTCAAGTGTTTCTGCTAGAGAGAGACCAGATTAAATGAAGTGCAAATTAACACACTTGCTTCTCAGATTTGTCTTGAACAATGTGATGAACTGCACAAATGTCAGTTGTTAAAGGGATAGTACACCTACATTGAAAATTCTTTCATTAATTACACCTAAAAAAATGCTCTTCTTACTTAGTATTTTTTTCTGGTTTCCAGTCCAAATATCTACTAGATAAGTAAAATGACATAAGATATTTTTTCTTGTTTCTGGGGAAAAATATAAAAATGAAGTAAGTTTCTGCTTAAAACAAGCTAAATTATCTGCCAAAGGGGTGAGAAAAACAATCTTATTTCTGTTTGGAACAAGAAACAAGAAACAAGATTATTTTTCTCACCGAATTTGGCAGATAATTTTGCTTGTTTTAAGCAGAAACTCACTCAATTTTGATTTTATTTCCAAGAAAACAAGGAAAAATATATCATGTCATTTTACTTATCTAGTAAATTAATCTTGATTTAAGTCTTGATTAATTTTTAGATATTTGGACTGGAAACAAGAAAAAATTACTAAGTAAGAAGAGCATTTTTTTGCAGTGTACTCACCCTCATGTCATTCCAAACTACCACTTAGATGCTTCAAAAGTTCATAAAGAGATCGTAAAACTAATCCATTTGAATTGAGCGTAAAAGAGACTCAATCACTTTATATGATGAACAGATTTAATTTATGCTTTTATTCACATTTAAATATTCACCAATTCACACATCAGCTGTGGTAAACGGAAGGTCAAGCATGAGAACCAATGAGGTTCATTCTCGTGTTACGCATCACGTTTGAGCTTCAGCGAGATCCAATGAGGTACATTCTCGTGTTCGCATCACGCTTGAACTTCAGCGAGAACCAATGAGGTTCATTCTCGTGTTACGCATCACGTTTGAGCTTCAGCGAGAACCAATGTGGTTCATTCTCGTGTTACGCATCATGCTTGAACTTCAGCGAGAACCAATGAGGTTCATTCTCGTGTTACGCATCACGCTTGAGCTTCAGCGAGAACCAATGAGGTTCATTCGTGTTACGCATCACGCTTGAGCCTCAGCGAGAACCAATGAGGTACATTCTCGTGTTACGCATCACGCTTGAGCTTCAGCGAGAACCAATGAGGTTCATTCTCGTGTTACGCATCACGTTTGAGCTTCAGCGAGAACCAATGAGGTTAATTCTCGTGTTACATCACGTTTGAGCTTCAGCGAGAACCAATGAGGTTCATTTCGTGTTACGCATCACGTTTGAGCTTCAGCGAGATCCAATGAGGTTCATTCTCGTGTTACGATCACGTTTGAGCTTCAGCGAGAACCAATGAGGTTCATTCTCGTGTTACGCATCACGCTTGAGCCTCAGCGAGAACCAATGAGGTACATTCTCGTGTTACGCATCACGCTTGAGCTTCAGCGAGAACCAATGAGGTTCATTCTCGTGTTACGCATCACGTTTGAGCTTCAGCGAGAACCAATGAGGTTAATTCTCGTGTTCGCATCACGTTTGAGCTTCAGCGAGAACCAATGAGGTTAATTCGTGTTACGCATCACGTTTGAGCTTCAGCGAGAACCAATGAGGTTCATTCTCGTGTTACGCATCACGTTTGAGCTTCAGCGAGAACCAATGAGGTTCATTCTCGTGTTCGCATCACGTTTGAGCCTCAGCGAACCAATGAGGTACATTCTCGTGTTACGCATCACGCTTGAGCTTCAGCGAGAACCAATGAGGTTCATTCTCGTGTTACGCATCACGCTTTGAGCTTCAGCGAGAACCAATGAGGTTAATTCGTGTTCGCATCACGTTTGAGCTTCAGCGAGAACCAATGAGGTTCATTCTCGTGTTACGCATCACGTTTGAGCTTCAGCGAGAGCCAATGAGGTTCATTCTCGTGTTACGCATCACGTTTGAGCTTCAGCGAGAACCAATGAGGTTCATTCTCGTGTTACGCATCACGCTTGAGCCTCAGCGAGAACCAATGAGGTACATTCGTGTTACGCATCACGCTTGAGCTTCAGCGAGAACCAATGAGGTTCATTCTCGTGTTACGCATCACGTTTGAGCTTCAGCGAGAACCAATGAGGTTAATTCTCGTGTTACGCATCACGTTTGAGCTTCAGCGAGAACCAATGAGGTTAATTCGTGTTACGCATCACATTTGAGCTTCAGCGATAACCAATGAGGTTCATTCGTGTTACGCATCACATTTGAGCTTCAGCGATAACCAATGAGGTTCATTCTCATGTTACGCATCACATTTGAGCTTCAGCGATAACCAATGAGGTTCATTCTCGTGTTACGCATCACATTTGAGCTTCAGCGATAACCAATGAGGTTCATTCTTGTGTTACATCACATTTGAGCTTCAGCAAGAACCAATGAGGTTCATTCTCGTGTTACGCATCACGCTTGAGCTTCAGCAAGAACCAATGAGGTTCATTCTCGTGTTACGCATCACATTTGAGCTTCAGCGAGAACCAATGAGGTTCATTCTCGTGTTACGCATCACGTTTGAGCTTCAGCGAGAACCAATGAGGTTCATTCTCGTGTTACGCATCACGCTTGAGCTTCAGCGAGAGGTTTGTTCTCACGCGTCATGCAGGTGCGGATGAGCTTCTGTTTATGTTTGCTGATCAAAGTTTATATATAAATTAAAACCTGAATCTGTTAATTATATAAAGAGATCAAGTCTCGATTCATATGGATTAGTTTTATGATCTCTTTATGAACTTTTTGAAGCGTCAGTGGTAGTTGTGTAGCTTCCAATGGAGGGACAGAGCTCTCATATTTCATCAGAAAGATCTTCATTTGTATTCCGAAGATGAACGAAAGCCTTACAGGTTTGGAACGACATGAGGGGGAGTAAATAATGAAAGAATTTTTATTTTTGGGTGAACTATCCCTGTTCTAGGAAAAGAAATCCAAGGAAGAACATATGAGACAAAGATGAAAGTTTGAAAAATGAAACAACTGAACAAAGCAAAAGCATCCTTTAATTTACCCTGGTCTTGCTGTTTACGTTGGCCTGTTGCTGTAAAAGGAACTTCACCATCTTGATATTGCCATAATGACAAGCCACGTGAAGGGGAGTGTAACCCATCTGAAGAGGAAATCACCAATGATAATTATATTCATTGACTATGTTTAGTAATATCACAGTAAAGTATATGTGTATGCTGATTTTAATCACAATAAACAGGCATGCAAACACTTCAATCACATCTATTCCAATCTGTAGAAAAACAACATATTGCATTGTAAAAGAGGCAAGTTTTTACCCGTGTGGCAGCGTAAACGGACGCCCCATGTTTCACTAGTATATCAGCAATCCCAACATGCCCCTCCTGAGCCACAAGGTGCAGAGGTGTCAGACCGCTCTGAGGACAGACAACAGATGTTAGTCATTGTATGGACATAAAGAGAGAGCGATTGCATGCTAGCATACAACTCTAAATGGCCCGAACCTCTTGACTAATCCATCTCTTAACATTCATGGCTGAATTTGTTAGAATTAGTTTAAATGAAATGATCAACACGTCATTACCATTTACAAATCTTTGATTTGCAATTGCAAGTTTATATCCAGAAGTTTATTTCCCTTCATTTATCAGTGGCCAGTGCATGAAATGCTTCCCACAAGTGTCCTGATCACCTTGCCAGGTTTATTTAGCATTTATGACATGCTGATTGTCTAATTTACCATACTTAGTACATTAACTCTTTCCCAGCCAAACACAGAATTTCTGGGTTTCCGGTTTTCACTGTTATTCACTAGGGGGCGCTGCTACACATCTTCTGAATGAGTTCAGAATCTCCTGATCAAAACACAGGCGAAGGAGACGCAATAAAACCACAGTCTATGAATAAAACCAGCGATCGCATGTAAGCAGATGCATATGTGAAATAACTTGTTCATCAACATTAAACATCATATAAATCAAAACTATGAAATGTTACTGAATGAAATGCGGACCCAGGACGAGCTACAGGACTGTGCAAGCATTAGATGTGTTAATGGACTCGATCCACTCCATCTGTGTTTGATCATCGCTCTGAATCTGATCTGGATACAGTCTTTCACAAAAACGTGATTTTCTCAGCTTTTTGTTCAAAATGTTGCTTTTTTATGAAACTTACCCCATATTCAAGTGCTGATAAAAAAGGAATGCATGAAGCAAGAATTAATTTTTGTTTAAAAGCAGAGAGTCTGCTCTTTCTTTTGATATATATTGCATGCTCATATATTCATACAACAAAATATTCTATGGGTCATTACATTTTTGTGAAAATAATCAAAAACCCTGGCGGTGGCTGGCAACTTTTTTTTTTTAAACGCTGGCGGGGAAAGAGTTAAACAATTTTATCTCAATTGATCAAGGAAAATTTGAATCCTCATGATATGACTCCTCTAATGTTCTCTTTTGCTGTCATGCAAACACTGCTTTTCAAGAAAAATGTTGTTTTTGCTCTTTTCATGAATGAGATTGCTTTTGGAAGGAGGGCGCTTGCATTAAAAAAAGGGTGCAAAAATGTAAGCATGATAAGTTTACCTTATTGCCCAGATTTACATTGGCCTGCTTTGAGATGAGCAGCAACACCATGTCTGGTTGGCCCTCTTGGGATGCTAGGTGTAAAGGTGTGACCCCTTGCAGTGACTCAGCATTGGCAGAGGCTCCATGCTGCAGTAAACTGCTCGCCACCTCCACCTGGTTCTGTTTGGAAGCTATATGGAGCGGAGTATAGCCATTCTGAGGAGGAAAAATGAGCAAGTTAATAATGAATAAGACTGTGAGTTTTTGCAGTGTAATGACGGTCAAGCAGGGCAATAACAGTGTCATACTCGAGCGGCGCTGTGGGGTGATCCCCCTTTGCTGAGCAAAAGATTGACCACATCTAGGTTGTTATGATGGACGGCCACATGCAACGGCGTGAGTCCAACCTGTAGAGGAGAAGGCATCTTACATCACTACCATCAATGATACCAGAATACAATAGATATGAATGATACAAAAAGAAGTGTGCTTAATTGTGTTAATTGTGCACTTGTAGTGTACTTTAATTTTAAAAGTATATTTAAGAAAAACTGTACTTGCATATAAAATATTAAAGAAGTAAAAGGCCACTTAAGTGTAACCCTAGTCTAGGAAACCCTTCAAGTTGTTAACAAAAATACATTTATTTCAATATGGTACAAGATTATCATATTCAAGTTAATGTGATAAACGAGTTAGGTCAAAAGTAATCAAAAAGTAGTCAGAATACATTAATCTAGATTACGTTACTAACTACAGTTTTTGTCATGTAACTTGGAATCAGTAACCGACTAAGTAATCTACCCAACACTGCATGTTATACGTTAAATTGTAATCAGATTATAAATACTGAATTTCAAATGGGTTGTGTCTGTTTACACATGTCAACACAAAGCCATTGAAAATCCCATTTCAGTCAATCACTAACTCTAACTCTATATAAATAGCTATAGAATGAACTATTCCATTTTATAAATGTTTATAAATGCATACATGCATGCATCTGATTCATACTTTGCCTGCAGCATTTGGATTGGCTCCTCTCTCTAAAAGCAGCTCCGCCACGTCCACCTTTCCGTATTTGGCTGCCACATGAAGGGGAGTGAAGCCTTTCTGCACGGCACCAATCAAACAGCAGTTTCAAAACAAAACCAAAACTTTTTAATACAAGAGGCAGGTGATGTAGGTGTTAAATAGCACTTTACCTTGGTCATTTTGGTTAGCTGGGCGTTGACGTCCAGGAGGATGCTGGCAGTTTGTGTGTGTCCCTCACGGGAGGCGATGTGCAGTGAAGTGTGTCCTGCTGTGGTGGTGGAGTTGGGGTTTGCTTTGTGCTCCAACAGCAGCTTCACCATCTCGTTGTGGCCCATGCGGGCGGCACAGTGTAGCGGCGTCTGGTCATCCTGATGGAGGTGAGGATCAACAAGTGATGCATTTTTAATAACATGCTTGAAAAAATTACATAAAAAACAACAAATAAAATTTTTTATGGCCAGACACTTTTTATGCAATTCAGAACCTCACCACTAGATGCCACTAAAATTCACACACTGCACCTTTAATATTAAAAATCACAAATATTATGTTTCTCGAAGATAGGTATTTATCTGACAAATTATTTGGCAAAAAAGGCAGACAGATACAGGTTTTATTTTACTATATTTAGTAACACTTTAGTTTAGGGTCCAATTCTCACTAGTTGCTTATTATCATGCATATTACTAGGATATTGGCTGTTTATTAGCACTTATTAATGCCTCATTCTTCATGATCATATTCTGCATCCCTTAATCCTACTCAATACCTAAACTTAACCACTAACTATTAATAAGCAGTAATTAGGAGTTTAATTAGGCAAAAGTCATGAGAATTGTATGAAACTAAAGTGGGACCCTATATTTTACTAAAAAAACTAATGCATAGAAAAACAAAAACATGAAAAAGCATACACTGAATGCAACATAATCAGTTATTAATATTTTGATGGCTCACTCTTGTTTCATCATTTCTTTGTATGATAGACTGGAGAAAAATGATGTCGGCACAATTTGGCATTGGTTTCATTGCAATTTGCAACACAAATAAAATTCCAAGCACAACTATGCAATAAACATCTTTAACACATCTTTTTTATATAATATTTGGATGGATAAAGATGTCAATTTTCCTAGGCCGGACACTTTTGGCCACTACTAGACAAACTGAACCAAAAAGGTTTAAACCGTAAATTATGATTTTTGATTAGACTAATATAAAAATATTATATTAGTCAATCCGAACTATATTAGTTCGGATCGCTGCCTGCCTGACAGACATTTCTGCCTGGATGAAGGAACAACACCTTCAACTCAATCTGGCAAAGACAGAACTGCTTGTGGTCTCAGCCAACCCAGCACTTCAACATACTCTCTCCATTCAGCTCGGTTCATCAACCATAACTCTGTCCGGGACAGCCAGGAACCTTGGAGTTGTGATTGATGATCAGCTAAAATTCACTGACCACATTACTGCAACAACCCGGTCCTGCAGATTTGCGCTATACAACATTAGGAAGATTAGACCCTTCCTATCAGAGCAGGCCACTCAACTCCTGGTCCAAGCTCTTGTACTCTCCAGACTGGACTACTGTAATTCTCTTCTAGCGGGCCTTCCAGCATCCACTGTTAAACCCTTGCAGCTGATCCAGAATGCAGCGGCGAGAGTGGTCTTCAACGAGCCGAAGAGAGCACACGTCACGCCTCTCTCCATCAGTCTACACTGGCTGCCCGATAGCGCGCGAATCAAATTCAAGGCTCTGGTGCTCGCCTACAAAGCAACCGCAGACTCTGCACCAGTATACCTAAACTCGCTTGTTCAGACTTACACACCCTCCAGAAGCTTGCGTTCTGCAAGTGAACGACGCCTGGTGGTGCCATCTCCAAGAGGCATGAAATCCCTCACTAGGACCTTTTCTTGGACCGTTCCCACCTGGTGGAATGACCTGCCTGTCTCAGTTCGAGCAGCCGAGTCTGTAGCCATTTTCAAAAAACATCTCAAGACACTTCTTTTCCAGCAGCACTTGACCAATAAAGAATAGCACATATCACTCTATTCGTTTCTGTTTGTTATTTAAAAAAAAAAAAAAAAAGTCCTATGTGTTTTGTGTTTCGTGAGACTTGTTACAGCGCTTGCATATTGTTGCCCTTGACTGGTCTTGGTTGCTTCTATTACTCTCATTTGTAAGTCGCTTTAGTCATTTAGCAGATGCTTTTATCCAAATGTAAATGTAAAATGAAGTTTAAATAAATCACATGTTGTTTCTCTTTTTTTCAGTGTACTATTGTATTTATATATATTTTTTTAATCTAATTTTTCTTAAACAGAATAAAAGACCGGAATACAAACTACAGCTGGTATTAAGATGCGTTTTGGTCGATCGGATCACAAGTGGACGACACTAAATACAAGTGTAAACAGGGTCTAAAATGTTTTACGCTTGTCCATTTTCAACCACTTCCAGAGGCAGTCAAAAACGCATCAGACATGACTATTTTTGTAGTGTAAACGCTCATGTGGTGTAATGTGTTCGAATAGCCATGAATGCCCGCCTACTGACCTAATGCATAAACATTATGGGAAGCGCGCTAGCCAGACGGGATTTAAACTTTGACTAGAGACCCAAGTTTGGTTGGAAGATGAATAACGCACCAAGCACGATGTTCTCTGGCCATGACTCTATCACAGACTCACAGTGTTCAGCTGGCCATGACTCTATCACAGACTCACAGTGTTCAGCTGGCCATGTGGCTGTCAGAGCAGAAACTAAAGCTGCTGCTCTCCGTATGTTTTCCTGCCGTCTCCGTGTGGGTTCTGTAAATTGTGGGAGCTTATTTCGTCAATTAAGATCTGAAAAAGCCCACACATATAACCTCCCCTCGAAGAAATCAGGACAGAAGGGGTCGAAAGTGGACAAAAGAGACAGATTAAAACACCAGCTGTAAACGGAAATGTGTCTCCTTCGTCTACTGGTGATCCGATCGACCAAAATGCATCTTAATACCAGGTGTAAACAGGGCCTGAATGTCATTAGCTAAAACACAACAAAATAACATAAAATGAAATGTACCTTGGCTTTGGCGTCCACTGGAGCGGCATTTTGCAACAGGAACTCAGCAACTTCACAGTGACCAGCTCGAGATGCCATGTGCAGAGGCGTTTCCACCTTCTACAAGTACACATTAATGTACATGTACAGTAAGATCACAGCAAGAGCACAGATTTCAGTCAAAACATCTGAAATAACCTAAAATGTGGCTGATATTTATATGCTATTTGCTTTTACTGCTGATATTTCACCTACCACATTTGAGGCATGTGGTGAAGCTCCTTTCTGCATCAGTATCTTCACTATATTCAGATGACCCATAAAGGAAGACACATGCAGCGGGGACAACCCTGACTGTTGGACACAAACAGACACACAAATTAAATGATGGCTGCATGGCTCTATTCAAAACGTAAACGCTACCTAAAATGCATGTTCGTTTTTATTGCTCTTGAAGTGAAATTCATTCCCTGTCTAAAAGAATCACTGAGTGCGGAGTAACGTCATAAACGGCTTAAGCATAAAGCACAGTTTTTTGCATCTTACCCCCATTTCGCGCAGCATGTAAACGTGTTAACCTGCTTTCTGATGGCTTATTGAAGTGCACATGTGTTATAGGTGACAAAAACGCATACTTAAAGCACATTTAAACGCATCCAGACAGAGCGAGCATTTTGCATGAAAGAAAGGACATACTGTACATCACAAACGCAGACTCTTTTAAGACCCAGAAAAATATAAAAATGTGTTTTCATCTCATGCAGAAGTAGAAGAGGTTCAGTCAAAACGCTGCATCTGTAACCGCATGAGAGAATAATATGAGCCTGATATTTGTGAGTAATCAGCTTACTGGTGTGCATGTAAATGTGCTCACTGTAACTGTTTTATGCTTTTGTGGATTTTTTGTTTCCTATCTTAATTGTCAGCCATGATAGGACGGCAAGAACAACCTATCTAGCTCTTAGTAGCATCTATCATGAGGTGTGATATCGTTTCAGTTTTTCCGCAAAATAAGTCACACCTGAAAATGCATTTTTGATGGGAAAAACACACAGATAAATCACATTGGTGTATAAGTCGCGTTGTATAATTCCATTCAGAAATAGTGTAAAATACCAGTAAAACTGTAACGTTATTTAAGGCAGAGTAGGAACGTAGGAAACATAAGTATAAAATAAACATTAATTATATTGCAATTAATTATAAACAGCATTTATTATAAACACAAAGCCTAAAGAAGTTTATTTAAAGAAAAACTGAAACTACTGGTGTGTGAGAAATGCACTATACAAATAAACTTTGCTCATTCGACATTAATCCAAGTTCTTTGCACGTTTTACGTGCTTGATATTAATTGTATTATAAATGATGAAAAATGTGACATATTTCTGAAAATATGTTAACTTTATAAGCCTAAAATGAAACATTTGAGATATAAGCCTATATTTGTCAGGATTATGTTCTGCTTTGAGACTCTTATTTTGATTTGAGCTTAGTTCTCTGCGTTCCTCAGCTTGTTTCGAAATCACACACATACTCGTAAATAGGGCACTCTTTGAAATGAGTGCACTCATTCAATCCCATAATGCACTGTAATAACAAGTGTACAACTAGAGTGGCCATTTCCATAACAACAAAAAGGAGGACACTTTGCGGCATTTAGTGAGGCAAGAATAACTGCATAGGATTCTGGTGTACTCGCAACTACAATACAATTTTATCCATCATATCAATGCTATCATGATACAGTGATTCTGAAATAGCCTACTCTATTCATTACCAGACAATTTCATCTACGATATATATTGATGTAGACTTGTGTAACAGAAGAGGCAAAAAAGTGTTTGCTCAAAGGATTCATTCAAGACATTGTGATGTCTGATTCAAAACTGACCACTGAGATGAACCTGTCTTGCAAAGTGCACAGTGCCTGAAAACGTAACATTTCTGGACTTCTGGGAATTAAAGAACTACATAAATACATAAATAAACAAATAAAAAATGCAAAAATTAAATACACATTTCAGTTCTGTGTAGAGGTCAGGCAACTCTTTGTTAGGAACTGAAATGTGTATTTATTTATTTTTTGAATTCATTATCTATGTATATCTGTTATTTCCAGAAGTCCAGAAACTTTATGTTTTCTGGCAGTGTGTCAGATTAATTGTTTATGTATTTCTTTTATCTCATCTAGAGCAAAATAATCTTTTTGAACCACTTCAATCAGGTTTTCGTCCCAATCACAGCACAGAAACAGCACTATTAAAAGTGCTAAACGATCTCCTTCTGGTTTCTGATTCTGGTGCACACAGTGTCCTAGTTCTGCTCGATCTCAGTGCAGCCTTTGACACTGTGTGTCATTCCACGCTCCTTTCACGACTATCTGAAATAGGCATCACTGGTGCTGCTCTTCAGTGGTTGACCTCGTATCTATCTGATAGACAGCAGTTTGTAAGGATAGGTAAAGATCGATCAAGTACCGCTACTATCACTCATGGTGTACCTCAAGGTTCTGTACTTGGTCCTCTTTTATTTCTCATTTATGTGCTGCCACTGGCTCAGATAATCAGAGGACATGGTCTTGCCTGATTAGCGTATAGTTACGCTGCTGATATTCAGATTTATTTCACAGTTAAACCAAACTCAGCTATCCTCTCGCTTCTGTTAACTCCTGCCTTCAGGAACTTAAAACCTGGATGACTGACAACTTCTTGCAGCTTAATACTGATAAAACTGAAATCCTGTTGATTGGCACTAAATCACAAAATTTGCCATGTGATGACATTTTTATTGTCATTGAAGGTGTCCAGATTACACCTTCAAAAACTGTGCGTATTGCTTGACTCCACGTTATCTTTCGACTCACATATTGGTCATACAGTAAAGTCATGCTTTTTCCACCTGCGAAATATTGTTCGTATTCGTCGATCCAACTTTAACAATGCTGAAACTGTTATTCACGCTTTTATAACCTCCAGATTAGACTACTGTAACGCCTTATACAGCGGCTTACCAACTAAGGCTATACATCGCCTCCAAATGGTGCAAAACTCTGCTGTTCGAGCGCTAACATCCAATAAAAAATCCGTACACATCACTCCCATCCTCAACCAACTTCACTGGCTTCCTGTGGCCAGTCGCATCGAGTTTAAACTGTTAGTTTTAGTCTATAAAGCCAGTCACGGCCCTGCACTAAAATATCTTGCTGAGTTAGTCCAACCTTATGTTCCTGCCCGGACCCTCAGATCCAGCAATGAAAACCTGCTTGTCATCCCCAAGTTTAAACGCTCTACTATGGGAGGAAGGGCTTTTAGTGTTATTTGCCCTAAATTATGCCCTACTCTCCAGATTTTTAAATCCAAACTTAAAACTCATCTTTTTTCTCCTTGCAGTAAATAATTATTTTTCTCTCACCGTCTCTGCCTTTCAAATGATCTCACACCATTTCATGTTATTCTACATGACTAGCTACTGTTAATTGTTCTTTGATTCTATAACTTCTTTGTTGTTGTTGGAGTTATTTGTTGTACACCTGCTTGTTTATTTGCTATAATGAACAGGCTGCTTTTCTGATTGTAATTGATTGTACTCCATTGTGAAGCGACCTTGGGTTCTTGAAAGGCGCTATATAAAATAAACATATTATTATTATTATTATACAGTATGACTGGTGATGCTTGACTGTACGATAGACTTTACAAAGCTCTTTAAAAAGAGATTTTGCCATCCCGATGTGATGTTGCTTCTCGGAGCGTACCTGTGGCTCATCAGTTACTTTTATGTTTTTCCGTGCTGGCATGTCAGTCAGTGGCAGCTTTGCCTTGACTACTAACGTCCACTTCACAGTGACACAGTGTGCAAAATCCATGAAAATCGTCTCTACTGCTTTTTGCTATAAATACGTGCTCTTTTGTCCATTCTGGATTAAATGAGGTCTGAGGTTTCCGCCTGTTAACATTATGATATGTCGTAGCCAGCACGTCGTGGAGGCTTGTTTATGTTTTTAACCAATGATATATCAGATATTTATTTGACACCGCTTTCAGCCAATCATTTGTTTGACCAGAGATCTTACGGCATTAGACGCTGTGCTGCTGCGTCCCAATAAATTCTAGAGCGGGGTTTTTTTAGACTGATTCAGCACAACTCCTAAAAGGAGGACAAATGAGTGTCCGGCTTGAGGCTGCACTGGACAGGGGGCTTAAAATCCGGACTGTCCGGCCAAAATCCGGATGTATGGCCACACTATGTACAACTGATGTACACTCAATGGCAAGAGAATATCCATAATGCACTGTGAGAGTCGCGCGCCAAATGAACTCCCACATCTGACCAGAAGAGGGCGCCTGCGGCCAAACCGCTGTCATGGAAAACCTTACTGAAACTATTTAATAATCAATTAAAAAGGAATTTATACCTGTATGATATTACACTGTACTCCCATTGGACTAGTGGTTTGAAAAATGGATGGATGGAAGATTCAGCTGTGAGCGCCATCTCCTAGTCAGACATGGGTATTCATTCGGCAATTCGCCTTTCAGTGCATTATGGGTGTTCTACAGCTATTGAGCATACATTGGTTGTACACTCGTGCATTATGGGATTGAATGAGTGCACTCGATAATGTCCACTATGGTTTCAGACACCACTACAAATGGCTGTCCCCTCAAGTAATGCCCAATTTAAGGGTGATTTCAGACACAACCTTAGTCTCTGTATCGTTTAGTTCCTTGTCCGTTCTTACGTCTCATACTATGTTGGTTTGTGTATTCCTTTTGCTCTTGAGTTGATACTTCAACATATATTTATTTACAAGAGCAAACAAAACGAATACGTTAACTATAGATTCTGGTTCAACCTCTACTTGCAAAAAAATTATTTTGTTAGTATATACAGCTCGTTTTGCATGGATGACATTGGGAAAAGATGCTTTTTTGGCAGCAAAAATAATGATACACCTTTATGGGGCTAACTGAACAAGGTAAAATTCATAAGAAAAAGTCCCCAATACACCAAACAAATACAATGACGACTAGAACTCAGGTCAAACCGGTGAATAATGCAGTGTGATCCTGTTTCTCACCTCTGTTACAGCCTCCAGGGATGCAGAATGCTTCAATAGTAGGTCCATTACACGCATGTGGTTCTTCTTGCAGGCAATATGGAGTGGTGTGAAGCCATTCTAAGCATAAGCAGACAAATATTTATATATAAGTGCAATTTTGTGAACAGTTTCTGGATGTTTCAGAACAACAGGGTTATGTGCCTTTTAAATGTGTACTAACCAGAGCACGGGTGTTTGGTTTGGCTCCTTTGTCCAGGAGCACCTTGGCCACGCGATGATGACCACAGTGCGCCGCCACATGCAGTGGTGTCAGGTGGTCCAGAGTGATGTCATCAATCTCTGCATTGTACTGTAATAGCTGTCTGATGCAGTCCAAATGATCGCCCTGGGCTGCCATATGTATTGGAGACAGGCCATTCTGTGCAGTGAACATATGGGAACATTTAGAGCTGCCAATTGCACCGCATTCTTTAACATTTATGGCAAACAAGCAGAAGCTTTTCATTCAGGTTAGATAGAAGGGGAGATCAGGCAAAAATAAGATAAGAGAAGAAATTCATATTTTCAGCTGATCTGGAATCTGACTTACCATCATAAAACTGGTCACAAGGCATATTAAGAAACAGATCCAATGATTTTAAATTGTGTGAATGGGTAGTTTACAAATAACATGGACATTTTTGTCTTTTAAGATTTGTGAATAAAATGCACTAGAATGCAAAAGGTAGTTTTTTTAATTCTGTGACTAGTCGCAATTTTTTATTTATTTTGTTTTTAAATACTGCAGAGAACATATGGGAACATTTAGAGCTGCCAATTGCACCGCATTCTTTAACATTTATGGCAAACAAGCAGAAGCTTTTCATTCAGGTTAGATTTCTGTAATAAACTGAATGTGCTTAAAATACACAATAACCATGTGTATATACATATTTATTATATTATATACTGTATTTAAAAATCCAATTAGTTTCAATTAACTAATTGAATATTTTTTGTTTCACAAATAGCCATATTTTAACCATGTTTATACTTTTTAAAATTAATACATTTAGTTTTCACAATGAGCAGATTTATGCTGATTCTAATCAATTTGAACAAATGCATTTTCTTTTTAAATGATTATAAATACAATCAAATGTAGGTAATAAACTATACTAAAAAAATGTTAACTGAATCAAATATTAATTATATCATACAATCAATTATTCAATTAAAACATGTAAGGATTATTTAGTTCAATTTGATTGAATTTTACTATTTTTTAAAATGTGTAAATCTTAAAAAAGCCTTACATTTTCTTTTTGAGTGCATGCCATGCCTTTTTTTTAAGTGCAGAACTCTTACCTGTTTAATTTTTGGCTGACAAATATGCATCAGATTATTGTATTTGTTTATGTTACAATGTTATTTGTGTAAACCAAACAAACTTAATTTTTATATGCAATTCAAATACATACATACAATACATTTAGGCCTACAGTTTTTTAATGAATGCATATTATTATATTTGCACTGCTGACAGTTTATTGGAAACTGCAGTGTCAATAATATATGCAAAAAAACTCTCAAATTTGATCTACAAGTGCAAATATTCAGTCAAGATATGCGACTGTTTGCAAAGCTGCAAATGCAGTACATAAAATGTAATAAAACATTAAAAAAAATGTTGGTGAGAAATGTTTGCATGGTTGCATTTGAGAACAATAGCTTGACCTACAGTATGTTGATGTAATTGACCTACAGTAGGTGACTCAAATAACAGAGACTCATAAACTATCAAATTGCTGATGTCTCAGATTTATTTCCTTTATTGTTTTTACTTCAGAACACCATATGACTAAACCACAAAATTTGGGGGTCTCGATGTCATTTTTTTTGGGGGGCTATATGTAAGTGCCAAGTGTTAAGGCGCATGCCTACTTTGGTCTTGGCCTGTATTGGGGCTCCTTGGTCCAGAAGGATCTCGATTATTCTCCCATGGCCATTTCTGGCAGCACAGTGAAGAGGAGTCAACTCATCCTGTGACGACAAGGGAGGAAGAACAAACATGTACATACAAATCCTCCAGTTTTGTTAATATTTAGAATATATAATAACATACTTTTGTCTTAGCATCAATCTTTGCTCCTCGGTCCAGCAGAAGTCTGACCATGATAACATTTCCTCTCCTGGATGCAATATGTAGAGGTGTGATCCCATTCTGAAAGAAAGCCACACTATGCATGTACTGTAGCTGTAAACAGACTGAGGTTTATCAGTGCAGGAATATTTAGAAAGACACACCTTGGGTGTGAAGTTCACATCAGCTCCTCTGTTTAAAAGTAGCTGGGCGACATTCAGGTTTTCATAGTGGGCTGCGATATGGAGTGGGGTGAAGCCTGTCTGCAGAGGATCATGGGAAATCGAGTTAGTAACCAGTAACAGTTGTTCCTTTAATTGCTTCAATATCATTGCAAATTTCAATGAACTGTATGCAGTACCGTTCAAAAGTTTGGGGTCTGTAAGATTTTTGAATGCTTTTGAAAGAAGTCGCTTATGCTCATTTATTTGATTAAAAATACAGTAAAACAATAACATTGTGAAATATTATAACAATTTAAAATGAAAACATTTCTCATTATCATTGTTTAAAACAGTTGTGTTGCTAATATTTTTGTGGAAACTGTAATACATGTTTTTCAGGATTCTTTGATCAAAGTTTAAGGGCCCTGGTGCAATGCGACAGCAGCGACGCAAGTGTTTTTTTGCTAATTTCAGCCCTACGAAGTTATCATTTCCACGTCCAGCGCCACCTTGTTTAAATATCAAAAGCACATGCGCCCATCTGTTCGCCTATGGGCAAGCTGGTCTGAAAACCAGGTGTGTTCAGGCGCATTTATGGCGCGTTGCTATAAATAGTGAATCCACCATGGCCCGAGCGCAACTGGCTTTTAAAGGGAATGGGAGATGAGACTCTGACTGGTTTATTGCACGTTACGCCCAAAACACACCCAGGACTCATTAGGAGACGACGAACAATCCTTTTGGCCAACCATTTTTTCCATTGTTATAATAGCACAAGTGGATTTGGTGCACCTGCAATATCATTGCAAATTTCAATGAACTGTATGCAGTACCGTTCAAAAGTTTGGGGTCTGTAAGATTTTTGAATGCTTTTGAAAGAAGTCGCTTATGCTCATTTATTTGATTAAAAATACAGTAAAACAATAACATTGTGAAATATTATAACAATATAATGGCTTCAGACCATGCACTCAGATCATTAAAACGCCCTATGTCTCTACTATCACTTTTGAGCAATTTAATGCATTCTAGCTGTATAAAAGTATTAATTTCTTTAAAAAAAATGTATCTTACTGACCCCAAACCTTTGAACAATAGTGTATGTTTACACCAAGCAACAACCTCCCCAAGTTTCTCTTGAAGCCAATACGGAAGTGACTTAAACTGCAGTTCATCGGCTCCAGAAGGGAGCAGAATCTCATTGAGCCCCATGTTAAAATGCCCAACTTTACAGCAGAAAAAAACATGTTTACAGCCTGGTACAAATTGTGGTTTTGGTCTATACAGCTAATTTTTAATGAATCCCATCATTTGCTCAAAATGGTATTTTTAATTAAACTTTCCCACATTCATATTTTGATAAAAAAAAAAAAAAAAAAAAAGAATAAAACATGTTTTTGTTTAAAAGCAGAAGGTCGGTTCTTTCTTTTGATTCATTGCATGTTCAGATTTTCAAACTAAATATTATGGGGGCCATGAAACTTTTGTGAAAATTATCAAAAATGCTGGAGGGGAAAGAGGCCAAATGTTTTGAATGAAAATGATTCAACAACTCACTTATAAGTACATCATTGTTTTATTACTGGATGAATCAGCTTTTTTAAAAGAATCTCTTGAATGAATGATTCAATGACAAATACATTTTTTAAGCCACTTGTCGCCACCTACTGGTGTAACGACGTAATGATACAATCGTTATTTCAAGCGCATTTCAAATGGTTATTTGCTCTATTTTGATCGCTTCCATAGACATAAGTGTTTTTATCAGAACTATGCACTTTTATCCCAGATCTTCTATGATAATATGAATATTTGTAACAGAAATAATGCTACTCTGTGGTTGAAAAGACTTTGTGTTTGAGAAGCTGTTTCATACCTATATGACAACTGCTCTCGCAGATTTGAATGTTCTGATGTGATTTTGTCAAAGGTTTAATAGACTGGCGAAACCACTGTCAGTAAGTAATGAGATCACAATCTTTTAACGATTAATTGTGCTGCTCTAACCGTTGGGTTAAAAAAATGTAAGCCAACATTTGGGTTTGTCCATTTCTGACCCAAACATAGATTGCAACAACATTTTTAGAGTGTATATCACGATTTTATTATGATTTCAATTAATTGCGCAGCCCTAGTACTTAAAGGTCCCATATTGTACACCTTTCTGGAGTTTACTTTAGGTGTTGATGTCCTGTGTTGAATATATATTTGCGGTGGGTCGACATGTCGAATTTGGCCTGTCTAATTAATATTCATGAGCCTCTCTTCTGATTGGCCTGTTGGTTTTTGAGTGACAGGCCAACCACAGGTAAGAAGGGTCATGTATGCTGTAGCCTGCTGTGTTTTGGTAAATACAAACATTGGTAATGATGATCACTGCTGAGGGAAATGTTGTCCGGGCTTACATGTATGAGCCAGAGTCAGATCCCAAATCGGCGACGACAGGAGACAACCAACCACCTCCTTAAACTCGGTTACAACAAGATGTGTCTGTTTTTTGTTTTTTTCCGGCGTTATTTTAAGATTATTATAATTGCTGTTACTTCAATGCTGCACACAGTAATTTTAAACAGTCTGTACTGTAACAGACTTTTTTGTTTGTCAAATTCGGATTAAATCGCCAAAATATGTACGTTAATAGTTATACACTGAATTTGAAACACTCACCTGTTTTATATTATGTAACGTTAGGAAACACTTAATGCAGTATGCTACATAACTATCACTTTCCGACTGATACAGTAAGTTGACGTGCAACAATTTATTTTACAATGTTAAAAAAAGGTGTACTTGTGTGTGCAAGGATGCCCACAGAACACGAAAACATAAGAGACGCCCAAGGTAAACTATGTATTTGTAAACTATGAAATAATGTTTGTTACTCAAACTATGGTAATGCAGGGCTGTCAGTCAGCGGCCGTGGGCGGGGCATGAGGAATGTGACATTCCTCAGAGAATCCAAACGGCTTGTCTAATGAGACTGCTTTGGATTAATAGAGATTAAAAATAAGGAGTGGGTGGCTTTTTATCATTGTAGGGTGGTTGTGTTCACACACTGTCAACACACATGTATATCCAAATGTGAATTTTGCATAATATGTGATCTTTAATACATAAAACTAATGTAAATATAACTAAAATATATTTTAATTTCCTTGCTATTACCATGTAATTAAGTGTCCAAAACCTTACATTTTAATGGCTTCAAACCTGGTTAATATATTCAGATAATACAGGCCAAACTATAATGTTACATTTATACTAGATGACCAGGAGATTAGAAAAAGTTTTTCATCAGTTTACACAAACCTTGCTTAAGACATCAGCATTCGGGTCATTCTGTAAAAGCACAGCGGCAGTTCGGGTGTCATCGTTTCGGGCAGCGATATGCAGTGCAGGAAGGCGGACCTTGCCCTTAGTACCGTGGTTGATGAGCAGGGCCACCACATTCTCATGGCCCTGCTGAAGAGCCACAGCAAGAGGGGTAAAGCCATCCTGTCAGAAAGACAAACATACAAGACATCATGTGAAAAAACATCCATATTTCCTTAAATAACCTGTGTGAAAATATCAGGTTGAAGGTGAAGTGTGGACCTCCTGTTGGCTTAACTATACCCTTAAACTTACCCATACCACCACACCTGTCCCTAACTTTACCCTTAAACTTACCCATACCACCACACCTGTCCCTAACTTTACCCTTAAACTTACCCATACCACCACACCTGTCCCTAACTCTACCCTTAAACTTACCAATACCACCACACCTGTCCCTAACTTTACCCTTAAACTTACCCATACCACCACACCTGTCCCTAACTCTACCCTTAAACTTACCCATACCACCACACCTGTCCCTAACTTTACTCATAAACTTACCCATACCACCACACCTGTCCCTAACTTTACCCTTAAACTTACCCATACCACCACACCTGTCCCTAACTCTACCCATAAACTTACCCATACCACCACACCTGTCCCTAACTCTACCCTTAAACTTACCCATACCACCACACCTGTCCCTAACTTTACCCATAAACTTACCCATACCACCACACCTGTCCCTAACTTTACCCATAAACTTACCCATACCACTACACCTGTCCCTAACTCTACCCTTTACCTTACCCATACCACTACACCTGTCCCTAACTCTACCCTTAAACTTACCCATACCACAACACCTGACCCTAACTTTAACCATAAACTTACCCATACCACCACACCTGTCCCTAACTTTACCCATAAACTTACCCATACCACTACACCGGTCCCTAACTCTACCCTTTACCTTACCCATACCACAACACCTGTCCCTAACTTTGCCCTTAAACTTACCCATACCACCACACCTGTCCCTAACTTTACCAATAAACTTACCCATACCACCACACCTGACCCTAACTTTACCCATAAACTTACCCATACAACTACACCTGTCCCTAACTCTACCCTTAAACTTACCCATACCACAACACCTGACCCTAACTTTAACCATAAACTTACCCATACCACCACACCTGTCCCTAACTTTACCCATAAACTTACCCATACCACTACACCTGTACCTAACTCTACCCTTAAACTTACCCATACCAAAACACCTGTCCCTAACTTTACCCTTAAACTTACCCATACCACCACACCTGTCCCTAAATTAACCAATAAACTTACCCATACCACCACACCTGTCCCTAACTCTACACTTAAACTTACCAATACCACCACACCTGTCCCTAACCCTACCCTTAAACTTACCCATACCACCACACCTGTCCCTAACTCTACCCTTAAACTTACCCATACCACCACACCTGTCCCTAACTTTACCCATAAACTTACCCATACCACCACACCTGACCCTAACTTTACCCTTAAACTTACCCATACCACCACACCTGTCCCTAACTCTACCCTTTAACTTACCCATACCACCACACCTGTCCCTAACCCTACCCTTAAACTTACCCATACCACCACACCTATCCCTAACTTTACCCATAAACTTACCCATACCACCACACCCGACCCTAACTTTACCCATAAACTTACCCATACCACCACACCTGTCCCTAACTTTACCCATAAACTTACCCATACCACACCTGACCCTAACTTTACCCTTAAACTACCCATACCACCACACTTGTCCCTAACTCTACCCTTAAACTTACCCATACCACCACACCTGTCCCTAACTTTACCCTTAAACTTACCCATACCACACACTTGTCCCTAACTCTACCCTTAAACTTACCCATACCACCACACCTGTCCCTAACTTTACCCTGAAACTTACCCATACCACCACACCTGTCCCTAACTCTACCCTTAAACTTACCCATACCACCACACCTGACCCTAACTTTAACCATAAACTTACCCATACCACCACACCTGACCCTAACTTTACCCTTAAACTTACCCATACCACCACACCTGTCCCTAACTTTACCCTTAAACTTACCCATACCACCACACCTGTCCCTAACTCTACCCTTAAAATAACCCATTTCACCACACCTGTCCCTAACTTTACCCTTAAACTTACCCATACCACCACACCTGTCCCTAACTTTACCCTTAAACTTACCCATACCACCACACCTGTCCCTAACTTTACCCTTAAACTTACCCATACCACCACACCTGTCCCTAACTTTACCCATAAACTTACCCATACCACCACACCTGTCCCTAACTTTACCCTTAAACTTACCCATACCACCACACATGTCCCTAACTTTACCCTTAAACTTACCCCTACCACCACACCTGTCCCTAACTCTACCCTTAAACTTACCCATACCACCACACCTGTCCCTAACTCTACCCTTAAACTTACCCATACCACCACACCTGTCCCTAACTCTACCCTTAAAATAACCCATACCACCATACCTGTCCCTAACTCTACCCTTAAACTTACCCATACCACCACACCTGTCCCTAACTTTACCCTTAAACTTACCCATACCACCACACCTGTCCCTAACTCTACCCTTAAACTTACCCATACCACCACACCTGTCCCTAACTCTACCCTTAAACTTACCCATACCCATACCACCACACCTGTCCCTAACTTTACCCTTAAACTTGCCCATACCACCACACCTGTCCCTAACTCTACCCTTAAACTTACCCATACCAACACACCTGACCCTAACTCTACCCTTTAACTTACCCATACCAACACACCTGTCCCTAACTTTACCCTTAAACTTACCCATACCACCACACCTGTCCCTAACTTTACCCATAAACTTACCCATACCACCACACCTGTCCCTAACTCTACCCTTAAACTTACCCATACCACCACACCTGTCCCTAACTTTACCCTTAAACTTACCCATACCACCACACCTGTCCCTAACTTTACCCTTAAACTTACCCATACCACCACACCTGTCCCTAACTCTACCCTTAAACTTACCCATACCACACACTTGTCCCTAACTTTACCCTTAAACTTACCCATACCACCACACCTGTCCCTAACTTTACCCTTAAACTTACCCATACCACCACACCTACGAAGGTGAAGTGTGGACCTCCTGTTGGCTTAACATGCTAAAAGTTTGCTTGGAGCAGTTAAGTGTGATCCCATCCTAAATTGTAGTGCACTTCAAATTGTATACATTTATTTTTTTTAAAACTGCAGATAAAACAATAATAATAAAAGGTAGGTTACCTGTAAGTGCACGTAAAGAGTAAACATTCATGACTGTTTCTTAGTACACTTTCATGCTTTAAAGAAGTGCACTTATTTTGATAAAGTGCTAAAGCACATGTAAAAAAAAAAACTTGTATAATTATGTGATTATAATTTTATGATTATTATTTGAACTGTAGTGTGTTATTCAATATTAAACTTAAAGTAAAGTAAATGCATTTTAAATGTACTAAATTGCAACGGTTATATAACAATATATATTCAAATACATGCTAGTTCTAATAGAAATAACATTAAATATATTTTAGTTTATCACAAATGCTGTACACTTTAACCATATTTCAGACAATAGAAGTACTTATGAAATTGCATATGAAGATATATTTAAGTGGGTCGAAAACACTCTAAAGTTCAGCTAATTGCATTTAATTTAAATTTACACTTTAATACATTTTTATTTAACTGCAATTGACATGCCAAAACAAGGTTGTTTACACCGCGCTCTCTCGTCTCATATATTAACTTGGTTTGGTGCATCTTTTTAATTCTAAAATTCAACTGTGATTTACACTCAGAATTTTGTGATGTTTTATTTTGATAGTGTTGCACTTTAAAAAAATAAAACAACAAAAAAACGCTGATTTCTGAGGTGATTCACAGTTAAATTTTTTAATTAACATGCTAAAAACATTACATTCAGTTCACACTTAAGTATATTCTTCTTTATATTCTTTCAATAAGTAGCCTACTCTTTTATAAAAGTCTTTTTCATTACCTCAGTTGGAATGGTCTGATTGGCTCCATTATCCAGGAGAAACTTCACAACCTCTAGGTGATTCTCTTGTGCAGCCATGTAGAGAGGAGTGAAGCCCTTCTGTTGCAGACAGACATAAACACCCATATGCAGATACAATACCCAAACTAACACAAGCACACAGATACACAGATGACAATAGAGGCAGACAGATTTTAGTTCGGACAGCAATACTACATAAATTCAAAATGACTCAACTGTTCAAATGAACTGGGGAAAAGAAAACACATAAACCCCTTTATATATATATATTGATGTTAGGTGAACGCTGACAGATAATCCAACATATCAATGCCTCAAACCCATTTGAAAAGAAATCCCTTTTGTTGCTCACCTGAGACTGAGCATTGACATTGGCTCCATAGTTCACCAGCTCAGTGACCACCTGCTCCTGTCCAGCTAATGCAGCTATGTGAAGAGCAGTATTTCCTTTCTACAAGACAAATATCTTATTTAACAACACAGACAATGTTTATATATATATATTTTAATCCTATACTTTAAAAACTGTACTTGCAGGTAATATAATATTAATGCATTATCACTTAAAGAGAATACACTTTCATGACAACTTAACACACTTTTCTTAACACACTTTAATACACTTTTGTAATAATATCAAATTAAACATTTAAAATCATTCTTTTTTATCAACTTCTATTCTCACTTCAACTCGTCACATATTGACGCTTGGCCAGGACCCCTCGGCGTCACTTTTTAATGCACAGGGTACCCCTTTAGCGTAATTTTCAGACGGGCAGGGTACTCCATTGATTTCAATGAGAAACCTTTGGCGTCATACTAAGACAACATGGAATGGGCATGGGAATGTTACAGTCATGATGAAATTATATTTTGGGTTATGATTTTGCCATTATGATTCTTAATTTAATCAGCCAGCATAACGTTACTTTTTTTATTTACGATATTTAGACACATTTGAACATATAACCCAACCCCATCCCATCCCTAAAGCTACCCATTTGTGTGTCATATGATATAAACGGGATATAACAGGCAGATACAACTGCATGCACAATTTATTCAAAAAGTAGTTCCGAGCCCAAATGACTGATTTGTGTGAAGAAAATCCCCAAAAGCAATCAGCGTCTTCATCCGCCAAAGATCATGAACACGTTCAAAAATTGCCGTCCGAAGAAACGTTATGTCAGCTTTGATAGTGAAATTGCATTGGCTCGCGTATGTCTAGTGACCAATTATGTCATTACGTCAGCTTTCATTGTAAAATGTTTGTGTCATGCTAAAGAGTCGGTGTATCTTTTAAATGAGATGTGACTGAGTGTGTGTTCACGGAGCGGCGGGATCATGATTTCAGCGATTAAAGCATTAAGATCAACTCTGTTCTTTAGATGAAGCTATCGCATGACTTCAGAAGACTGGGAATGCAACATACTTTTATACTTGCTCCTAAATATAAGAGTAGCTTATAAATATTCATAAAATCATGTCTACTTTTACAAATGCAAAGAATTAAATGCATCTTAATCTGACGCATTGGGCAAACAACTGAAATCAACTGAGTACCCTGCGCTTTGGAAAATGCTGAAGGTGTACCCTGCGCATTAAAGAGTGAGGTCAAGGGGTCCTGACCAATCGTCAATATGTGATGAGTTGGAGTGAGACCGTGCTGGTTTTAATAATCTTTTGTGGTGATTTAAAGAAGCACACTTATTTTGATATGTTGACTAACATACTAAAGTACTTGACTATAATTGTAGACAATGTAGTGTATTATTCAATGTTATGTACATTTTTTTTATTTATTTACTAAATTGCAGCTTCATCATTACAAAGTATAAGTACACATCTATTTAAATACATTACAATTTTCAATAGAAATTACATTGTAGTTTAATGCTTTACATTCAGCAGTTCACTATAACCATATTTCAAAGACAATTGAAATAATCAAATTACATTAAAAAACATACTTTGCACTTAAAATTATTCAGTTATACTTTATTTTTAAGGTGTCATTGTTACAGTGTAATTATATATTTAAGTACTGAGTAATAATAATTAACTACATGTACTTACTATAGAGTTAGGGTAGGGTTAGGGTTTTGTTGAGGGTTAGTTGCATGTAATTATGCATAATTTACCGTTATTACTATAAGTACATGTAACATGTAACAAGGATACTGTATAATAAAGAGTATACAGTATATTATGTTAATAATAAGTACTCTTTTTAAAAATATGCTTAAGTGTTTCACAATGGTTTTTAAGGTACACGTTTTGCATTTTTGTATTAAGTTCTTAATTCCACAAAAAGTAATTGAACACTTTAACAGGGCTTTAACTATCTAATATCACAGTATTACCGTATTTTCCGCACTATAAGGCGCACCTTCAATGAATGGCCTATTTTAGAACTGTTTTCATATATAGGGCGCACCGGATTATAATTCGCATATAATAGAAGATACTGCAGTCAAACGATTGCGTTATGCACTAGATGGAGCTGTGCTAAAGGGAATGTCAACAAAACAGTCAGATAAAGTCAAACTTTATTAAGTGTTCTGACAACTCCGTTCACTCCCATGGTAACGTTGTTCAAACATTGATGTGCCTATAAACATTATCTCCCAGCCTTGCTAACTTTTCTCCCAAACGTGGAGCGGAACTTTTCCATAATTCAGTAAACACGTAGTAAAAGAAACAGTCGGATACCACTAAATCAAACGTTAGTGCATAACTCCACATTGTTCAGTTACGTATAACACGTAAAGCTCACTTTTTCAGTTCATTCCCCGTCCACGAATCCCTCGAATTCTTCTTCTTCAGTGTCCGAATTGAACAGTTGGGCGACTACGGCATCCGACCTGCCCGGCTCCCTCTCGTCATTATACGAAAGTACAGTCCTGGTGTTTACTGACTACGGCATCCAACCTGCCCGGCTCCCTCGTCATTATACGAAAGTACAGTCCTGGTGTTTACTGAATACGGCATCTGACCTGCCCGGGTCCCTCTCGTCATTATCCGAAAGCACAGTCCCGGTGTTTACTGACTACGGCATCCAACCTGCCCGGGTCCCTCTCGTCATTATCCGAAAGCACAGTCCTGGTGTTTACTGACTACGGCATCCAACCTGCCCGGGTCCCTCTCGTCATTATCCGAAAGTACAGTCCTGGTGTTTACTGAATACGGCATCTGACCTGCCCGGGTCCCTCTCGTCATTATCCGAAAGCACAGTCCTGGTGTTTACTGACTACGGCATCCAACCTGCCCTGGGTCTCTCGTCATTATCCGAAAGTACAGTCCTGGTGTTTACTGAATACGGCATCTGACCTGCCCGGGTCCTCTCGTCATTATCCGAAAGTACAGTCCTGGTGTTTTACTGACTACGGCATCCAACCTGCCCGGGTCCTCTCGTCATTATCCGAAAGTACAGTCCTGGTGTTTACTGACTACGGCATCTGACCTGCCCGGGTCCCTCTCGTCATTATCCGAAAGTACAGTCCTGGTGTTTACTGAATACGGCATCTGACCTGCCCGGGTCCCTCGTCATTATAAGTACAGTCCTGGTGTTTACTGACTACGGCATCCAACCTGCCCGGGTCCCTCTCGTCATTATACGAAAGTACAGTCCTGGTGTTTACTGACTACGGCATCCAACCTGCCCGGCTCCCTCTCGTCATTATCCGAAAGTACAGTCCTGGTGTTTACTGACTACGGCATCCGACCTGCCCGGCTCTCGTCATTATACGAAAGTACAGTCCTGGTGTTTACTGACTACGGCATCCGACCTGCCCGGCTCTCTCGTCATTATACGAAAGTACAGTCCTGGTGTTTACTGACTACGGCATCCAACCTGCCCAGCTCCCTCGTCATTATACGAAAGTACAGTCCGGTGTTTACTGACTCGGCATCCAACCTGCCCGGCTCCCTCTCGTCATTATACGAAAGCACAGTCCTGGTGTTTACTGAATACGGCATCCAACCTGCCCGGCTCCCTCTCGTCATTATCCGAAAGTACAGTCCCGGTGTTTACTGAATACGGCATCCAACCTGCCCTGGGTCTCTCTCTTGTCATTATCCGAAAGTACAGTCCTGGTGTTTACTGACTACGGCATCCAACCTGCCCGGCTCTCTCGTCATTATCCGAAAGTACAGTCCTGGTGTTTACTGACTACGGCATCCAACCTGCCCGGCTCTCGTCATTATCCGAAAGTACAGTCCTGGTGTTTACTGAATACGGCATCCGACCTGCCCGGCTCTCTCTCGTCATTATCCGAAAGCACAGTCCCGGTGTTTACTGACTACGGCATCCAACCTGCCCGGGTCCCTCTCGTCATTATCCGAAAGTACAGTCCTGGTGTTTACTGACTACGGCATCCAACCTGCCCGGCTTTCTCGTCATTATCCGAAAGTACAGTCCTGGTGTTTACTGAATACGGCATCCGACCTGCCCGGCTCTCTCTCGTCATTATCCGAAAGCACAGTCCCGGTGTTTACTGACTACGGCATCCGACCTGCCCGGCTCCCTCTCGTCATTATCCGAAAGCACAGTCCCGGTGTTTACTGACTACAGTAGCCGTAATGCTGCAAGCGGTGCGGCTTTGTAGTTTACCAGTCGTACTGAAACTTTTTATTATTATTAAATTGTTTTTATTGGTTTTTCATACTGAAACATTTTGACAGAGCGCCTTGATCCATATATAAGGCGCTCCGGATTATAAGGCGCACTGTCATTCTTATAGTGCGGAAAATACGGTAGATAAGAGATGTATTTGGATATTCAAATGGGTTAGTTAATATTAAATGCGAATTTTTGCAATTAAATAATTTTTTTAACATCGAAATAGTTTTTGCAGCCTTTTTGTTGCTCTAACTCTTACCTTCGTGGCCGTCTCAAGTACAATACCATGGTGCAGTAGTTCCAGCACCATTTTAACATGGCCTTCCTTCGAGGCCAAGTGCAGCCCATTGAGTCCATTCTGTGAAGGGAAAGAGACAGCGGAGCAAACTCACTCTGAAGGTCATCAATCTCAAATCAAAGGTCTTCATACTGCACCGTCCCAAAGAGACTGAAATGGGGATGTAGGGGGTTTGTAGTTTACTCCCACTCTCACAAAACACATGGAGCACTGTCAAAAGACATCAACCGATGATGATGAGGATGATGATGATGGTGATGATTTAGGTGGATGGCAGGCCGGTGGTCTCTCTGCTGGGAAGAATACGGGCCATGTGGGATAGGTCTAACCTCACACAGCCTTCCTTCAGCCTCACAGGACATGTGAGGTTGGACCTTTCTCACATTGCTGATATTATCCCCTCTGAGTGTAGAGACCACACACCCCATCTCAATGTGACTCAAAGAAAGAAACACAGCAACGAAGAAACAAAAGAAAAGAATGGATGGATGAAACAATACTGAACATTTACAAAAACGAATTTGTTGCATGCTCATGATTGCTCAGTCAGCTCACATGTGTCATTTGGATTAACCCTAAATCGTTTATACATCTTTACATATTACAGAAAAACGTCATGTGATTACTGTTCAGCGACAGGGCTAGTGTGAACGACACTTGGTGCATTTTGACGGAACTACTGTCCCGATCAGGCCACTTGTTTTTAAACCTTGCCAATATTAAAGTGCAAGAAGATGCGAGAGAGAACTCAATTCAGTACTCGCAAAAAAAGTCGCCTCTCCAACAGCGTGTGAAATTCACACTAAATTAGTAGGCAAGTATCCAAATAAGTATCCTCGTAAACATTGTCGTTTGTGTCTTAAGTGAACGTAAACAGTATTGGATCCATACATTAGGTCTTAAAGTCACAGGAGCATAATAGTATTCCTGCTGCTGTCTATGTCTTTTGTTGTTTGATTAATTATTATATTATTATAGGAAATATCTATGTACTAAACTAATTAAAGGTGCACTATGTAACTTTTCCGTACCCTAGAGGTCACCTATTCAAAACAAAGCCGTAGTCTGATGAAGTTCGAGCGCAGAATCTTGGGACATGTGGTCTTCACCTCAAATCAAGTTTATGGATGAGATTATTAACGTTACTGTAGTATGAAGCAGAGCAGGACCGAGTGTTGTGGGAGCTGAGCAAGGCCGCTGGAGCGATTATTAATAAGAGGAACCCAACACAAGCCTCACGAGCGGCAGGACTTTTATTCTGATACATTTACAAATAGTTGGAAACATTTGGGATATTGTAAGTACTCAACTGAACAAAATATATAATACTGGCCTAGTGGTTTAACTGATAGAATGTTACATAGTGCACCTTTAAGCTAGCCTGACAATCCAGACCAACATCAAGATGTTGTGTGTGGGAACTCTCCATTGGCAGGGCTCAATCCGAGGGGCGGGATAAACGGTTGTCTTTCAAATTCCCTCTGCACGCAATAGGATAGCGCTACAACCAACCAGAGCAATGTGAAGCGGAGCTAGTTGATAGATTAAACTCTTGCCCTATCCGGTCGGCAAAACTCCGAACACATCTTCCCTTCTTAAGAATGACTTCCTGTTCTTTTCTCAAAGAAAAGCTTAACTCCAAGTTTTGCAGAGTCACGTCCAAAGCCGATTCGAAAGACCGCTGTTCCCCAGCTTCTTTGTTTTTAAGTAACACGCGGAACCTCCGCAACTCTGCCGTCATTATGTTAAGCCCGCCCACCGACTCTATACACGATGTGATTGGCCTGACCAGAGTTTGGTTTTTCCAGCTCGCAAGCCAACGGAGAGTTGCTAGACTACACTCACGGCAAATTAGACTTGCTGCCGCTAGGGTGCGTCTAGATTTCTAAGCTACTTTTAAGCCAGATAATATGATTAATATTCTTCTGGTTTCCTACCCTATGTTTTTAAAAACTACATATGCAATAAAAATACAGATATTGGTGAGTAATTTGATGTTGATGAGAAAGTTGATGCCTCAAATTTTTTAATACAATCAACTGGGATGTTTAAGTTATTTCAACTTAAATTATATTAAAGTTACTTTAAAAAAATAGTTGAATCTTATAACTTATAAAAAAAGTTGCTTATGTATTTTTGCATGTTAAATATTATAAAACTATAATATACAAATGACAGTAAAATAACACTGCTGTAGAGTATTGCATACTTATATTACATACAATTTTAGAAAAAAGGCAGTGTCTTACTCAAAAATATATATATATTTTACGATACTGTTCAGTTTATTTAAAAAATAATTAGGTTGTATTAAAGTTTCTCATTTAAACCAAATTACATGTTAAACTGACTTGAAAAAGTTTTAACTCAGCTCAATATTTAAATTTTGAAAGAACAGGTTTCAAATAAGTAAGCCAAAAATAACATTTGATGCTTATTCAATTTACTTAAGTAAATGAAGTTAATCCAACATGATTCTGTTCAACCACTTTACTTAATCCATTTGAGTTGAGTGTATATAAAATTATTTTAGTTGTGTTAAAATAACCTTATACAAAATAGGAAAGGGACTTCTTCCCATCATGCTTTGCACAGGACTGGATAGGGAGAGTAAATATAGAATTTTCATGGGTTTTCTCATCAAGTAGAAAAAATTGGGAGACTTGTTAATGTTTAAAAGAGTTTCTGGTATGGTTAGTGTTTTTGGAGGTTACCATTGTGGTGAAGTGTAGAGCATGTGCTTGGGGTGAGGTCATGCTAATATCAATTAAAGTTGTTTTAATAATAAGAAACAGCAACTTAAGGCACGCCATCGTCTGGCTATCCCCTATAAGAGTCTTTACAGAGTGAAGATTTAGTTAAAGGTTCTTGTTAGATAACATTTGTAAAGGTTGTAAAAATTGTATTTCACTAAATAACCTAATCAATTAAACTGGATTACTTATTTAGATTTTTGTTTAATATTAATTGTAGGATAATTGAACAAAACATTTTGGACAAAATAAAGAATGTTAACCCGATTCAACTAAACGGCATTGCATTAACCTTATGTATGTGATGTTAGTTAATGTAACGTTAATTAAATGCAACATAACCCAGTTCCGTGGAAGTAAATCCAATGTATAATTGTTTTGAGAAGTATGCTAGTAATCCTTTTCTCTTCCAAACGTAACACACATCTCCAAACAAAAATATTTTCTTAATTAGAAAAGAAAAAGATAAATGTATTTTTAGTTTATTGGACAATATATTAAGGCAGTGAACATACAATATATAGCAATATATATTTGTTTTTCTTACCCCATTGACAATTATTTTTGATTAATTATATTGACTGTATTAGATTTATACTTAAAAACAAGAAAGCGAAACATTTTACTTATGAGGTAAGAATAATACATTTAATTAAAGACATATTTACTGAAAATATTGTTCTTTGTCAAGCAAGTGTATCTTGCTTCAAGTATATTTTAATGTAGTGCAAGGCAATACTACTAAGGAAATATGATTGTGTAGTATAGCCTTCATGTATCCTAGCTCAAGAGTCTTACAGCTTAAGGAGTTTTTTCAAAGAGCTCAGCGGTGCATGTAGTCAGGGTCACCGAAGCCCTCCAGAGAGATCTGTGGACCTGCTCACACGTTTGCTACAGTACGAGGACTAAATGGAGAAAAGCGCTGAAATCATCACTCACAACACATGTGGTCATTAATCAAAGGGCATTATCATCTCAATTACTGCTGCCGTTCCTGATGTGTGCAGACCCACACCACAGCAGGAAATGTCAGTGTAAAAACAGGCTAAAGGGAAAAGAAGGGGACATGAATGCAACTACTGGACTTACACACAATAGCATTTGTGCACAATAGACATGCAGTGCGATTAAAAAGTGGATTCAAGCATGGAAAAAGAATATTTACAATCATCTCCCAGAGGTCCACTAAGGTAAAGTAGGTAAGTAAATGTATCCAGTTGGCTACCTGTTAAGACCTCACAAATTATTTTTTTACATTGGGAGAAACTTGGACATGTCCACATTCAATGGGTTTAAACAGCTCACCCTGATAAAGTAGATTAAGTTCATAAATAACGGACAGTCATGATCTAAGTGATATTCGATACAAAAATCAGTAGTAAAATTCAGCATTGGTATCTGACTCCTCATGCCATAAGTCACATGCGTACTCTCGGCACATTTTTAGTCAGACTCCTCAGACCGGATCATTTGAATCGGTGAGTCGAGAACAGCTACAATCAAATCAGTCCAAATCGCGAACCGACTGAACATGTTAAATTAAAAGAATCAGCTTGTTCATGAATCAGACATCACTATTGCATCTCAGAATGGGTGTCGAGTTCTTCAGCTTGAAGAATCACCAACAATGAAACCTACCATCTCCTCTTCTGACTCCATGTTTAGTGCAAAAGCTTATGCAATTCGCCACAATCATATCGTGTACTAACAGTTTCAGCACAAAAATCAGGTTCATCTATGCAAGAGTGTCCAAACTCGCACCATGTACACCATTAGACGGACAGGATATGTTAACTAGAGAAGAACAGCCCTTAAACCTGAACCAAACATTAAACCTATACTGTCCTGAACAAACGTGGATTTGCGGTTATCATTTTGTGTCAATATGTTGAATTTTGGTGTAAAATCATACCCTATATATATATTGTACTTTCAACTCATCAATTATATTTTTACCATCTTATATTCTACATAATTGGATATTTTTAAATAAACACTGACAAAACTATACAAGTTTTAGTGCTGGATGATATGACGATATATATATAACATTGATGTAAGTGATCACCCAGATTAAAACCTACCTATAATGCATTCACAGGTAAATTTGCTTCGAAATCAGGCTCATCCTGGCTCATCCTGGTGTCACGGTGTGTTTGGGTTTTGTGTCATGTTTTCTGTTTATCATGTGATCATGTCATATGCTTCCCTAGTCTCATGTGTAATGTTCCTATTGGTTGGTTTAGTTATGTGTCACATCCTGATTGGTCCTCTTGTTTCATGTGTTTTGTTCTCATTGGTTGCTTTAGAAGTGATCCCTCTAGTCTTTGTATATATAGCCCTCAGGTTTCCATTGTCTCTTGTTGGATATTGTTTGTGTAACACTACTGTTGGGGAGTTCTTGTTTCTTGTTCATGCGACGTTGTTCATGTCGGGGCTAAGTCTAGGTCTATTGTATTCCTGCTCATGTTTTGGATATAATAAACGCTGCATTTGGGTTCAACTAAAGCTTGCCTCCAGTGGATCAGTGGGAAACGTTACACCTGGCTGCATGTCAATATCCATGGATCACTGGATCTTTGGTAAGTTGTTAGGAACACTATATGGAGTCCAACCTTTAGTTTAAACTGAAAATCATAAAATCGTACTAACTCCAGTCATGCACTATGCTCGTTTATGCCCGGCTGAGGGGGCGTGTTCGGCGGGAAAGTGACATCAATGCATACCCTCTATTGATGGTTCCATGTAGAACCTTTGACATCCATAGAACCTTTCCATTCCACAAAAGGTCATTTATAGTACAGAAGGGTTCTTTAGATTTTTTAAAATGTTCTTAACACTAAGAAAAATAATGGCTATTTTTTAGAACTGATCACTGAAAGGTTCTTTGGAGAACCAAAAATGGTTCTTATTTGGCATCATTTATTTTTAAAAGTGAAAGGACTGTTGCCACTTCACATAAATAATGAAGTCGCACTAAATGTGAGCAAGGTGGCCCTGTGTCATAGGAGCACTTATGCAACTGTGTGCGCTATCCATCATGTAGAGACAACCCTGCTGAAAAATACAGCATTGCAGGGCACGAGCACAAGGCATGTTTTGCACTGCATGCTGGGACTGAAATGGTGGACAAGCTACGCCAGCTCAGTTTTGCTTGAGAACAGCATGACTTGTCCACTCTATCCAGCATAAACTAGCCTGGAACAACATGGAATTTGGAACATTTTGTCTTCTAGGGCACCCCTTAAGATCACTCATTTATCTGTAAGACAATTCACTTCTGCAAGCGGACATCTCACCTCTTTTTGAAGTCTGACTGTGTCTCAAACAGCTAATGATATGATAATGATAGACACATTTATTTATCTTTTGAAAAACCACAGATGACATGATTGGCTGTGTTGAGGGAGTCTTACCTGATTGGCTGTGTTGATGTCGATGCCATTCTTGATGTGGTCTAGAGCCTTTTCCAGATTACCTGAGCGAGCTGCACGGAGGAAACTGGTGGTAGCATCCTGGGAAAAAATACAGGGAGTAATACAAGAGGACAGAATTAAAAAAAATAAGAGTTTGACTTTTTATGACATAATTATAACATGAAGCCATCGACTTGTAAAATTGTAGAATCTCACTTAAGTGTTTAATTTTTAATATACAGCAACAACAACAAAATGGGGCAACACCAGAAAAACTAAGAAAAAAAAATAAAGGACACATTTTTTAACATTAAATACATACACAAATACATATTTACTGTACACACACCAAAGTGTAAAGCTCCCATGAAATTTTACAATTTCCTTCCAAGATGATCAATATTTTAGGTATTTTCTTCCTGGAAGAGAAAGACAAATGTGCACAAATGTGTACGGTATATCTGCTAAAAGTTAATTTTGTCAACTTTAAGAATTACACTAGCATTCAGATGGACTAAAAGTCACTAAAACTCAGATTTTGATTTCATGGGGTCTTTTAATATTAAACAAATAACTGTGTTTCATTCAACAATCAGTGCTATTGAGCTATACAATACCACAAAAGAAAGAGAGAATTCGATCAGAGCAGTGGAAAGAAAGAGAAAAAGATTGGGAAAAGGGGAAAAAAAACTTAGTAATGCATCTTAAAAACCATAATAAGAATTTTTGGCATCAAGTCTGAAATAAAAAATGACATTATATGCACGTGGAGACAAACTTGTTTGTTATACTTACTCACATAGAACAACATAGGATTTTTTTTGCACTCACATACCAGCGTTTTCATGAAGGAGCTGCAGCGGGTGTGAGAATTAAATGAAATTGTGTAATTAATTCAAATAAATAAATTAGTGTACCATGGTTTCTTCTGTCCGATACACACACTCAAAGCTTTGACATTTTCAGCCAAAGATTGAACGATTTCTAGAAAGCCAATCAAGAAACACATTTACAAAATTCCCGACCGACACTCTCCGGTTTTAATCCGACACGTGGATACGCTTCCGTGTCTTAAGGTCATTTGAACAGATTTCCACTAATCAACCCGTCCTTGAAACTGAGATGTTCTTTTGAATCCGTTTAAGTTCATTGTATGGGTTCTGCTGTTGCTGTGGTGATGACAGTCGGAATGTGTGAGAGTGTGTACCTTCCCTAACAGCAGGGCTGCTTCTCGCTGATCAAACATCCTTGACGAGTACATGGAGACACGGCACACATGCAGAACAACAAAGTGTGAGTTGGCATGGGGATGACTTAGTGACCTCCCAAGAATTAGGAGCACCATTTTTCTCCCCCCATCGCTCCGGCTCGGTTAGAGTTCACATACTTACACACTACCATCCAAAAGTTTGGGGTCAGTCAAATGTTTCTAGAGCAGCAATATTAGAGATTTCTGAAGGATCATGTGACACTGAAGACTGGAAAATTCAGCTTTGATCACAGGAATAAATTACATTTTAAAATATATTACAATCAAAAACAATTATTTTAAATTGCAATAATATTTCACACTATTACAATTTTTACTGTATTTTTAATCAAGTAAATGCAGCTTTGGTGAGCAGAAGAGACTTCTTTCAAAAACATCTTACCGACCCCAAATTAATTTAAGCCCCTTTAACACTGTAATAAATTACAGTAAAATTACCAAAGCAACTTTTCCGGTAAATACACAAATGTGTGGCACACAAGCAACGACGTTCTGTGTTTTTACCAGTAAGATCCCATTCACACATCAGCAACAAAATAGCGGCAAACTCTGTGATGTCAATCATCGGAAATGACATTTAAGCGCTTCAGTTTCATTACCTGTCCCATTTGACATATTTTTTTTTTTTAGTGCGTTTTTTCAAAGACAAAAGCAGCGGAGCTTATGTCAGAACGTACTAAACCATGTACATGCTCATCTTAACACTGATTTACCAGTAAAAACATTAACCTGAAACTGGAACAGTCACACCTCCTGTTGTGCAGAGGCAACAGTTATGGGAAATATTGGCACAAAAAGCATTCATTGATGCACACTTCAAAAATCCAAGTTAACATTGGCTTTCTATTTTTACATACTATATGAACACACTAATTTTTACAGTTGTGTATTGTAACACCACATGCTATTTTGCGCAGTCAAAACAAAAGAGATGGCATCATGCCATCCATTAAAATTATATTCCTATCTCTCAAAGAAAAGCACATAATTCATCTTACCAGTAAGATCCCATTCACACATCAGCAACAATCATCGGAAATGACATTTAAGCGCTTTAGTTTCATTACCTGTCCCATTTGACATAATGTTTTTTTAACTTTTGAGTGACATGCATAAGGAAATACATAATAGTTACTATAGTACGCAATAGTAAATGCGTTGATGAATGGAAAAGGAGGAAGCGTCTCGAACACAAGAGGCGGTGCAATTTCAGACGTCTGTATAGTGCACTAATTTTTACAGTAGTGTTCTCTAACACCACATGCTATTTTGCACAGTCAAAACAAAACAGATGACATTTATGCCATAAATAGTGCTATATTCCTATCTCTCAAAGAAACATGTCCTCCAACCAGTACCCTTATATAGGTCGTTTGTCACTTCCTTGAAATTCGACCCATAGAAGCGTTCAGTAAAATCGCGCCCCTATAGACGATATTTTAATTCATGAATTATGAACATAGGAGCATTTTCTAAAGTTGTTCTCCTATTGACAACAGCATTTTTCCCTTTTATCTGCATAATGTTTCAAGTTTTGCATAGCTCAGTTGGTAAAGCATTGCAATATAGTACAACAACATGTGCTCATGCAATCGTGAGTTCGAATATTTTGCTAAATGGAAATATGACAAATGGTGGTAAAAAGTCCACACATTGCATTAAAATGAACACGCATTTTGATTGGTAATGACAGTCATACGTCTATTCATGACGTCAGACGTAAAGCGTCACTGTCATTATTTTTATGCAAAGAGGGCGCACGACTTTAAAACGTTAATATAGGTCGTAAAAAGATGCTTGAAAAACGACCTATAGGGACGTTTTTTTTGTTGACAGGTTGCAATTAATCTTAGTTTGATTTAGTATACTTTAAAAATCACTAAAAATAGTGCTAAAATAACATATTTATTTGATCAAAATGACAAGTTGGTATATAAGTTGGTTGTTGTTTGTGGGTAACTGTTAAAACAGCAGGAAAAGCCACATCTCAGAGGACGACAGTGAAGGACGAGAGAGTCCAGGCCTGGTCCTCTCTCGTCCTTCACTGTCGTCGCTCCTCCTTTTATACGCCCAACTCCTCCGTGAGACACGAGACCGGTGCGGCGCGCAGGTGGCGCTCATTATCACTCCGGCCTCGCCCTGTTCCCACGGCCCCTCGGCCTCGTCCTGCTTGCCACAAATATTAATTAACAACAGTTTGGTTGTGGGTTAGTTGAATGTAATTATGCATAATTTACTGTTATTTTGTGAGTACATATGTAACAAGGAAACTGTAAAATAATACTATTATGTTGAACACAAAAAATTTTGGTAACCAGACAGTTGACGTTAGCCATAGACTTCCATAGTATTTTTTCCCCTACTATGGAAGTCAATTAGCCTGGATGCCGGCCGAATTTAGCCCCGCCCACAACATTTTTGCTCAGGCAATTTGGTCTGGACTCGATCCATAGAGGAGTAATTATGCCCGAACAGGAACTTTTCGGACCAATGAAATTGTCAGGGCGGGCTTTAGACGTTGATGGACAGATGATCAACAGTAACGTAATCATCCACGTCATCAAAGGCGCTTTGGGTTGAATTTGCTCTTATCCTAAACGGAGAACTTGTTCGTATATGCATTCACCTTCACTATTTCTCTCAGAAACGATGATCGTGTTGGTAAGTACTCTGTGTATACTTAAATTATTTCTTTACAACACTGCCAAAGATCTTTTTCTTCTAATGTTACTTAAGCATTTTTTGCAATTGCGCAATTGCTACTTAAAACTATAGCCCAATACAATAACTTTCCGGGGGGTTCTTCGGAAAACAAATGGCGTTTGGTTGGCATAATATGTTATTTTGGTAAGGTTGCCTGCTATAATTCGCATTCCTGGGTCTATATAATCACATCATTGGGGTTGCTTCAACTCGCGGACACGGAGAACAACCTGTGGGAAAAACACGGACTTGGCAACACAGTGCAGTTGAGTTCTGTTGACATTTGACAACTAACGTTATGCGTCGCTCCGTTGCTCTGATTGGTTGTGGGTCTATCCAATTGAGGTCTTTCCTGGCTCGGTTGAAACACGCCCCATAATCAAAGCTCAATGGAGCGGTACCAGACTCATATTCTGACCAGAATTCACGTCAGGCTAGAAGTCAATAGATGCCATGAATTAGGGTGAGTAAATGATGAGGGTGAACTATCCCTTTAAGAAGAAGAAAATCCTAAAGTTGTATTTTTTATTAGTCATTTCAGTATTAATGCATATGCAAAACTGATATGGAGTCATTTCTATTGAGTCTTTCCCCAGTACATGTATAACATGTGTTTGCAGATGATAAGGCAGTGGAGGGCGATCATGTAGACCACACCTAATTCTTTGCCTCCTGGTCATCAAATTCTCCACACTTCTATACAGCGTACCGCAATGTGACGAGAGAACAAACAAAATGCAGCAAAAGATGCTGTTTTGACCCTTCCGGTTCAAAATGGAAATAGTGAAATAAAGCATAAATAAAGAATGAATGTCCACCGAAATCTAAACCTCCTCATGGACAAGTTATTAATATTGCATGATTCAATAGCTGCCACAATTGATGGGTTTTCATGGGAAATACATCCTGAAAAGTACTGTTACGAAAGGATTATTTTAGAAACAAAACTTGACTAGAGTAATGCAGTCCTGTTGATTCTTCACTGTTAAAGATAAAGCTTTCTCACCAAAAGCAAACGATAATGTTAATATAGCTAATAAAACCTATAATAATATAAAACAAATATTTTTTTAAAAGCATGTTCCCTCCCACCCCAGCGTTCCCCCTCTCCCTCAGATCAAGAGTACTGCAGCAGACAGGATGACATCATCACTGAGACGCAACACTGCAGTGTGTATGTTTATGACTGCATCCCAGAGAGAGAGACGGAGCAAGTGGAGGAACGAGTCTTTAAATCGCCCTCTGCTGAGAAACACACTCATAGATGAAGGGGAAACACACAGAGAGGATGCAATCCATCAACAATAACTCTGCCTGCATAGCAAACATGTGCATTTCCCATGAATGAGGTGCCATAAAATTACGCTCACATATATTATTGCACTGCTATATGTATTAGTAATGAATTCTTAAATCCTGCATGACTGAGAGCATAAACTCTTTCTGCAAACTGCAGTTTGTCTTAAATGCATGTTTTAAAAATGCTTCTTCCTTCTCCACATCAGAAGCTCAGATGATGAACATCCAGCATTATCCAGGATCATAAATGAAGAAATGAGTGTGCTGTTGGTGTATTTTGGACTACATGCATCGCTGAGCATTTCAGTGTTTCAGTGCAGTTCCTGTAAAAACCTTGACTCACTTAACATAGATACTCTCATACCAACTGAGAAATCTGCAGAACGCATAATAACTATTTGCTTATGTGTGCATGGGTAACATGAGACTTGTTTCACTGACCATTATATAATTAGATCAAGTGAACAGATAACTACTGTAATGAACTGTGTACTGTTTTAACAACAGAGAAAAAATGATTGCAGTGATGTTTGCAACTGAATGATAAATGAACAATAAAATCCTGAATTATAATTTGCTGAAACAAAGTAAAGTACAATTCAATTTTAAACTATAGTGGGTTTGGATGGCTGTCACCTTTTTCACATTTTAGTTACTCTTTATTTTAATGTGTCCTTGTTACATATGTTTACTGTAATTATACATAATTTCAAGCAACTAACACTAAACCAAACCCCAAAACTACAGTACGTGTTGTTATTTATTTTGGTTACACTTTATTTTAAGGTGACGTAGTTACATTGTTCTCACTCAAATAAGTACTCAGTAATATTAATTAACTACATGTACTTACTGTAGAGTTATAGTCAAGGGTTAAGGTTTGGTTTAGGGTTAGTTACTTGTAATTATGCATAATTTAGTGTTACTACTATAGATAGTACATGTGTAACTACGTCACCTTATAATAAAATATTATCATTATTTTTGCTCAGTACATCTTTGTGTAATTGCAGTGTAACAAGGACACATTAATAGTACGTTTACACAACGTTTATTTTATTTTTTCCGCATACAGACGACAACGCTGTACTCTGCTGCCAGGCCACTAGGCCATCACTTCTGCATATAATATCAACGTTTTAACAAATTTGTAGTTTACACGGAGACAATAATGCCATCGTTTTCAAAAATGTGCACTTTGAATTTTTTTTCAAAAGTTAGCATTTTCAGGGCCCCAAAACTCTGTGTACATCAATGGCCAAAATGCATAAAAAGTTTTCTGTTTTTAGGCATAGGTCATGTAAAATGGCCTCTAAAAGTGCTAAGGGTTGCACTTTCGTTTTAAGGAGATGTTGTTACAGTGTAATTATACATTTAAGTACTGAGTAATATTAATGTACAAACTATTGGTTTAGTGCTAGTTGCATGTAATTATGCATAGTAGCATGTAATAGGGACGACAAAAAAAAAAAGGGTAGCACTCTATTTTACAGTCCTGTTCTCCATGTACACACTATGTACTTAAAGTAATTACAATAACTGGGTAATAACTAGGTACTAACCCTGAACCTATACCCTTAAACCCATGTAGTTACCTTATATTACCAGTACTTTCTTAGGCAAGTACACTGTAAGAACACAATGATAGTGCATGTACTGTAAAATAAAGTGTAACCCAATCAAGAGTTACCATGTAAAGAATATGCATTGGCCCCAACAGTACTTGTACTTTAAGCTACATCTAAAAGTCTGTAAATTGTATTTCCATTACATTAAGTACATTAGACAACATAATAGAAATCTACATAGCATTTGTTTAAAAGAGCAGTAATAGACTTTACAAAGAAAACATTTCACAAAATAAAAATGTAAAAGTTTTAAATGTTTTAAGGCAACTATCACATGTCTAGTGAGATGAAGTAGACCTTTGGTTCCTCACGCCTGTGTGAACTTGAGGAGAACTGACTTCATACATTCACTAAAATCACATTGATATATTTTTGGTTTATTTTTTAAAAGAAAGTTATACATTTTACTTATTAAGTATCATTATTTAAGTATCAAAAGTGTTAAATTTGCATCAAAGAATGAATCTAATGGGAGTTTTCCTGTTACTCTTGTAAACATGAAGGAGAGAGTTTGATTTCCTCTTTTAAAAGTACCCTGCGTGAATTTATTAGCCAAGTGCAAAGGTGTTTCTGTTCATGCCACGGCAAACAAAAAGCATCTTAAATTCACAATTTCACAGTCTCCATTAACAGCTTTTTTTCATGTTTAAATATGAATATTTTTTTCTTTTTAACTTCAACTTTTTAATCCCATGCATATTCTTTGCACATTATGCAAAGAAAGAAAATGTGCAATTGCTATCTTTAGGAGTTTATAAATTACTTTTATTGGTGTTATCGGTAGCAATTTATGGTAACACTTTATTTCACAGTACTTACCATATTGATAACAGTAAATTATGCATAATTAAATGCAACTAACCCTAAACTATCCCTAATCCTACCCTAACCCTATAGTAAGTACATGTAGTTACTAAATATTACTTAGTACTTAAATATACAATTACACTGTAACAATTTTAACCCGATTATATAACCGAAAATAAGCCACTTTATTTTACAGTAATTTACATACTATGTACTTATTATAGTAATTACTATAACTAATAACTAGGTACTAACCCTGAATCTACCCCTAAACCTAACCTTAACCCATGTAGTTACCTTATATTACCCAGTGCTTTCTGTCATACTACTCTTACAACCAGTTCAATTTCATGTTACGACATGAAGCATCTTTTTAAACTTACTTGATAGAACATTTTGCAACAATGGAGATTCCTCTCTTTCTCTCTGCAAACATTAGAAAAAATATGACTGCATATAATAGTTTGGGTTGGGGTTTAAAAGCAACATGCCCCCATGGACAACAGTGAAGTATTTTGGGGCAATTTAGAAACCTGAGCAAGCTTCCAACAATCGAGAATCTTCTCAACATCTAAAAACAACAACAAAGTAGATGAAGGAATCTTTAGGAAAGTTGTACTTACTCCACAAATGATGGTGTTCATTGGCATCCCAGTGCACCCTCTCTACGTCTTTGCCTCACTGCTTTCCTGTTACACTATCTGGGTGTAGGGGTCCGGGCACTGCCCCTTTCCCCCTGCACGCACACACACACACACACACACACACACACACACACACACACACACACACACACAGTTGTGAGGGGATGGGTGGGGCTTTGAGGCCAGAGGGTTTATCTCTAGAGGAATGCTGTCAATATCGACACACACACACACACACACACACACACACACACACACACACACACACACACACACACACAAACACACACAAACACACACACACTTCTAGCCAAAACGAGATAATAGCATAAGTTTCTCTCCCCATTTTTCCATTCTGTAGAGCGTTCTCGATCTACGCAAAATTGCTTGATGCATTCTGACAAGCAAAGGGCCTTTCTGAATGAGCCTTGGGGAAAGGGACACATTATGTGTGTGTGTATCTGAGCTTTGGCACTGTTTCAGTCTGCAGAAGGACTTACAGTGACAAAGACCCTTGGAGGGGTGGGGTGGGGGGTACTTCAGGAGTACCAAGCCTGGTGACAATGGCCCAGACACGGATGGGGAGGGCATGGTGTGTGTGTGCGAGTGTGTGTGTGTATGAGGGGGGCCCAGTCTCTTTCAATAAAAGATCTGTCACTCCCAGCCTGAAAAGGCCCCTCCGTCCTCTCTCTCCTAGGACCATGCTGGGAAAAGCACATCTATGCCAATGGTATGCACCCAAGTAAATGTGTGTTGCAGAAGTGGACGAGGAGAAAGTACATCTAGAACTTAGGTTATCAATTAAAACGGGGGAGTTTTCTAGCGAATGTCCTGGCATTGAGGAATTGGGATCGCCATGGTGATTCCCTTTCTAGGGGATTCATTGCAATGGCAATGAATCACACAGCCTTTTGAGGTGACTCAAGAATCAAGAGCACTCGTCTTTGATTCTTTCAAGAAATAACGGTGCAGTCACATTTATAGCTGCTCAGTGAACTTTATCCAGTTGTTTCTGCTTGGTTTGAAAGTGACATATATACATTATGTCTTAAAATGCATCACATCACTGAGAAACTGTTATATAATCTTGGGCTATAATGTGATAAATAAACGTTATATTACCACATCTGCACTAGCAAACATGTAAAATCACATGCACTAGACACATTTACTCTTGACTTGAACATGAAAGCAATACTCCAGAAATGACAGCAATCCAGTCACAGTGTAATTCACTTTATTGAGGGCTGTAGCATACGGTCCCCAATTCCTGAAAGACTGTGTTAAATTTCTTGAAAATCTGAATGTATGAAGGTTGCTTTTGTAGGCCACTGTAACGTCACCTCTATCCATAAGTAAGTACTAATTAATTTGAACCTTATTTCGGAGGATTCCTTAAAGCTTGCACTAATGATGGTAAATAAAGTACACAATACAGACAACACAGCCCAACCTGTCATCAGTCATAAATTCTACTAGATCTATCAGCACAGCAGCGTTCAATAGAGTAAACCACCTAATCCTCCTCTTTATCCTCAATGAAGTAGACATTACAGGCTTAGAACAGAAATAACCAGATATCATAAAAAGGATCTGCTTGATCTCCAAACCAACTATCCATTCATGTTCCACAAAGTTTAGTAGCTACTTGTATTCTGACTTCATACCAAATTGCTTAGAAAAGTTATCACCTGGAAATGTCTAGAAGTATTTGTGCATGGATAAATGCCCATCATATGAAGTGGAATTTACTGAAAACCACACTGCTCTACATCCCAGCCAAGAAACATCCTTGCCAAGACTTCATCTTATACAACACAGTCATTTCCCCACACACATACAGCCAAGAACCTTGGCACCATACTGGACAACGGTCTGTCATATGCATCTCACACACTATCCACAATCTCAGAAAATAAGTACCTTTAGGGGTACAACAACAGCTCGTCTGGGACAGTAACCTCAAATGGACATCTTTGTACCTTAGTCACCCCTAAATGATTTGTACTAGTACCCCAATGGTACATATTACTACTCTAATGGACTAATATGTACAAATTAGGGGTAGATAAAATGCAAACTTTTGCTTTTACGGGTACTTCCCCAGTTACAAGCTGTTGTACTTCTAAGCAAGTTTTTCTGACAGTGTGCAGTCAATACAATCTTTCTGCAGAGTTTTTATTTCTAGACAAGCTGCTCAGATCACAGTACAGGTAGTCTACAGCTGAAAATCATAACACTTGTCCCGGCTTACAAGGCAGTCAATGGACAAGCACCCTCCTCCATCCTGTCCATGCCAAGGTGTTAAATATGACTAACTTCCACACCTTATCTCATAGAGTCGCCCTTCCAGCAGTGCTAAGCACCTTGCTGTCTGCAAACCCAAATCAACTTTGAAAGTTAGGGTTTAATTGCATTTGTATAATGCAAATTTGTATCAGTACTTGGTATATGCATGTTCAAAATGATAACTACTTTTTGTTTTGCGATATATCGTCCCAGAAATAATTGCAATAAACAATATTATTGTCATTTTAAGACTATTTTATGCCACTGAATATATAATCCTAATATTACAGCATAATAATGCAAGTAGACCTACACACTTTCAAATGACAACCTTTTAATTCTTTAGATCATGTAGATTAAGGGTAAAAAATATATTATCCTAAATAAAAAAAAAAAAAATAGTAAATAAACGTTTTCCCTTGTGAAGCGGCTTTAACACTCGTCATTCTGCGTTGACGTTTATATGTGCACCGGAACAGGGGATCGAGTCCATTTGGGCTTATTCTTCTAAATGGTCAGTAGTGGTCAGGAAAACGCCTCAAAAGGCGCCTTTTTTCACCTGTGGATGACCGCTCTGTGTGTGAAGGAACTGCCTGAGAACCACTTTCACCTCCGTCACGGAAAACATCCAAGATGGCCGCACAATCTAGTAAAATGTTGGTGACATTCATTATCATGTTAACATAATGAGCGATGATTGCATCACAAAATTATTGAGGTCATTTACATATATTGTGCGATATATTGATATATCGATATATTGATTATTGCGACAGGCCTACTGTGAGATAATTTTTTTAATTGCATGCTTGTGTTGATCTAGTTATGGATTGTCATGACCTCCACCATGTTCATCCTTACACCAGGAAGAGGAGAGAAAAGAGCTGAGGTGAAACATGAAGTAAGAGTTTCGATTCAGAATACAACAACTGATTGATCCTTTGGAATTGTCTGATTTCTTTGCAGTTGCAAAAAGCATGCATATTTCATAGTTAATGTCTTGAAGAGTTACATTTATGTTTTCCTAGCATATTTTAGGTGGCTTCACAACTTTGTCCTGTATTCCAACGTCATGTTATCATCAGTTGAGTGTCCTGATCCTTACCCAGGGATGTACAATCCAAGTCTTGGAGGGCCAAATTCCTGCAGAGTTTAGCTCCAACTTGCCCCAACAAATCTGCATTGAAGTTTCTAGTAATCCTAAAGACTTTGATTAACTTGGTTAAAATGTCCGTAAATGTGGTTGGAGCTCCAGGATAGTGTCCCTCCAGGAGCAGGATAGGAAACCCCTGTTCAGGAATGATTACTTCTACACCTCTACCTGTCCTCCCCATTCAATATCCATTCAATCTAGCCAATAATTTGAATCATTAAAAGGTTTGTCACAAGTGGTACAGACTGACAACTGATCAGAAAGTTGGAAACAGAGTGCACTTGCCTATTCAAGTGCTTTGAGGACATCTTGATCCATCTCTTAAGAGGGTATGAGACACATATTCTGAACATGGTCTTCAACTGCAAGAGAATAGAGGCTTCAGATGAAGAATGTGTTGTACGATTACCTCAGCCTGAAGGTAAGCAAGGCTAAAAATGGTAAATCAAGAAGGCATGACTACAGATAGGCATCCTCCTTGGTCATCCTTTGTTTATTATAGACATTTTACCACATGCTTCTCTGACATACAATCCACATGTACGAACTTAAAGCAAATCAGACAGCAATGACTCTTAAACTGACCAAAAAGCAGAATTCCACAGGGAGTCCGAATCAACAGCCAGGACCATAAAAGAAGATCCTGCCATTTTGGGCGCCATCCAAGCCGAGACAGACTAACTCCTAACATCGAAAATAAAGAACGCTTGTAAGAGATAACTATTAACATTAACGGTTAGGCAGTTTTACCAAGACAAATGGGTTCGGAGATGGATCGGATCTTGAGTCTCACAAGGAAAATCATGAGTTAACACCAAAGGGGGTTTCTTTACTTTGTTTCTTTTCTTTTCTGTTGAGAGTCTCGTTTTTTTAAAGTTAAGTTTTGCTGCAAAGCTTCTGTCAATGACGCTTTAGTCTTTGCTCGCCTCAAACTTTAGCCACGAGGACCCACTAACACACTAACTGATGACCTAGACGTCATTCTAGATGCGAACAGACCTCCAGAAAATCAATGAAACCCCTTTTCAACAAGGACGCCACAGAAGGGAATCCCCATCAACGACACAAACAACAAAAGCAAGTAACGCCTCCAGATTCTAGCTGAACTGGTGTACTGATATAAATTGTAATAAACAGTGCTTGAAGTGGAAAAAAATGAAGTGCTGGTACTCACCAAAGGGGCGGGGCTTTGGAGGGGGATTTAGGCCTAGTCAATAATTCAAGAAGGTCCATATTTTAAAGCTCTTTCTGACTTGCCTTAAAACTAACATATAGGTCTTTTAATTATTTAACTATTGCATTTGTTACGATAAGGGTTTAAGACCATTGACGGCTCCTCATCACCATGCAGGCCGATGTTAACTTTTTCCTTTCTTGTTTTTAATCTATAGCATTTGTTTGGAAAAATAGCAACACAGTTAGAAACTATAGCTACAACATGCCACAGGTGTAATATACATCTTTAGTGAAAAATCTATTCCCTTAACTGATTATCTATTATGAATTCTACAACTAGTCAAAATTTACCACAATAAATACAATTGAACGAGTAAATGTGGTCATCATGAGTTTAAAAAGCTTGCAGGATGAGGTTTTCCCCTCTTTTCATCAGCCATTTTAGTGGCTGTTTTAGATGCTGCTGGACTTTCTCCATAGCGTTTTACTACATTCTCAATAGCATTCAAATGGGTCGCGCATTTTATCATCAGCGTCGCATAGGAACACTTTTGGAGCGTGCTGGTAAACGCACCTACAGTGATTCGCACACCACTTAATTAAACAATTGGGCTTCAGTCACAGTCATATTGCACATAAAGCAAGATGTAGCGGTACGCAAGAAAAAGTGCAGGAACGCTTAAGAATAAAATATGGAAGTGCCGCCCGTCTTCGAGCACTGGTAATAAACCTGCCTAAGAAACAGAAGGGTTAAATTATTAGAGTGATGGTTTGTTCAGGTCAGGTCTTATAAATTACATGTATTGCTAGAAACTTGGTATTTCATCATTTCATTTTCTTAAAACGAATCATTTCCTCAATTTATTTATTTCTGCAACTCTTGTGAATGAGTGTAATTAGATATTAGTTTCTGTGTATTAGAACAGTTCAATAAAGTCTCATGGTATTTAAATAGAAGTGTCTTGTGTTATGCACTTATAATTTAATGTAAAACTTAAACTGCTTATAATAGAATTCTCACTATATTTTAGATATTAATATCTGCTACAGAGTTAATAGTTGAGGCCCGTTCAATTGAGCGCTGGATTCTTTGTTCGGCTGTAAAATAAGAGATTTTGTCAAATATCCCTACAAAATTAATGAATTCCCTTTGAGATAAATCTCTTACACATATCACCAACCTAAACACTGGACAACAGCAACAACTTCATTAATGAGGTTACGCCGGGAGAGATTCTGCAGAATAAAAGCAGTAAAAGCAACTAACACACAAACAAACATAATGGGAAGTGCTTTAGAAGAAAGCAAGGCTGAGAGCCATGCATACACCTGCCAAGTCTCCTGCTAGTCAACACCCAGTCCTTGTGAGACAAATGGTGCCTAATCAAGACCAGAATGAAATACTGTGGTGTTAAAGACTGCAGCATTGGCTTCCTGATCAAGACATGGCTGACTTCCTTGATCTGGATCTCTTGATGTTGTATTTTAAGCAGGACATGGATCCCTAGATCAATGTCCTTTCTTTTCCCTGGAACAGCATTCCTAATCAATCAATTATAGCCCCAACCTTTCCCTTAACCCAACTGAAACCATATCCAAAATAAGAGAAATGTATGGATGATAATGTTTTTCAAGCCAACCTCGACACTTATCTTACCCCCAAAATCTAACAGAAATATTGTTTCAGGACAAACAAGGATGATAATGTAAGAATACTTACGTTAGGCCTGGACCACACAATATAGCCAGTTTACGCATTCAGTGTTCATCACTAGAACAAAACAACTGAATCAAACAAATTGAAGGGAAGATGCGTGTTTCTTTTTTATTAGCAGTTAGTGTGACAATACGAATACTGCCTGCCAAACCTAGTGAAGTATATTTTGCCATTAGAAATGCAACATGGATTTCTATTGCTTTCATTTATCATTAAAACTAATTTTATAATGAATAAGGAATTTTGTTGTTCTAGAGGGGAACATTAAGCACAATATTCTTAAAATAGCAAAAGCAAATAATTCAGTAGCATGTGAGGATTTAGACTTTTGGATTAGACCCTTGTGAAAAATAAGAAGTGCACTCACTTTTAAAAAGTACATGTTTAAAATACCACCTTTTGTAATTTAAAATTCAGCTCTTGTTGTACAATCTGTACATTTCTAGCATCAGTTAATACTTGGACTTATAAAAGGGATTGGAAAGAACACAACACAATCAATCACTTTGCCTTTTTTTCTATGCCCTTTTCCATTTCAACAAAGCGCTTGATCTGGCTAAAAGAACAACCTCTTGCACATCTCACATGTGTGTAACATGAACATTCAATGAAGGACAATCATCCATTGAGGGTCATTTACCTAGGCAAACAGCAAATTAATTTTTGAGACATAAGAGCAAGAAACATGACATTGCTTGATAAATGTGACATGAGTCAATCAGTGCTCATAGTACATATCAGAGAACTTGCAATTCAAAACTGACTTCTAAATCTAGATCTACCTTTTATACTTGAGGTATTAGGAAAAAACTGATCAAACAAAAACATACACAGGAAGACACAAATGGTTAATTAATGATAGAATAATATTTGTTCACACCTAAACTATGTCTACATTGGAAGTGACCAACTTTGGATCATGCCACAAAGAAACATTCTGGAAAGCTGCAAACCAAAGACCAGCTATGAGCTTAAAGGGATAGTTTATGCATATTATGCATAATTACATGCAACTAACCCTTAAGCAAATCCTAATCCTACCCTAACCCTATAGTAAGTACATGTAGATAATTATTATTGCTCAGTACTTAAATATATAATTACACTGTAACAAAGACACCTTAAAATAAAGTGTAACCAACTTTCGTTCATCTTCAGAACCCAAATGAAGATCGTTTTGATTAAAATCTTAGAGCTTTCTGTCTCTCTATTGACAGCTAGACAACTAATATTTTGACGCTTCTAAAAGTTCATAAAGAGATCGTAAAACGAATCCATATGAATCCAAATTTGAATCTGAAAAGACACGTTCGCTTTATGATGAACAGAAGCTTTTATTCACATCAGTGAACATAAACAAAAGCTCAACTGAACCTGTTTAATGCACAAGAAGGAACCTCATTGGTTCTCGCTGAAGCTCAAACGTGATGCGTAACACGAGAATGAACCTCATTGGTTCTCGCTGAAGCTCAAACGTGATGCGTAACACGAGAAGGAACCTCATTGGTTCTCGCTGAAGCTCAAACGTGATGCGTAACACGAGAATGAACCTCATTGGCTCTCGCTGAAGCTCAAAGCGTGATGCATAACACGAGAATGAACCTCATTGGTTCTCGCCGAAGCTCAAAGTGATGCGTAACACGAGAATGAACCTCATTGGTTTTCGCTGAAGCTCAAACGTAATGCGTAACACGAGAATGAACCTCATTGGTTTTCGCTGAAGCTCAAACGTGCGTAACACAAGAATGAACCTCATTGGCTCTCGCTGAAGCTCAAACGCGTGATGCGTAACACGAGACTGAACCTCATTGGCTCTCGCCAAGCTCAAACGTGATGCGTAACACGAGAAGGAACCTCATTGGTTCTCGCTGAAGCTCAAACGTAATGCGTAACACGAGAAAGAACCTCATTGGTTCTCGCTGAAGCTCAAACGTGATGCGTAACACGAGAATGAACCTCATTGGTTCTCGCTGAAGCTCAAATGTGATGCGTAACACGAGAATTAACCTCATTGGATCTCGCTGAAGCTCAAACGTGATGCGTAACACGAGAATGAACCTCATTGGTTCTCGCTGAAGCTCAAATGTGATGCGTAACACGAGAATGAACCTCATTGGTTCTCGCTGAAGCTCAAACGTGATGCGTAACACGAGAATGAACCTCATTGGTTCTCCTGAAGCTCAAATGTGATGCGTAACACGAGTGAACCTCATTGGCTCGCCAAGATCAAACGTGATGCGTAACACGAGAAGGAACCTCATTGGTTCTTGCTGAAGCTCAAACGTAATGCGTAACACGAGAAGGAACCTCATTGGTTCTCGCTGAAGCTCAAACGTGATGCGTAACACGAGAAGGAACCTCATTGGTTCTTGCTGAAGCTCAAATGTGATGCGTAACACGAGAAGGAACCTCATTGGTTCTCCCTGAAGCTCAAATGTGATGCGTAACACGAGAGTCAACCTCATTGGCTCTCGCAAGCTCAAACGTGATCGTAACATGAGAAGGAACCTCATTGGTTCTTGCTGAAGCTCAAATGTGATGCGTAACACGAGAAGGAACCTCATTGGTTCTTGCTGAAGCTCAAACGTGATGCGTGACCACAGATTGAACCTCATTGGCTCTCGCTGAAGCTCAAAGCGTGATGCGTAACATGAGAATGAACCTCATTGGTTCTCGCTAAAGCTCAAAGCGTGATGCGTAACATGAGATGGAACCTCATTGGCTCTCGCTGAAGCTCAAACGTGATGCGTAACACGAGAATGAACCTCATTGGTTCTCGCTGAAGCTCAAATGTGATGCGTAACACGAGAATGAACCTCATTGGCTCTCGCGCTCAAACATGATGCGTAACACGAGAAGGAACCTCATTGGTTCTTGCTGAAGCTCAAGCGTGATCGTAACACGAGAATGAACCTCATTGGTTCTTGCTGAAGCTCAAGCGTGATGCGTAACACGAGAATGAACCTCATTGGTTCTTGCTGAAGCTCAAGCGTGATGCGTAACACGAGAATGAACCTCATTGGCTCTCATGTTTGAGCTTTTGTTTACCACAGCTGATGTGTGAATTGATGAATGTTTATTTGAGAATAAAAGCCTAAATTCAATCTGTTCATCATATAAAGTGATTGAGTCTCTTCATAAAATTAGACTTAACCGCTCAATCCATATGGATTAGTTTAAGATCTCTTTATGAACTTTATGAAGCGTCAGTGGTAGTTGTGTAGCTGTCAATGGAGAGACAGAGCTCTCATATTTCATCAATAAGATCTTCATTTGTGTTCTGAAGATGAACGGAAGTCTTACGGGTTTGGAACGACATGAGGGGGAGTAAATAATGATTAATGGTGAACTTTCCCTTTAATACTAAACTCAGAAACAGTAAAACGGGTGAATAACTTTTTATCCTTCATTATTTTTATACATATTCTTTTTTTCTTTCTTTTTTTGCATAGGAAATTGTACAATTTTTACACATAATACACAATAGTTGGTATGATGAATAGTTGTTTGATGTTGATTAAAAAACAATCTACAGTCAATAGAACTACTCTGGTGCACTTTGCAGCTTTGTTGATAATAATGGTTATGACTTATGATCTTGTGTTGTTGCATCTCTGCGTGACTTCCAGTGTAGACATCTTTAAGCCTCTAAAAAAGTGTCATATTCTTCTGCATATTGTGTATTGTGCTTGTTTGGATAGATAATTTAGGACTTTAAATAAATAGCTGACCTTGGGGTAAGATGTGCCACATTTTGGGGTAAGATGTGCCACACCTACATATGTTTTAGGATGTCTGTTATCAACAGAAATTAGAATAAAAAGTCAATAACATGCAGCCACTTCTCCAAAAAAAGAAAAAGAAAAAGATAAAAGGCTTATGTGAAGGGGTTAGATGTTTGAATGGATAATATGTGAAACATTCACATTTCAAATAATAATAATAATACAAAATATTTTTTTTTAATTGAAAAATTATAACACACCCCAGTATTTTTTGCAGCACATTGTTCACATTGCCAGCCAGATAAAGGTATAATATTTAAAATATTTGAATGTAGTGAAACAATTTCTAATACTAAATACTAATTTAAATAGTATTGCAAACACTAATCACTATTTAATTCTATTAAATAAGTGGATAGAGTTAGGGTTCTTTTAAACTATTTGTTTCATAAATAAGTGGATAATCAAACAATTTGATGTTTGCTTTGACATAAAATGTACATGCAAAAAAATGCGTTATCTCAATAACAGGCACCTGTATTATATAATTGACGCTTTCTAAATGTGTAGTAATTTGACAACAAATTGTGCTGACACATCTTACCCACAGTGACACATCTTACCCCACTCTCTACATCTTTGAGCTACGAAACTATTCTAAAATGTTTCAGAAGGTGACTTTGGAAATCTGGCTTTAATTCAGATCAATACATAGAAAAACTGGAGACTTACCTGAGTCACAGATAGTTAAAGCACTGTTTAAACAAAAACACTAACACTACACTAAACATCAAATCCACAACACAACACACACACACACACTATGTAATGATCACTATCACAACACATGTACACGTACGGTACACCACAAGCACAGATGTGAAACAAAACACAGATGAACCTGAACAAACTGAACCTCACTCACCACTCAGATTCAGCTCTCACTGCACAACATGGAAAGATGTGGATAATGTGAACATCAACACACGTCAGTGCATGCACAGGGTGTCTGGATACAAATGTGTTCACATGATAAAGTGTTTGTGAGTAACACATCAAAACATGTGAAAGGTACACTTAAGAACCCACAGGTAAAATAGGTTCATTTTACTTTAAGCCTTATTGTATCCAACCCATACTTTATATGTAGTCTATGTTACTAAGGTGATGTGTTGGTAATCTTTTTTTTGCCCGTGGACTCTTTTTATGCTGTGGAGTACACTGATAAACGCAAAAATAATCCACACATCACAAAAACAGAACTCAAAATCTGAACGCAACCAAAAATATCTCAGAAAACGACTAGGTGAAACTGATAGAAAAACACAAATAAACCAACAAAAAACTTGTCCAGCCTGGACCACGACCACATCTACCGTCAAAAAAAGCCAGCACAACACCAAACAGTAATACGAAACTCTCAAATTAAACCAGAGTTTTGTTAAACTGAATGTTACATAAAAACTTTATGGTGCTAAAATCAAATTCACAAGAAAAAAACGTGGATGAAATTAGAACCACTACACCAAAAAACACTAACAACAATGACAGAAGCATATCTAGTGACAGATAACGTCCATATACAATATGTATATGTCTATATATAAATATATGAGAATAAAAATTTAGATATATGTTGCAGATATTTACTGTTTCATCATAGTGCCACACTCCCTGGCCATCCGGCAGCTCAGAGCTCACACTATTGTCCTGATCGATTAGCCAGCGATGAACGACGTGGGCCTAAAAGGACACACGACATAAACACAAGAAGCCATTAAAACTTCACACTTTTGAGGTAAAAAGAGAGAACGAGAGACAGATACAGAGAGAGAGAGAGAGCTACAGAGCTGGAAGAGAAAAGAGTCCCATCTATTTCTTAACATGAATTAAAAAAAGAGCCTACGCTTGAATTAGTCAGATCATATAATAAGAAAAGGCAGACAAACATGAAAAAGAGAGGCAGAATGAGAGGAAAGTGCAGAGAGAGGCACAGACAAATCCAGGGGGAAATTGATAGTTCTTAGGGTATTTAAAATGAGTTTCATTAAAGTATCAACTTTTTTTTCTTCTTCTCCACAATTCCTTTCAAGGAAGACAGTTCTCATTTGTGTTTCACCCCCCTATGGGAATATGTACTATAATCTTATTCCTATTAGAGGTGTAACGGTACAGAGAAGTCACGGTTCGGTACGTACCTCAGTTTTGGGGTCACGGTTCGATACGAGTTCAGTACATTTACATGTCCGGACCCTCCAGATTCCTGATTGCTTAAAATAAAAAATGAAGGAATTGGGGATTTATTACTCTACTTGATAGACTGACCAACGATGCGCGCTAAAATGCAATGGCTGGTTTCAAACGTATTGGTTTGAGTAACGTGTTGTGTGCTGACATTTTCTTTGCATGTGAGAGTTCATTAACAGGGATGCACAAAGTTCAATATTACGCTTTTTTCAAGAAACAGCAGCGAGATCACAGGACACAGTAAGTGAAGCGGCACCTGCGGCTTCCGATTTCCAGGACACATTGCATCGCTGGACTGTGGTGAGACTTCCACGACAGCACAATGCCAAATTATTTTGTCTCATTATAAATGTGAATAATTCAAAATACTCCTGTCATTTATGGCATGAATTATGGTCATACAGATAAGTATGGAAGCTTGTTTCTGCGACAGAATAAAACAAAAAAATGAAAAAGGTGATTGTGACTATCTCACAATTTTGACTTTTTTTAAACTCAGAATTGTGTGATATAAAGTCAGAATTGTGAGATATAAAGTCAGAATTGTGTGATATAAAGTCAGAATTGTGTGATATAAAGTCAGAATTGTGTGATATAAAGTCAGAATTGTGTGATATAAAGTCAGAGTTGAGAAATAAAGTCAGAATTGTGTGATATAAAGTCAGAGTTAGAAATAAAGTCAGAATTGTGTGATATAAAGTCAGAATTGTGTGATATAAAGTCAGAATTGCTAGATATAAAGTCAGAATTGTGTGATATAAAGTCAGAATTGTGTGATATAAAGTCAGAATTGCAAGATATAAAGTCAGAATTGTGTGATATAAAGTCAGAATTGAGTGATATAAAGTCAGAATTGTGTGATATAACGTCAGAATTGTGTGATATAAAGTCAGAATTGAGTGATATAAAGTCAGAGTTGCGAGAAATAAAGTCAGAATTGTGAGATATAAAGTCAGCATTGCTAGATATAAAGTCAGAATTGTGAGATATAAAGTCAGAATTGAGTGATATAAAGTCAGAGTTGCGAGAAATAAAGTCAGAATTGTGAGATATAAAGTCAGAATTGTGTGATATAAAGTCAGAATTGTGTGATATAAAGTCAGAGTTATGAGAAATAAAGTCAGAATTGTGAGATATTAAGTCAGAGTTGCGAGAAATAAAGTCAGAATTGTGAGATATTAAGTCAGAGTTGCGAGAAATAAAGTCAGAATTGTGAGATATAAAGTCAGAGTTGCGAGAAATGAAGTCAGAATTGTGAGATATTAAGTCAGAGTTGCGAGAAATAAAGTCAGAATTGTGTGATATAAAGTCAGAATTGTGTGATATAAAGTCAAATTGCGAAATAAAGTCAGAATTGTGTGATATAAAGTCAGAATTGTGTGATATAAAGTCAGAGTTGCGAGAAATAAAGTCAGAATTGTGAGATATAAAGTCAGAATTGTGTGATGTAAAGTCAGAATTGCGAGAAATAAAGTCAGAATTGTGTGATATAAAGTCAGAATTGTGTGATATAAAGTCAGAATTGTGTGATATAAAGTCAGAATTGTGTGATATAAAGTCAGAGTTGCGAGAAATAAAGTCAGAATTGTGTGATATAAAGTCAGAGTTGCGAGAAATAAAGTCAGAATTGTGTGATATAAAGTCAGAATTGTGTGATATAAAGTCAGAATTGCAAGATATAAAGTCAGAATTGTGTGATATAAAGTCAGAATTGTGTGATATAAAGTCAGAATTGTGTGATATAAAGTCAGAATTGAGTGATATAAAGTCAGAATTGTGTGATATAACGTCAGAATTGTGTGATATAAAGTCAGAATTGCAAGATATAGTCAGAATTGTGTGATATAAAGTCAGAATTGCAAGATATAAAGTCAGAATTGTGTGATATAAAGTCAGAATTGAGTGATATAAAGTCAGAGTTGCGAGAAATAAAGTCAGAATTGTGAGATATAAAGTCAGAATTGTGTGATATAAAGTCAGAGTTACGAGAAATAAAGTCAGAATTGTGAGATATTAAGTCAGAGTTAGAAATAAAGTCAGAATTGTGTGATATAAAGTCAGAATTGTGTGATATAAAGTCAGAATTGTGTGATATAAAGTCAGAGTTGAGAAATAAAGTCAGAATTGTGAGATATTAAGTCAGAGTTAGAAATAAAGTCAGAATTGTGAGATATAAAGTCAGAGTTATGAGAAATGAAGTCAGAATTGTGAGATATTAAGTCAGAGTTGCGAGAAATAAAGTCAGAATTGTGTGATATAAAGTCAGAATTGTGTGATATAAAGTCAGAATTATGAGAAATAAAGTCAGAATTGTGTGATATAAAGTCAGAATTGTGTGATATAAAGTCAGAGTTATGAGAAATAAAGTCAGAATTGTGAGATATAAAGTCAGAATTGTGTGATGTAAAGTCAGAGTTAGAAATAAAGTCAGAATTGTGTGATATAAAGTCAGAATTAGAAATAAAGTCAGGATTGTGAGATATAAAGTCAGAATTGTGTGATATAAAGTCAGAATTAGAAATAAAGTCAGAATTATGTGATATAAAGTCAGAATTGTGTGATATAAAGTCAGAATTGCGAGAAATAAAGTCAGAATTGCGAGATATAAAGTCAGAATTGTGAGATATAAAGTCAGAATTGTGAGCTATTAAGTCAGGATTGTGAGATATAAAGTCAGGATTGTGAGATATAAAGTCAGAATTGTGAGATATAAAGTCAGAGTTAGAAATAAAGTCAGAATTGTGTGATATAAAGTCAGAATTGTGAGATATAAAGTCAGAATTGTGAGCTATTAAGTCAGGATTGTGAGATATAAAGTCAGAATTGTGTGATATAAAGTCAGAATTGTGAGATATAAAGTCAGAATTGTGAGCTATTAAGTCAGGATTGTGAGATATAAAGTCAGAATTGTGTGATATAAAGTCAGAATTGTGAGATATAAAGTCAGAATTGTGAGATATAAAGTCAGAATTGTGAGATATAAAGTCAGAATTGTGTGATATAAAGTCAGAATTGCAAGATAAAGTCAGGATTGTGAGATATAAAGTCAGAATTGTGTGATATAAAGTCAGAGTTAGAAATAAAGTCAGAATTGTGAGATATAAAGTCAGAGTTGAGAAATAAAGTCAGAATTGTGAGATATAAAGTCAGAATTGTGTGATATAAAGTCAGAATTATGAGATATAAAGTCAGAATTGTGTGATAAAAAGTCAGAATTGTGAGATATAAAGTCAGAATTGTGAGATATAAAGTCAGGATTGTGAGATATAAAGTCAGAATTGTGAGCTATTAAGTCAGGATTGTGAGATATAAAGTCAGGATTGTGAGATATAAAGTCAGAATTGTGAGATATAAAGTCAGAATTGTGAGATATAAAGTCAGAATTGTGAGATATAAAGTCAGAATTGTGTGATATAAAGTCAGAATTGTGAGATATAAAGTCAGAATTGTGAGATATAAAGTCAGCATTGCTAGATATAAAGTCAGAATTGTGAGAAATAAAGTCAGAATTGTGAGATATAAAGTCAGGATTGTGAGATATAAAGTCGGAATTGCTAGATATAAAGTCAGAATTGCTAGATATAAAGTCAGAATTGCTAGATATAAAGTCAAAATTGTGAGATATCAAGTCAGAAATGCTAGATATTAAGTCAGAATTGTGTGATATAAAGTCAGAATTTTGTGATATAAAGTCAGAATTGCGAGATGTAAAGTCAGAATTGTTAGATATAAAGTCAGAATTGTGTGATATAAAGTCAGAAATGCTAGATAGAAAGTCAGAATTGCGAGATGTAAAGTCAGAATTATGCAGAAATAAAGTCAGAATTGTGTGATATAAAGTCCGAATTGTGTGATATAAAGTCCGAATTGTGTGATATAAAGTCAGAATTGTGTGATATAAAGTCAGAATTGTGTGATATAAAGTCAGAATTGTGTGATATAAAGTCAGAATTGTGTGATATAAAGTCAGAATTTTGTGATATAAAGTCAGAATTGTGTGATATAAAGTCAGAATTGTGTGATATAAAGTCAGAATTTTGTGATATAAAGTCAGAATTGCTAGATAGAAAGTCAGAATTGTGTGATATAAAGTCAAACTTGCGATATATAAAGTCAGAATTGCGAGATATAAAGTCAGAATTGTGAGATATAAAGTCAGAATTGCGATATATAAAGTCAGAATTGTGTGATATAAAGTCAGAGTTGTGAGATATAAAGTCAGAATTGCGAGATATAAAGTCAGAATTGTGTGATATAAAGTCAGAGTTGCAAGATATAAAGTCAAACTTGCGATATATAAAGTCAGAATTGTGTGATATAAAGTCAGAATTGCGAGATGTAAAGTCGGAATTGTGAGATATAAAGTCAGAATTTTTGCGAGTTATAATTTTTTATAATTATTGCGATCTACTGTATAAACTTTATATCTTGCAATTCTGAATATTTCTCTCAATTCTGAGAATTGTTACAGTCACTGACTGTAATTCATCGTCTAACTGTATGCACCGAACCGTGACGTCCATACCATGGCGATTCAGGATGAATACAGTACATGTAACGTTACACCCCTACTTCCTACTATTATGCAAACTGCAATTATGATAGAATTATAAAGATGCCGGCTAAAAGTCTAGATATTATATATTACCAGTGAGACAATGGAGACAAGCAATGTGTAATTGATTTACCCAACGCAATCTCAGTTTTCGTATGTATTTTACGAAAATTGTGATTCTACCACACATATATTTACTTATGTTTGCAGAAGCTAGTTGCAACAAACCCCTTAAATTAAGAAAACCGTTATTGAAAATATGTAAATAAATATAAAAAATGGCTTTCTAGGGGGTTAGTTGTAACCAGGCCCAGGTCAGTCAGAATCTGACGGAAAACAATAGCTGCGTTTACATGGACCCTAATAATCAGACTGTAATCGGACTAGTAGCACAGTCGGAACATAAAGTCCCATCTAACAATGTCAATCGGAATTAATTGGCAAGATCTGATTAAAATTTCATCCGGATTATAAGGGGTAGTGTGCATGTACAATGACGTAGAAATAGTGTAATGACGTATTTCACTAGTGTCCTGTCCTTCTGAAATTCTCTTTCCACTCATTGTCTGGCAGAGCAGGACAACTTCCCACCAGTCCTTGTTTTGGAATCTCACGACGTGGGTTTGGGCGTGGGATGGGACATTACTGCTTGATACAAGCAGCACGGATCAACGCTTCTGGTCGTCTCCTAATAAGGACCTGAAATAGATAAAAATTAAGTCTATTCTTTTTCAAACAAAGAAAAGGAGTATGGTTAATATGCAACAACCGCGGGAAATATATTCTTGAAGAGTGCGCATTTTAAAAAGATTAAATCCAAAGCTTGTGACATAAACGTGCACATCAACCCGATCACTTTATTCATCATTTATGTAAACACTACGTTCAGATTCATCAATCGAAATTAATTAATTCAGATTGAAGCAAAACGTGTCCATGTAAACGTAGCTATAGTCATAGTTATTCAATATACTGTAGAACAATGGTAATGCCAGGCTACTAAATAAAAGCATAAATATTTTTAGTCTTAAAACAGAAACATGGTGTACTGACTTTTTTCCTTGCACCAGTAAATGTTCATATCTTTACCTCAGTTTGAAACATTCTGTCAAGCAAACTTCATGTTTGAATGATGCAAAACATGGAAGTCATTTCAGCCACAAATGATCCCAGTGAAGATAAGTACCAAAAACACTTATTTTGCGATTGATTTTATCTCACAAATGACAGGAAACTATATATATATTGGTAAACCAACCCTTTAAATGAGTTCATAACAGCACCAGAGTGACATTATGGGATGTGTGAAAAGAATAGGTATAGTGACATTTCCTTTTGAGAGTGTGTTAATGTTTCTAATGCCTTTAATCACTCAAAAAGTGTATATTTAATTTCTGCTGACATATTCATAACTTTTTAGAAACAATATGTTCATCTGCTGACGCACTCCACCATCACCCGCCTTCATGCTTTTCTAGCACACAATATGCAACACACTCAGTCTCACACACACAATACGTTTCTCAACAGAAGTCACTCGAACCACCCAAATTCTCTTACGCTGCAGACTGTAGCAAAGGACAGTCGCAGTCAGCCAATGAGAGAACAGAAGGTCAACGAGAGAACAGAACATGAGGAAGGGAGGGTTTAAGCTGGTGTTCATGAGATGCAATAAAGGAGGGTGGTGGATTGTCATTCAAATAATGTGTAGGACACAAAAAGTATGGCAAGAGAAAGGGCATTTTCTACATTTCATTACTTTAATTGCTCTAAAAATAAAAAGTAATCAACATTTTTGTCCCTAGCATTGCTATCTAATATCTCCAGGTAGTTTAAAAATACCAAAATCTGGAATAATAAAGTAATTTCAGCTTTTTATCTCACAATTTGGACTTATTTTATATCTAATAATTTTGAAAAAGAAAAGAAAACAATTGGAAACTTGGGACAGTAAAAAGCACTCCCTACACCTACCCCTAACCCCAAACCCCTTACTCCTAACCCCTAACTTCAAACCCCTAACTCCTAACCTCAAACCCCTAACTCCTAACCCCTAACCTCAAATCCCTAACTCCTAACCCCAAACCCCTAACTCCTAACCCCTAACTTCAAACCCCAAACCCCTAACTCCTAACCTCAAACCCCTAACTCCTAACCCCTAACCTCAAATCCCTAACTCCTAACCCCAAACCCCTAACTCCTAACCCCTAACTTCAAACCCCAAACCCCTAACTCCTAACCTCAAACCCCTAACTCCTAACGACCAAAACCCCTAACTTCAAACCCCAAACCCCTAACTTCAAACCCCAAACCCCTAACTCCTAACTTCAAACCCCAAACCCCTAACTTCAAACCCCAAACCCCTAACTCCTAACCTCAAAACTCTAACCCCCATCTTCAAACCCCTAACTTCAAACCCAAACCCCTAACTCCTAAACCCAAGCCCCTAACTTCAAACCCCTAACTCCTAACCCCAAACCCATAACTCCTAACCCCAAACCCCTAACTCCTAACCCCTAACTTCAAACCCCAAACCCCTAACTCCTAACCCCAAAACCCTAACTCCTAACCCAAACCCCAAACCCCTAACTCCTAACCCCAAACCCCAAACCCCTAACTTCAAACCCCAAACCGCTAACTCCAAACCCCAAACCCCAAACCCCTAACTTCAAACCCCAAACCCCTAACTCCTAACCCCAAACCCCTAATTCCTAACCCCAAACCCCTAACTTCAAACCCCAAACCCCTAACTCTTAACCCCTAACTTCAAACCCCAAACCCCAAACCCCTAACTCCTAACTCCTAACCCCTAACCCCTAACTTCAAACCCCAAACCCCAAACTCTTAACCCCTAACTTCAAACCCCTAACCCCTAACCCCTAACCCCTAACTCCTAACCCCTAACCTCAAACTCCAAACACCTAACCCCTAACCCCTAACCTCAAACCCCAAACACTTAACCCCTAACTTCAAACCCCAAACACCTAACCCCTAACCTCAAACACCTAACCCCTAACCTCAAACCCCAAACACCTAACCCCTAACCTCAAACCCCAAACACCTAACCCCTAACTTCAAACCCCAAACACCTAACCCCTAACCTCAAACACCTAACCCCTAACTTCAAACCCCAAACACCTAACCCTAACCTCAAACCCCAAACACCTAACCCCTAACTTCAAACCCCAAACACCTAACCCTAACCTCAAACCCCAAACACCTAACCCCTAACCCCTAACCTCAAACCCCAAACACCTAACTCTTAACCCCTAACCTCAAACCCCAAACCCCACCCAATAAATGCTTTTATTATTATTATTATTATTATTATAAAAAAAATTCGTTGGGCACTTTATTTCCAATTTTAGAACATTTTCTTCATTTTTATTGAAAGTAAATGCCTTTCTGATGTGATGGGAAAAGGGAGAAGAGCGAGCTCAGCAAACGGCGGATTCGAACCCATGTTGATTGCATCAAAACCAAGAGCCCTAAGCCTTATACCCTTTACTGACTGAAGACATTGAAATACACAAGTCTTTTTTTTAATCTTGTTTGGCCCAACCAGGCATTGTTAGGCGGCGCTAGTGCGAATAGCACTTGCCAACAAGGCACACTATTTGCACTTAGTGTAAATAGACACTCCTTTTTTATCTTTTATTCTGTTTTTTTGAGTCAGAAGTTGACATATCGAACCGTTCGAACAGATGTTCAAAGCACTAAAAAGCTGCAAGGTTTGGAAATTCACCAGTCAAATGGCTTATTTTTAGTTGTCTCTGCTGTGACATGAGAGGGGGGTTGGAAGTCACCATGAAATTAAAAATGAAAATTCTTATTTCTTAAAAAAAAATGCATTCTGTCTAGACTCCAGAAAGGCACTATAACTATCATGTGAGCTATTTCAGGAGAGAGAAACGGAGTCAGCAACACCTGTTCTGCAGAGAGCAGTAACAATAGTCCTCTTACTCTTATGGACTAGCAGTAACACTATAACACAGACATCATAAATCATTTCCCCAATGCAGTTCTGTACACTTATCACCTGATATGTGCAGTTATAGCGCTGTGCCATGCATAAGGGAGGCGTGACATGGCTCTGTACCTTAACACTCTATCATAATTCTCTTATAATTCTGTTGACATCAGATGTGACAATCAATCAAAAATAACAGCTAATCAGAAGAGTGTGTGGGCGGAGTCTCTCTGCAAGTGAAATTTACGAAATGCATAAATACAATCAAATGAACAAATCAATGGTGTTTCTGACAACACAAACTACCTTATAACCAATCATTGCAGCGTGTGGGCGGGGCTTTAGAATATCATTAACTCCTGTGAAGCAGGAGAGTCTCAAGAGAAGCCAGGTTATCCCGCTAGTATTTTTCTGTTGATATGAAAAATCAGGAAGATTTATCAATATAGCGGGTGAATTATTTATACGATGTATATTACAATGTTATGATGAACTATATGCCTTTCTCCACTGAGGTTCAATGATCAAAGCATTTCTAAGGATGCTGACTGATACTGAAGGCAGACTGAGATGACGATCAGGAACATGATTTGTGTAACATTAGCAACACATTATTAGCGGTTTAATAACAGTCAAACAATAATCATATTAATTACCATTATGTGTCCGATGTTGTAGAGAGTGATACCACTGTGCAACGTTTACAACAGAAAGTTGGCCGACTGTATTTCTGAGGGGGCGTGTCTAATTTGCATATTCATGAATCCATGTATACTAAATGAAGCAAGGGTGTAGAGTTAGCTATTTTAAGGCACAACAATTTTTTTTTCACAGGGAAAAACATTACTTTAAATATGTCATTTTGTAGACCAAAGATGAGTTTCAAGGGATAAAATGATTGACTACAGGAGACTAAGAGTCTGTGCTTCTAGCATGTTATATGTTTGGCAACAGTTCTTCTAACCCTAATTGAAGGAGTGCTTAGCTTTTCATTCCTTAAACAACCATGTAGGAAGACACATCATGGCCATATTCCAGGATGACAATATCAAGATTCATCCGGCTCAAATTGTGAAAGAATGGTTGGGAGGGAGCATGAAGAACCACCATTTTCACAATTATTTCCATCAAGAGGTGCATACACATTTTTGGTCAAGATCTGCAACTCTGTCCAGCACTCTGTAAAGTCTCCTCCACATCCCAAAGACTCTCAATGAATTTAAAGGACAACAAGAAGATACTTTATAAAGACAGTACATATACAGTACAGTACGCGTATACAGACAGAAGCCATCTTGCAAAACAGTCTCGACGAGTCGAGCCACGAGCGTTGTGCTAAGTGATGAACTGTGACTTGGAATCTCATACAAGTATATGGTCCGCTGTTTCCGGAAGAAAGCACTGAAAGCAACAGAGAGAAAAAAAAAATAATAATTCAAAACTCACCAAAAACAAACTTAATTCCCATCGACCAGCTCACTTAGCACAGCGCTTGTAGTTGACTCGTCGAGACTGTTTTGCAAGATGGCTTCTGTCTGTATACGCGTAATGTACTGTCTTTATGAAGTATCTTCTTATTAAACTGTTTGTACACTTACAACGTTCTCAATGCTTCGGTTTGCATGTAGGGACCCTCATTATGCTACCGTGTTAGTGTGAGGCTATTTTAAGCCTTGTTACTGGTATTAACTAGCGATTTAATTGTACGTATTCTGTACCCCATAAACTAGCGTTAAAAGCTAATCTGTTTTAAAACTCTTTACATTTGATTTTCATGAAAACGCTTCCCAGAGAACGATCTGCTCGGTAACCTTGTGATAATTACCCCTAGGTTCATTTTTCACCGGAGTTGTCCTTTAAGTCTGGACCCAGAGGAGCCAATTCATGTGTGGAAATGATTCTACATGCTCACCATTCCTTCACAATTCATTTCCCCAGCACTTCATATAAACCTCCACATGTGAACGGTAATTTACCAAGGCAGGGAATCTATCTTATATATAGTATTATGAAGTTCCTCATACTTTACTTCCACTGTCAGTTTGTTTAAAACAAAGTATACAGGTTTGTGGCTTCTGTACATTTTTCGGAGAGTGAACACTGAAGGAGCTTATAATAAGATGACGGGGGAGGGGCTCAGCAGATTTCTCCCTAATGAATAATTCAGTAGTGGAAGCTGCCAGCTCATGCAGACTTACTGCATCAGCAAACAGAGAGACGCAGCTCACAAACAGGCAGTGCAGAGACAAGAAGGGGGAGCTGTTAGAAGTTCCCATCTGCCTTTAGATATTCAAACAAGACATTACTTATCACTGATGGTATCATCTACGTGAACTGCTTTTATTCAAGTCAAAAATATGATTTAAAATCACTGAATCCACCAAAAGCACATTCGTTTAAATGTTTAAGCGTCACATCAGCAGGGCCGTGCACAGACATTTGGAGGGACAGTGGCCCAAACCAAAAAAAAGGGGCACTATAACATAAAGTTGAGTATCATCTTAATCTAGAGAATAAATCACAAACCTTTTACAGTCATATTGTAAATAAAATTGTTAGGCTTTAGTGCTAATTCAATTTATGTTTTTGTAATAATGCTTCTAAAAGGTTGATTCTGCGCAAATTTGATGATCTTATATTTAATGCTATTTAAAATGTAGATAAGAATCGCTTAAATTATTGAATATATTTTGTAGACAAAGGTCTGGTTAATGATTGTCAGTTTTGTTCAAACAACAGTTTTTGAATAACGGAAGAATATGTAAAAGTATGGTGTTTGGGGTAAAAGGCATCATATTTAATATGATCATAAACAGCGGCTGACTTTCACATGACATGCTCAGACTCAGATTGTAATATAATATATTAAGTTGGGTGTCTACCTAAGAGATAATCAACATATTTATAATGAAACCATCATATTTTAAAATATGATAATAATCATCATATAATAAACATATTTTTAGCCTATAAAGCTTATTAAATTATTATGGGATCTCATTCAATGCTTTCAGAATCTTTACTTTAAAACAATAGTTTCTGTATTTTTGAAATATATTTTTATATTAACATCTTTTAATATTTATTGAACAATAATTTGTTTATTTATCAAAATAAACATAGTACATAGTACAAACTTTGCTAACAAGATATTTTTTAAACAAGTATTAACTTAGACATGATTAAAAAGCACATTTTTCTTGGGGTGTGCCTTTAGCCCCATTGTACGCTACGATACAACTAATGTAGAACATTTATAGTATATTACCTTTTTTAATTGTATATACTACATGGTATATATATATATATATATATATATATATATATATATATATATATATATATATATATATATATATATATATATATATATATATATATATATTATGTTGTAGATACTAGTATTAACTCAGAAACTTGATTATAATGGGAATTGTACTTTATAGGAGTTAAAGTGTGACAAACTGTCTAAATATTCTATATGATGATTTACCCGAATCCATATTTGCAAAGTTGAATGGGCTTTAGCCTCCCTTTTTGAGTCCATTAGTCTTCTTTTTTTCTGAAATCATTGTTTTAAGTATACAAAGTGTGCTGATAAGAGCAAATGTTGTGTTATTTATATTAGATCAGAACAAGTACAATAATTTGATAAGACAATTGTCTAAAAAATTTAAGACAACTTGTGCAAAATATTCACGTTCTGGACAGAACATGAATATTTTGCACAAGTTGTTAGCACTATTAGAAGACCAGAGCAAAACATTACTGACAGAAATACAATACAAAACAAAGAAATACAAAAACAAACTACCACATTACTAATTCCGCGGATAAATCACTGTCTGTAATGTGGATTGTGGATGACATAATGGAACTGAGAGCGGGCACAGAGTGTGAGCGATGCTGCGGGAAAACACGTAGCGGATTAGCGGAATTAGTGGATTTTTAGCGGAACAGAACACATTTATGGGAATCCTCTGAGGGTAAGTGAGGGAAGGGGGCAAGAGGGGCACCTAAGCCAATGAGGGCAGAGGGGCAGTGGCTCTAGCCACCGGGCCACCCCCCTGTGCACGGCCCTGCCTCTGAGGGTCAGTGAGGGAAGGGGGCAAGAGGGGCACCTCAGCCAATGAGGGCAGAGGGGCAGTGGCTCTAGCCACCGGGCCACCCCCCTGTGCACGGCCCTGCCTCTGAGGGTAAGTGAGGGAAGAGGGCAAGAGGGGCACCTCAGCCAATGAGGGCAGAGGGGCAGTTGCTCTAGCCACCGGGCCACCCCCCTGTGCACGGCCCTGCCTCTGAGGGTCAGTGAGGGAAGGGGGCAAGAGGGGCACCTCAGCCAATGAGGGCAGAGGGGCAGTGGCTCTAGCCACCAGGCCACCCCCCTCTGCACTGCCCTGCATATCAGGTAGGAATATCTCTTTAAGGTACGTTAAGGTAAAGTCATTTAATAACAGCACTGCCTTGGTAACAGATATGCACTTATTTTAGTCATTTGCTTCAAGGAGGAAAATGCTAAGATCATTCATGTATTGGAAATGAAATGACTGGATGTGGATTGATTTCGTTTGCCCCACTGACAAACATTTATTTATTTAGGATTGCTGAACACAGAACTGTAGTTTGGGCTCTTCTAGTGTAGCTATAACTGTTATGCTGCTCTAAGCTCTTCTCGATGGACATAAAAGTCAATGCATGTCAGCAATGTAATTTTTATTTTCTTTACTTATTCCTTACAAGTACTGAAACAAAAAGACTTTGAAAGAAATCTAAAACTTTTATTCAACAAGGATGCATTACATTAAACAGAAGTGGCAGTAAAGACGTTTATTATGTTGCAAAATGTTTTAAATAATACTGTTCTCTGAACTTTTCCATTTATCAAAAAAATCTACTGATTCAGCAGTATTGTCGTTACATTAAATTACATTTTAAAATTTATTTTAAATTGAATAATATTTCACAATATATTTACAGCATTTTTGGTTAAATGAATGCATATATACTGTATATATAATATTTACTGTGTGTGTGTGTGTGTGTGTGTGTGTGTGTGTGTGTGTGTGTGTGTGTGTGTGTGTGTGTGTGTGTGTGTGTGTGTGTGTGTGTGTGTGTGTGTGTGTGTGTGTGTGTGTGTGTGTGTGTGTGTGTGTGTGTGTGTGTGTGTGTGTGTGTGTGTGTGTGTTTAAATAAATGTCTCTTAATACTTGTTACAATTTAGTTCTTAATTTAATGGACACACACACACACACACACACCCACACCCACACATATACACATACACACACACACATATATATATATATATATATATATATATATATATATATATATATATATATATATATATATATATATATATATATATATATATACACAAATATCCATTCAATTAAAACTAAACTTTAACAAGTTTGAAAATAAAGTGAAATGTAAAGTAAAATTAAAAAGGATATTACATTCTCAGACAAACAAGAACAATTCATGTGCAGAATATATATATAGGCTTACTATATGATTTCTATAAAAAGTAAGTGTTTAGACAGAATTAGCTGCATAATCAGAGCAGATGGTTCTGTTTGAAGGAAAAAAGAGTTGCTGACAGAGGACGAGAGGAGTTTCCTGCAGCAGTTGTTTATGGTTTATCAGTGACTTACAGAGGCGCGAGAGCCCTCCCCGACACCCTGATCCAGCTCTCGCTCTTTTTTTACATGAGGGAAGCCCGTCTTTCCCAAACTATTTTCATCAGACACTGCATTAGCATGATAAAACATTGGCAGAAGAATAGACAGTAACAAAGAACCAAATGCACTGATTTTCAGAGCCTATTTTCATCTTTCCTTCCCTTTTTGCATGAGAGGCCTGGGTATTATTCATGTCAGAGCATCATAATTGCCTTTCAGACTACCTCTTTTGTGCTAGCTCTTGAGCCTTAGCAATCGCTTTTTGAGTCTCGCTCTCTCTCACACACACACACATGCACTCTCTCTCTTTCATTCAAATTCACAGACACACATTGTACACACACATTTTATAAATGTTTTTGAATATACTGCTGAATAACTCGGAAAAACTCCATTTAATACATAGTAATAAAATATACATAATATTCAAATCTGTCACTATACACTGTGAAATCTTTGATCCATGATGACATTGTGAATGCGTGCAAAAATATATAATTTTAGGACATTTGATCTAACATTTAATAATTTTAACTGCCCATTTCTGAATGTGTCTGAATGTCTAACCGCAGCACATTTTTGTTTTTGACTGCATTGACTACATCAATCAAAATGGAGATTCATTTATTAAATATACTTATACTTGAGCACTGTAACTAACTCAGAGATGTCCACCATTCATGTACTAATAGCAGAATAATACAGGAGTTCATAAATGCTTAGTCATGAAATGCCAAAAGTGATCAATAAACAGAAAATTGGTATACCCTTTCAGAAGTGGTTAAGTCTGTACTTGAATGTTATCTTACTACAGTATATCAAAAATAACTTGCCAGATTGCCCCATATACAATGAATTTGTACAATTTCTAAACAAAATATAAGGGTTATGGGTGCCGTCAGGGCATTGCTAGGTGTTTTAAGTGGTTTTTAGTGCATGTGTTTTCTAGGGTGTTCCAGGTTGTTGTTCACTGGCCCAGGGCAAAAGTATTAACCGCCAATCTCTATAATAGTCCAGTCTGTAGCAGGTATGGCTCAGGTCCCTCCTTCAAAGCTCATTTATGAGATTTGAATTTTTTTTTATCCCACACCAAGGTGCCAGATTAACAGCTTGTGCTTGCGCAAACCCTCTGTTGGCGTTAAAAAACTACTGTCAGGATTTACTAAAGACACGCAGTGAAAAATTAGCACTGAAAAGGCGTGGACAGGGTTATTTTTGTGGCTGATCTTATTGCATATGCATTTGTAGGAGTTTCCCTTTAAGACACAGCATTTATGGGAGGAGAGAATTTAAATGAATCAAGCAAGGTGATTTACTAAAGGTTGCGCTTGTCAATTTACTGGTGTTTGTGCCAGTATTTACCGCCCCAAAGAAAGCATGTCTCAAACCAGACGCTAATTTGTGCTGCTCTTGGTAGATTGTGTTGGTCATTATGGAAATGGCCCGGCCGCATCTGTGTTCTCTAATTTGCGCGTCATCAGTAGATCAAGCGCAAAACTTTCCACTCTCATCGCCGCTTTTATGGGATTTCGCTCTGACGCTAATTTGTCCTGTTTGGTAAATCTGGCCCTTAGTGTAAAGTCTGATCACTTAATTTGTGTCCCAAATGACACACTATACACTATAAACTTATGCACTATATACTCAACTATGTAGTGTATGAATTGTATAAGGTTATTTTGTCATTCCGGCTCATAGTCTGATAGTCCCTCCCCCTCCGCCATGTAATTAAAGCTGCGACAGGTTAATTAAGTGCAGTCATCTGGGTATTTAAAGTGTACTTTTTCTATTTGGAATAGCACACACTGCTCGTACTCGCACTATTTATACTACAAAATGTCATAGAACAGTGCATAGGTACGCAAATTGGGACGAACATTTAGAACAGTATCAAAATTCTCCTCAGCATAAGACATACAGCAGATGTACTAAGTCACACTGGAAAATATTTATAGCATAGTAGATAGATTGGTAACACTTTACAGTAAGGTTTCATTCCTTAACATTATAAACTACAATATTTAACATAAACTAACAATAAACAGTAATTCTATAGCATTTAAGGTTATTTTCAACATTTACAGATACATTAAAAAAAATAATATTAGCTAATTAGTTAATGAACAAACTTTGAAAATTGCATTTTTATTAACACAAAGACTATTAAACACTGTTAAAAAAATACTGTGTTTAGTCCATGTTAATTAATCTATTCACTAATAAACAAATGTGGCCTTGTGTGCTCAGCAACACAGACAATAATACTTGCAAATTCCTCTTCTCTGCGTTCAGCCAAACACATCTCTTTCTAATCATTTATCGACTCGATCACATGATCCGCTCTGTGCTGTCGTGTCTCTGTATCGACTCGATCACATGATCCGCTCTGTGCTGTCGTGACTCTGGACCGACTCGATCACATGATCGGCTCTGTGCTGTCGTGTCTCTGTATCGACTCGATCACATGATCGGCTCTGTGCTGTCGTGACTCTGGACCGACTCGATCACATGATCCGCTCTGTGCTGTCGTGTCTCTGGACTGACTCGATCACATGATCCGCTCTGTGCTGTCGTGACTCTGGACCGACTCGATCACATGATCCGCTCTGTGCTGTCGTGACTCTGGACCGACTCGATCACATGATCCGCTCTGTGCTGTCGTGACTCTGGACCGACTCGATCACATGATCCGCTCTGTGCTGTCGTGTCTCTGTATCGACTCGATCACATGATCCGCTCTGTGCTGTCGTGTTCTGTATCGACTCGATCACATGATCCGCTCTGTGCTGTCGTGACTCTGGACCGACTTCGATCACATGATCCGCTCTGTGCTGTCGCCGCCTGGACCGACTCGATCACATGATCCGCTCTGTGCTGTCGCGGTCTCTGGACCGACTCGATCACATGATCCGCTCTGTGCTGTCGTGACTCTGGACCGACTCGATCACATGATCCGCTCTGTGCTGTCGTGACTCTGTATCGACTCGATCACATGATCCGCTCTGTGCTGTCGTGTCTCTGTATCGACTCGATCACATGATCCGCTCTGTGCTGTCGGTTCTGTATCGACTGATCGATCACATGATCCGCTCTGTGCTGTCGTGTCTCTGGACCGCCTCGATCACATGATCCGCTCTGTGCTGTCATGTCTCTGGACCGACTTCGATCACATGATCCGCTCTGTGCTGTTGTGTCTCTGGACCGACTCGATCACATGATCCGCTTGTCGTGTTCTGTATCGACTCGATCACATGATCCGCTCTGTGCTGTCGTGTCTCTGTATCGACTCGATCACATGATCCGCTCTGTGCTGTCGTGTTCTGTATCGACTCGATCACATGATCCGCTCTGTGCTGTCGTGACTCTGGACCGACTCGATCACATGATCGGCTCTGTGCTGTCGTGTCTCTGTATCGACTCGATCACATGATCGGCTCTGTGCTGTCGTGACTCTGGACCGACTCGATCACATGATCCGCTCTGTGCTGTCGTGTCTCTGGACTGACTCGATCACATGATCCGCTCTGTGCTGTCGTGACTCTGGACCGACTCGATCACATGATCCGCTCTGTGCTGTCGTGACTCTGGACCGACTCGATCACATGATCCGCTCTGTGCTGTCGTGACTCTGGACCGACTCGATCACATGATCCGCTCTGTGCTGTCGTGTCTCTGTATCGACTCGATCACATGATCCGCTCTGTGCTGTCGTGTCTCTGTATCGACTCGATCACATGATCCGCTCTGTGCTGTCGTGACTCTGGACCGACTCGATCACATGATCCGCTCTGTGCTGTCGCCGCTCTGGACCGACTCGATCACATGATCCGCTCTGTGCTGTCGTGTCTCTGGACCGACTCGATCACATGATCCGCTCTGTGCTGTCGTGACTCTGGACGGACTCGATCACATGATCCGCTCTGTGCTGTCGTGACTCTGTATCGACTCGATCACATGATCCGCTCTGTGCTGTCGCGGTTCTGTATCGACTCGATCACATGATCCGCTCTGTGCTGTCGTGTATCGACTCGATCACATGATCCGCTCTGTGCTGTCGTGTCTCTGGACCGCCTCGATCACATGATCCGCTCTGTGCTGTCATGTCTCTGGACCGACTTCGATCACATGATCCGCTCTGTGCTGTTGTGTCTCTGGACCGACTCGATCACATGATCCGCTCTGTGCTGTCGTGTCTCTGTATCGACTCGATCACATGATCCGCTCTGTGCTGTCGTGTTCTGTATCGACTCGATCACATGATCCGCTCTGTGCTGTTCTGTATCGACTCGATCACATGATCCGCTCTGTGCTGTCGTGTCTCTGGACCGCCTCGATCACATGATCCGCTCTGTGCTGTCATGTCTCTGGACCGACTTCGATCACATGATCCGCTCTGTGCTGTCGTGTCTCTGTATCGACTTCGATCACATGATCCGCTCTGTGCTGTCATGTCTCTGGACCGACTCGATCACATGATCCGCTCTGTGCTGTCGTGACTCTGGACCGACTCGATCACATGATCCGCTCTGTGCTGTCGTGTCTCTGTATCGACTCGATCACATGATCCGCTCTGTGCTGTCGTGTCTCTGTATCGACTCGATCACATGATCCGCTCTGTGCTGTCGTGTCTCTGGACCGCCTCGATCACATGATCCGCTCTGTGCTGTTGTGACTCTGGACCGACTCGATCACATGATCCGCTCTGTGCTGTCGTGTCTCTGTATCGACTCGATCACATGATCCGCTCTGTGCTGTCATGTCTCTGGACCGACTCGATCACATGATCCGCTCTGTGCTGTTGTGACTCTGGACCGACTCGATCACATGATCCGCTCTGTGCTGTCGTGACTCTGGACCGACTTCGATCACATGATCCGCTCTGTGCTGTCGTGTTCTGTATCGACTCGATCACATGATCCGCTCTGTGCTGTCGTGACTCTGGACCGACTCGATCACATGATCCGCTCTGTGCTGTCGTGACTCTGTATCGACTCGATCACATGATCCGCTCTGTGCTGCCGTGACTCTGGACCGACTCGATCACATGATCCACTCTGTGCTGTCGTGACTCTGGACCGACTCGATCACATGATCCGCTCTGTGCTGTCGTGACTCTGGACCGACTCGATCACATGATCCGCTCTGTGCTGTCGTGACTCTGGACAGACTCGATCACATGATCCGCTCTGTGCTGTCGTGTCTCTGGACCGACTCGATCACATGATCCGCTCTGTGCTGTCGTGTCTCTGGACCGCCTCGATCACATGATCCGCTCTGTGCTGTCGTGTTCTGGACCGCCTCGATCACATGATCCGCTCTGTGCTGTCGTGACTCTGGACCGACTCGATCACATGATCCGCTCTGTGCTGTCGTGTCTCTGGACCGCCGATCACATGATCCGCTCTGTGCTGTCGTGACTCTGGACCGACTCGATCACATGATCCGCTCTGTGCTGTCGTGACTCTGGACCGACTCGATCACATGATCCGCTCTGTGCTGTCGTGTCTCTGGACCGCCTCGATCACATGATCCGCTCTGTGCTGTCGTGACTCTGGACCGACTCGATCACATGATCCGCTCTGAGCTGTCGTGTCTCTGTATCGACTCGATCACATGATCCGCTCTGTGCTGTCGCCGCTCTGGACCGACTCGATCACATGATCCGCTCTGTGCTGTCGTCACTCTGGACCGACTCGATCACATGATTCGCTCTGTGCTGTCGTCACTCTGGACCGACTCGATCACATGATCCGCTCTGTGCTGTCGTGTCTCTGTATCGACTCGATCACATGATCCGCTCTGTGCTGTCGTGTCTCTGGACCGACTCGATCACATGATCCGCTCTGTGCTGTCGTGTCTCTGTATCGACTCGATCACATGATCCGCTCTGTGCTGTCGTCGCTCTGGACCGACTCGATCACATGATCCGCTCTGTGCTGTCGTCACTCTGGACCGACTCGATCACATGATCCGCTCTGTGCTGTCGTCACTCTGGACCGACTCGATCACATGATTCGCTCTGTGCTGACTCGATTCGCATTGTTCATCCTTTTGATCTATTATTCAAAAATTTCACAAAAATCTAACCTAATATTGAAGTCAAAGAATTGTTCTTGAATGATTAACAATGCAGGTTTTTTTATTCGTATTTACCAAGGATGCCAATAATTCTGACCATGACCGTAGCTGATTATGGGATGTAAACGTCAAAATTACAAATCATGCACTGTGGTAAAAGTATTTTGAGATCATAATAATATTATGGAAGGATGTACCATGACATTTTATTTCTTTTTAATCAATAATCTGCCCCTGTAATCATAATGTGTGTGCAAATGAAAAAAAGTTGTCCCTAGTGTTCGTTTCAGTGGGAAGCGGCAGTGAATTGTACACATGTTGGAGTATGTATATTCAAAAGGTATTTTTTCAAAATGTTTAATTATGCTGCCACTGCTCTTTTAACGCATGTATCATGTTCAAACACTTTCAGCAGAATTCTGTGACCCAAAAGGAAGTAGAAAATGGAAATAATCTGGATTTAGAAACCGCTACAGTAGTGCAGTTCATAGACCCTCTCCTGTTACATAGAACATATTGATGCATATTAATGGCCCGTGGGCTGCAGCTATTTTAGACCGCTGCAGTGAACTACAAACTGCATACATGCTTATCAGCATTTTTTTGGTCATCACTGAGACCATCTAGACACACATGCTCACATGTGTGAAACCCTGTACACACCTGAATATGATACAATACCAATGAATGAATTACTTCCTGATATATCGAGCAGCTCGAGACACCGTCCAGGCAGAGAGAAGGATCTGATTACCATGCTGACAAACACAATCAGCAACTTTCAGTGAGCAACCTCGCCCACCAGACACACACACACACTGCAGATAAATTTCTGCCCGAGTTAACAATGTGACTTCAGATCTGTAGACCTGTAACCAACCTGGTTCTTTTAGTAGGCAATCCTGGTTGGACAAACACCTTTTATCTAACTTATTATGTTATTTATTTGTTTCCGCAATGTGATCAATAATTGTCCAGTTATGCACAGCGTTATTTATGGATGAATCTTAAGGGGACATTACATGGATTTTTAAATTATTTTTCCATATTCCTTGAGGTTAAATTATAATGTTAATAAGGTTTTTTTGCACACAAAAACCACTGCGGTCAGACCCAATACAGTTGTTGCTTTATCACTGAACAAAGGTTTCTTTGCGAACTCTCCATTACACTGTGCCTCGTTTACAAAACAATCTGCAGTCAAATTCTCCGAACAAACATATTATCCTTATTTTTAACTAAAGAGTGTGCGTCGGCCATTTGAAAATTGAATGTGTCTCGCTTTCAATGTCATCTGCTTCCAGTTATTTTTGCTTTACAAAACTGCTTTATATTAGTAATGGGAAAAACTAATCTTTTTGAAACTTTGAATAAATTGAACCAATTGCTTTGCAAAAAGATTCACTTTTTCGAAGCGCTCAAGATGCCACATCCTGGTCAAAGCGGTTTAAATGTAGCAAAAACCCACCCAAAACATGCATAAAAACCCCTTTTACAAACCAATTGCAAATTATTTATTGAAAATGTAATCTGTTAAATACAATTAATAATGCCATTTTAAATAGTTGGGCTCGTTTTATGAAGAGCTTGGTTAATCAGGCCAATAAGAGTTTTTCTTTTGTTATACAAATGTGTCATTACAAATGTCTACAGTATATTTATAAAAAATTATACTGCCAGTTTCCAAATTGAACTATGAAGCCATAGGGTGAAATAAAATAGAACAAATAAGAACATAGTTAAAAAAATAACAGTGATTAGCATACAGTACATCAGGTAATTTGTTCTGAAGAAAAATGATTGAGATCATATTGAAATGTGTGCTCAAATTATTACCTTTATATAATAACAGATTTAAAATTTGAAGTACACTACAAGTGCATGTTCAGTACAATTAAGTGCACTTCCTGTCCTTTACACTCTTCATGTAATCGTATCTGTGTTATGGAGAAACTGTTTTAGATATCACAGAGATCTTAAAGATCCTCCAAGACTATCTTCATGACAGTGTTGTGTGCAGATGACCAGCACTGTCAGCTTTTAAGGAGGAACTGCTGACAGTGTTGAAGTCTAGGTGAAGTGAGTGAGGAAGTGTGTGAGATCAGCTGTGAATTAATAATAAATCAGCACTTACGTGAGACCCCATAGATCTACAGTGAGGATTGTCACCCTGTCAGTTATTTCTCAATTGCAAATTCAAATTAAAGCTAAATTTATTTTAGTTTAAGATTAAGAAGACACTAACAGTCTAGTAAGTGTAATTATTTCATTTAGGTGTATATTTTAAATGTTGAAGTCGCTTTCATCTGCATGCCTAACCACCTTTAGCATTAATCCCTGATCTGTTTTATTTAGTTATCGGTTATCACGCTAAAGTAATTCAGTGCACATATTGCACAACTTAATGAGTTCTATTGACAATAATAATAGTTACATCAACTTAAATTTGTGTGTAATTTAAACTGAAATGTCTGCATTTATTTATTAAGTTTTTCTAACTTAAAGATACACTATGTAACTTTTGGCCCTCTAGTGGTTAAAATAATAACATTGTTTTGGTTGTGCTTTGGCTCAGTCTGACTGTACGGATGAATATGGTCATTCTACTGCTCATAAAACATTCACTACTAGGCTTAACAGATTTAACCAGTTTAGATGGAAAGAATCTTTACCCACGCGGTACGTGCTTGAGAATAAATTCCATCACAGCACTACAACAATCATAATGAATTGAGCCTTCAAAATAGATGATGCTTTAAGATGAACTACATATGGCAATTTATCTGTTCAATAAAATACCTTACTCACCTGTTGAGCAATAAAAACGCCATCATCTCCATGTCACTTTAACAACATTTCAAATCCCTCAGTTCCTCCCATCTCTAAAAGGCCAAGCCGATGTTGGTTCTTGTTTTATTACGAGCTCTTTTTGACAGCAGACTCTCCTCTGTTCGGTTTTTTTAAACACTCCCACACCAGACTCGTCAAAGTAGACGGAGCAACTTTTCTCCATTTATGGATAAGACGAGACGCACGGCCGAGTGACGTATGTACACAATTTCTAGTGAAAACCATACCGACAAGTCTAAAATATAAACACTTATAATAGGCTTATAACATTTATAATATTTAAAATTTAGTGAATTTTCTACAAAAAAAAGCTACATAGTGTAACTTTAATAAAATCATCTTGATAACTTGGAATTTAGGGGATTTCTAGTTCCTAGCAAGCTCTGAATAGGACTTGATAAGGAGGATATATATTGAGATGAAGTCCAATTTGATGTGTTTTTTAGTAAAGGGAAAAACCTGTTAGCGTTTAATCCTGTTTGACAAAAAAGTCGAAAAAGAATTAAAAGTTGTTTGTGGTTACAATTGTGCTGAAGAGTAGAGCTTTTGGTTATGGTTTTGGGGAGATGAAGGTATATATTACATTGTATAATATTTGTTTTTGGAGTGAATGGGAAGTCAAAATCTCCAAATGAACTGCAACCTGACAACCCACTGACTAGTAAACAGTCACGCAAATACACTGCATCTGATGCCACAGAGATTGAATAAAAAGTGCCTGAGAATTTTTGTGCTGCCAACATCTGACTCATTTGATGATTTTCAGGGCTGTTAATGGTGTATTGAATGGCTGCCAATATCTTAAGGAGCCACTGCGTCTAGATGCCAGCTAGATCTGCCTCAGTTGTCCTTCCGTTCCCTCCATATGCATTGCTGATTTTTTCTAATTAACGCATACACGTATGCCTTTAGGGACTAAAATGTTTAAAGTCATTACATCCTTTCTGAGGTCCATCGTTTCCACTCTTGTTGTCTCCACTCTACATTTGAAAATACAGTGTAGCTTTTAAGGTCCTGGAAACTTTGCTAGGAAACTTGATCAAGCAATATGAGATTTTACTTATCTAGGTATAGCTAAGAATGGGCCGTGGATTTTTATGGAGGATGATGGAGGGATGCCAATAATCTTTGACAGATGTAGAGTACTGTCCATCTGTTTGTGCTGTTTTTGAGGGCTTACCTCAACATTACAACACAATATATATTTGAGATCTTAAGCCTCTTCACATCTACAATCTCCTGGCATTTGATGTCCATGATGCCAATGTTGCCTTCAAGATTTAAGAGAATAATAATAAAAAAGATGTGTACAAAATACAAATAATTAATTGTAAACGATTACTTAAGCTGTTTTGATGTATTGGCATATTATTTTAGGTCCTAAATAGTGTCAGAAATAAGAGTGAGTTTTTGAATCATTCAACTGATTCATTCAAAACACGGATTCATTGAGAAAGCACCACTTTGTGTTGCTCGGAAACGCACATCTGTTCTGCTGTATTTGAGTGAACTAGTTTTGATGGGGTAATAGAGCAAAAACATGTATTGACAGTAGTGTGTCAAAAATATAAAAAATAACTTCAACTTGATTTGTAATTTTGTGATATAAAATCACATTTGCAATCGTGCTGATAGGCTATTCCAGAAAAACAGATCTCTTGTTTGTGTGATCTTTTGTTAAAAAAAGGAACTCATTAGAGAGTAATTTTTGCTCCCATATCTTAAATTTGGAGACATTTTTGTTGCATGTTTGCCCCAGGCTCCTGTTAATTTTTGGACCCTGGTCTTAGGAATCGACTACTAGACTAATAGACCACTGAAACATTTAAAGATTACTCCATTCAATTTGATGGAAATTTGTCATAATTGAAAGGTGTAAATCTTAAAAGCAGACAAAAAAAAAAAAAAAAATATATATATATATATATATATATATATATATATATATATATATATATATATACAGGTCCTTCTCAACAAAATTAGCATATTGTGATAAAATTTTCCATAATGTAATGAAAAAAATTAAACTTACATATATTTTAGATTCATTGCACACCAACTGAAATATTTCAGGTCTTTTATTGTTTTAATACTGATGATTTTGGCATACAGCTCATGAAAACCCCAAATTCCTATCTCAAAAAATTTGCATATTTCATCCGACCAATAAAAGAAAAGTGTTTTTAATACAAAAAAAGTCAACCTTCAAATAATTATGTTCAGTTATGCACTCAATACTTGGTGGGGAATCCTTTTGCAGAAATGACCGCTTCAATGCGGCGTGGCATGGAGGCGATCAGCCTGTGGCACTGCTGAGGTGTTATGGAGGCCCAGGATGCTTCGATAGCGGCCTTAAGCTCATCCAGAGTGTTGGGTCTTGCGTCTCTCAACTTTCTCTTCACAATATCCCACAGATTCTCTATGGGGTTCAGGTCAGGAGAGTTGGCAGGCCAATTGAGCACAGTAATACCATGGTCAGTAAACCATTTACCAGTGGTTTTGGCACTGTGAGCAGGTGCCAGGTCGTGCTGAAAACGAAATCTTCATCTCCATAAAGCTTTTCAGCAGATGGAAACATGAAGTGCTCCAAAATCTCCTGATAGCTAGCTGCATTGACCCTGCCCTTGATAAAACACAGTGGACCAACACCAGCAGCTGACATGGCACCCCAGACCATCACTGACTGTGGGTACTTGACACTGGACTTTAGGCATTTTGGCATTTCCTTCTCCCCAGTCTTCCTCCAGACTCTGGCACCTTGATTTCGAATGACATGCAAAATTTGCTTTCATCCGAAAAAAAGTACTTTGGACCACTGAGCAACAGTCCAGTGCTGCTTCTCTGTAGCCCAGGTCAGGCGCTTCTGCCGCTGTCTCTGGTTCAAAAGTGGCTTGACCTGGGGAATGCGGCACCTGTAGCCCATTTCCTGCACACGCCTGTGCACGGTGGCTCTGGATGTTTCTACTCCAGACTCAGTCCACTGCTTCCGCAGGTCCCCCAAGGTCTGGAATCGGTCCTTCTCCACAATCTTCCTCAGGGTCCGGTCACCTCTTCTCGTTGTGCAGCGTTTTTTGCCATACTTTTTCCTTCCCACAGACTTCCCACTGAGGTGCCTTGATACAGCACTCTGGGAACAGCCTATTGGTTCAGAAATGTCTTTCTGTGTCTTACCCTCTCGCTTGAGGGTGTCAATGATGGCCTTCTGGACAGCAGTCAGGTCGGCAGTCTTACCCATGATTGCGGTTTTGAGTAATGAACCAGGCTGGGAGTTTTTAAAAGCCTCAGGAATCTTTTGCAGGTGTTTAGAGTTCATTAGTTGATTCAGATTATTAGGTTAATAGCTCGTTTAGAGAACCTTTTCATGATATGCTAATTTTTTGAGATAGGAATTTGGGGTTTTCATGAGCTGTATGCCAAAATCATCAGTATTAAAACAATAAAAGACCTTAAATATTTCAGTTGGTGTGCAATGAATATAAAATATATGAAAGTTTAATTTTTATCATTACATTATGGAAAATAATGAACTTTTATCACAATATGCTAATTTTTTTAGAAGGATCTGTATTTATATACTATGTGATTAGTTTACTTAAGTATTTTGTGTTGCTTCAGTAATGAATGTAATGAATTGCAAAAGATCATGGTTTCATGTTGCAACATGTCTGCCCAGTTCAGTGTGAGCCGCATGGCAAAACTCAGCCTTGCCAAAGTGAGGACAAGTCAAGCATTAACAAGTCTTGAAAAGCTTGGGTTGATCTATCATTAACAGCCCATAATGAGAATAAACACCAATATATTTATCAATATTTTTTGCTTGCTATCACACCAATACCACAGACATTTATTTAACTGTGAAAGGCAGAAATTGTGATCGCGTTAATATAAGATTAATTATGTAGCATAGGTCTCCTCTAGTTCACTACTCCTCTAGGGAAGCACAGAGCACAGCTGCGGTGCAAGCGAGAAATGGAAACCCCGGAGAGGATCTGGAGCAGAAGAGTCATTACAGAATGCATTTAGTGCAGATTGAAATCCACTATATCCGCTCCTATATGATACTCTTGCCTGCTAGCGGTGCCATAAGGGCAAAGGGCCAGTGGCTCAGGCCCCAAAGGTACCACCCAGTGCACATATATGCTGATTACACACCTAAAACACGTAATTCATACTTCATATTTTGCATTAGTGCAAATAAGCTTCCTGTGTTTGTCAGTAAGTCAATTCATTTAGTTGTAAAATCCCTTACAAGTGCTTTACTTGTAATTCAAAACTTCTAGTGTTTACTTGTAAAGATGCACTATATTGCAGAAAGTTTTGGGACGTCTGCCTTTACATGCACATGAATTGTAATGACATCCCATTCTTAATCCGTAGGGTTTAATATGGAGTTGAACCACCCTTTGCAGCTATAACAGATTCAACTCTTCTGGGAATGTTTTCCACAAGGTTTAGGGAATTTTTGACCATTCTTCTAGAAGCGCATTTGTGAGGTCCAGCACTGATGTTGGTGGAGAAGGCCTGGCTCGCAGTCTCCACACTAATTCATCCCAAAGGTGATCTATCAGGTTGAGGTCAGGACTCTGTGCAGGCCAGTCAAGTTCCTCCACACCAAACTCACTCATCCATGTCTTTATGGACCGACACTTTGTGCACTGGTGCGCAGTCATGTTGGAACAGGAAGGGGCCATCCCCAAACTGTTCCCACCAAGTTGGGAGCATTATATTGTACAAAATGTCTTGGTATGCTGAAGCATTAAGAGTTCCTTTCACTGGAAATAAGAGGCCAAACCCAACTCCTGAAAAACTTTACACTTGGCACAATGCAGTAAGGCAAGTACCGTTCTACTGGCAACCGCCAAACCCAGACTTGTCCATGGGATTGGCAGACAGAGAAGCGTGATTGGTCACTCCAGAGAACACGTCTCCACTGCTCTAGAGTCCAGTGGCGGCATGCTTTACTCCACTGCATCCCACGCTTTGCATTGCACTTGGTGATGTAAGGCTTGCCTGAGCTGCTCGGCCATGGAAACCCATTCCATGAAGCTCTCTACACACTGTTCTTGAGATAATCTAAAGGCCACATGAAGTTTGGAGGTCTGTAGCTATTGACTCTACAGAAAGTTGGCGACCTCTGTGCACTGTGCACCTCAACATGCGCTGACCACGCTCTGTGATTTTTACGTGGCCTACCACTTCATGGCTGAGTTGCTGTTGTTCCCAATTGCTTCCACTTTGTTATAATACCACTAACAGTTAACCGTGGAATATTTAGTAGTGAGGAAATTTCACAAATGGACTTATTGCACAGGTGGCAACCTATCACGGCACCACGCTTGAGTTCACCGATCTCCTGAGAGCGACCCATTCTTTCACAAATGTGTGTAGAATCGTCTGCATGCCTAGTGCTTGATTTTATACACCTTTGGCCATGGAAGTGATTGGAACACCTGAATTCAATGATTTGGAGGGGTGTCCCAATACTTTTGCACTGATCAGGATATAAGTTAATGGGCTGACTCCCTGACTACTGAACTAGGGGGCTGATTAAGACGCACCCAGTGTATGTCCTCTGGGAGGTATTAAAAATAGTAGTTACTGATTAGCTAATAGTCAACCACTACTACTCAAATTAGACTTTATTTTAAAGTGCAAATGGCTCAAAATATTACAAGAAACAGTCTTCATATTTGTGTCCACTTTGTGCTTTATTGTGATTATAAATACCATTATGTTATTATGTTGTAAATCATTGGTTGTGGTGAAATGTGAAATGAGAGAAAAAAAGCAACTAAAAATAAAAATATAACAAATTTCCTTCCATCCTCCTCCTCTGTTTTCACTTTAAATGAATAGAGAAATCCATAACTCTATACATAATTTACGGCACTGCATAGTTTTGATCACTGAAACTGAGGGGGAAAAGTGGCTACAAGCCCAGTCAGTAATTAGTTTAGTGTATTTTAAGAAATCAACTCTTTCATTTTTTGCTCATGTGCCAATTTTTACATTCACAGGCCACAATGCAAACATTTGTCAGTGAAATTAAAATGGCATTAATTCATCAAGATAAAAACCTGAGCATAAACATCTCTTTTGTGTACTGTAAGCTCTTTCAGGCATTTTGCTAAGTTCAACCACACATCCACTCTCCAGCTGTGATTTCTCAGGACACCAATTTCAGTAATATCTGTAGTAGCAAGTTGGTCTATATAATACCTGTGAGAACACTTTGAAATCTGCCATCTTTGCTCATGGGATTACAGATCTTTTTGAGCATATCACTTGTGGTGTAAATGCCATGTGTCTCATTACCCTGGAACTGCAGAAAACTATGAAAACTAAAAACATTTTGCAGATTAATGTTTAATTCAGTTTACTTTTAGTTTACTAAAAGATAACTTCAAAAGGCCCTAAAGGTAGAGTAGGCAATTTCAGAGAGGCTAGCAGTAGCAAGACTGGCAGGACATGCTATGCAATGATTGGACGAACATGTTTTGGTCCTGAGACTTTCACAGAAGATATATGTATATTTAGACCACTTCTGTTATTGATTGATATTAGAATGTGAAGAGAGTTTCAACCAGAATAACAAAAAGGGTTTTTGGAAAAACAGGCCTACCCTACATTTAATGTTTATTGTGATGTCTTTTTAAAATATGCAAAAACCTTTTCAAAAAACTTCAGGTTCATTTGGACCACTTCGATGTTCAGCACTTTGGAAAAGCACTGAACTTTCACTGATACATTATCAACTCTATATTTAGGATCCAGAACCCTGCTTTTTAATAAGCTTCATCAAATCTCCCCCCAAAAAACACCCCCTTTTAATTATACGGTTAAACGATTGCAGTAATATCTGTAAATCTGAGCACTACACCAAAGCAACATCTGAAAGAAAAAGTGGTTTACACTTGTTTTGTGCAGAAATAGGTTTTTGCACACAATTCTTGAATGTCACTGCATTGTATTAAGATTTGTCCTCACAAATTATTGGAATAGCCAAAACAGTTTATTTGGCTGCATATATGCTGCAGGTCTTGATGCCCAGTTCTGATGCATTGACTAAATAAATATATGAAATTTTTGACAACCAGCTTTCATCTTTTAAAAGTCATATCTGCATTTACTCTACACTTGGCGAAACAACCCAAGGCAGGCGTACTGACCTGGAAAAGCTCAGGCCGAAAAGGAAGTAAAAAACGGCGTGATTTGCAATAGATGCAGATGAAATGATAATACATGCTTTAGCTTTCCACACCATCTTTAAAGGTCAGCAAAACATTGGGTTGAGCCTTCGTTCTTCATTGTGAAGAGTCATGTGATCGCAGTTGGTGTCCACCTGAGTTGACGTCATTCCCCACCGTTGTTTTTCATGATGTACGACTGATGGGAATGATGGGAATATCTGATCTGTCCACTTACAGGACAGACGCAAATGCACATATCAGATTCATATAGATTTATTTCCACATATGAATGAGGCCTGAAACTGATCTGACAATATCAGAATTTAGTGCTTTTTTCCTGCTTACACGTTCATGGGTCATATCCGATCTGTGCCACATGAAAGGGGGAAATAAAAAATCGGTATTGAGTCACACGAAGTATGTAATGTAAATGCGGCCTTAGACTGTAGTCCAAATACTTTTAGTTCCCTCCTCACACTGTTGGTTCTAGGCAGGACTCAGTGCTATGAGAATGGGGTTTGGCTCTTTTTATGATATTCCTCCTCATCTGTGAGTGCAAAGGTAAGATATCACCAATCATCTGAGGTGTTGTCAGCTGCTGAGGTGATACAGCTCTCACGCAGTTTATCATTCCCAATTTGCACTGAAAGAAAGCAGTTTCTTTCACTCATTACGAATTTGCAAGCCGTTCTTAATTTCTAAGAAACAAGCCATTATTAATAATAATAATAATAATAATAATGCATTTTTACTAATAAAGACATCTCTCCACAAAACAACCACAGCCTGATAGAAACTTGCAAAGCAAGAAAAAACTTCGGAAACCAGCGGGATAAGGAACTGTTTAGTTAAAAGGTTGCATTTCCATGCTTTTATGGAAAAATGTCATGACAATATTATTAAACTGTGTCTACACTACGAGCAAGTAATGTGACAAACAATGAAGCTGAATGATGCAGTGCAGTGTGTGTCCGTCCTAGTCCAGTCCTTCGGAGACTTTAGGCTAGAGTCCTCCTCATCATCAAACGCTTAAATGAGATGGACTAGTAAGAGCATGGCTAAGTTGCAGGTTCCTGCACCCATGTTCACAGCACACAAATACTATTAAAACTTAATTTTGGAAATACTCTTTGTATGGAAAATCTTTATATTAACTGGCTCTCTATTAACGCAGCACAGTGAATGACTGTGGCCTCCCAGTGGTTTACATTATTCACACCATTTTGACCCGAAACTCATTTTTATAACGACTCTTGTAGCACTTGAACTACAAATGCACACCAAAAAAAATGACTGAGTTTTGTGGTTGAAATTTTAAAAAGTAACAAATCCTTACTTCACGGGCCAATTTGACCCCTATAGGAATGAATGGAATGCTTCAGTACACAAAGAAAAACCAAAACTAAAACTTTACTAAAAAATGCTTTTAAAATGAATGCATACTGAAGGGAACTGACTTTAGGACCCAGCAGAACAGCTCATTTGATCCATATTGAGCTATAAGGCCATCTAGTGGCAAGAGGAGGTCGGCAAAGACTCCCAATATAAGATATTTTGAGCTGAATTAAAAGGGTTATGCATTACATTGTGAGTTATTTTGAATTCAAGTTGAAAGAATGTGCTTAAATGGTTATTTAATTATTATTTGTTGATAAAATCTAGTAATTTAAAGGTAAATAAATAAATAAATCTCCTAAAAAAATGCATTTACAAAAAATAGGAAAACAATATTATCAAAATGAAATGAAATAAGCTTTCTGGGCAAAAAATAAAAAAGTATAATTTTAGGGCTTCGGGTCATTTTGACCCACAAGGGAAGGATTTGTTACAAAGTGCGAGGGGAAGGATGAGGGTTAAAGGGATAGTTCACCCAAAAATGAAACGTTTGTATTTTTCACACCAAGTCAAGCTGTTCCAAACCTATATGAGTTTCTTTCTTCTGCTGAACACAAAAGAAGATCTTTTGAAGAATGTCTGTAACCAAATAGTTAATGGACCCCATTGACTTCCATAATATGAAAAATAAATACTAAAAAACTCAATGGGGTCCCATCAACTGTTTGGCTTTTTGAGTTTTGGGCGAGCTATCCCTTTAAGTGATTAAGATACAGCAAAACAAAAGATAACATGTATGTCTTAAGCTCAGTGTCGACTCGTTTTGCAGCCAGTTCTTTTTTCGTGAACTGGAATGTGTGCAAAGGATTGTGGGTGATTGAAGGACGCGAAGGACACACGTCAAAGCGTCCTTCAAAATGAGCTGAATGAAGGACGTGAAACAACACCTGCCTTTCAAGGATCCTCCAAATTGAGACGGCCTCATCTAACCTTAAATGTAATTATGTCAGAGCAACCTATTTTAATTTTTTCAACATATTTCTTCCATTGCCTTTCATGTGCATCTAACACTAGTAGTCAGTAATATTCATCATCATCACTGATCCTAACAGCCACTTTCAAGCTTATGATTTCATTGTTTAGGGCCTATTCAATATAATCCCAACATTCAATGGGGTCTAGGTACCCTCTGTTTAAGCTAAAAACTGTTCCTTCTAGTCATGCAAAGAATTGCAAGAGATTGTCATAAAGGAAAAGCGTAGTCTTTAACAATTGATGACTGTAGGCCCTATTTTAACGATAGAGCGCATGGTCTAAAGTGAACGCGCAAGTGCACTTAGGGCATGTCCGAATCCACTTTTATTAGTTTAACGACAGGAAAAATGGTCTGCGCATCAGGTGCATGGTCTAAAAGGGTTGTGCCTAGTCTCTTAAAGGGTTACTTCAGCGATTAGCATTAAGCTTTGTATCAGTAGAAACCCAGGAGCATATTCAATTTATCGTAATTTCCCCCCTCATATGACCCTGAGACGAGAGAATTATGTATTTTATTTCTGGAAAAAATCCTCCGATGACGCAAATATCGTCATTTTGCGTCATCTGAGGAGTTTTTGTCCAGAGGCTGAAGACTACAGCCAGCAGGAGGCGCTGTTTCCACATGTTTTCAACATCACACTCACAGCACTGCGCTCGGAGCTGCAGAGATTCATGTAAACGGAGCGGTGGAGAGCAAAGTGAGTGTTTCAACTGTTCAAATCAATTCCTATGAAAGTTAAGCTTCCAAAGACAAGAACTGAAAATGTGCCAGACTGATCACGCGCTGTGAATAAAGCCGCAGCCGCGAATCCCGCACTTACCTCAGCTCATGTGATGAATGTAATCCGATCCTGCTGCGTTTGTGCCGTGACACTCAATCGGCTCACTCATAATATATTGAACAGACACGTTCAGTTTTTAATTGTAGCGTCTCTAACTGAACTGATTTTATGAAAATGAACGCGGTGGGCAAGTGATCCAGAAAGCCGTGTCTAGAGCAGCCTCGGGCAGCGAAGTGCATTCTGGGAATTGTTGTCTTTCAACCCCATGAGACAAAAATACATTTTCTGTGTTTTCTCAGTCTAGAAGGCACCAAATTCAAAAATAATTTCATATTTCTACTACATTAATGACTGAGTTTAAATACAGATTCATCTTCCCAGCGCTGAAGTACCCCTTTAATGAGTCATGGGTGTGTTTTAGGCGTAACGTCCAATAAACCAATCAGAGTCTCATCTCCCATTCCCTTTAAAAGCCAGTTGCCCTTGCACCATGGCAGATTACAGACACCCTCAACCTGACAAGTACGTGTGTGTATTGCCACAATTGGTTAAATAAGTAGCCAATTTCATTCGTTATTACTGCAAATAGGTAAATTGATACAGGCAATGACTATCCATTCTGACATGTAGGCATTTTTATCTTTATGTACACAATAATAATCTTTTACATTGTAATCCTTTTATTTTTCATATTTGGCATGTTTGTGTGCTGCTGTAATAAGCCGAGTGTACACACGCGCTTACAGGCACATATTACTAAAGTGCTCTTTAAATAACACAGAAAATACAGCGCAGTCGTTTTCAGTTCCGTAAAACAGCAACACGCCAACAATGCTCCTGAACACACCTGGTTTTCAGACCAGCACGCCCATGGGCGAACTGATGGGCGCGAGTGCATTTGCTATTTAAAAGAATAGTTCACCATCCTAGGTGTATATGACTTTCTCCTTTCAGACAAATACAATCTAAGTTATATTCAAAAAGTCCTGGCTCTTCCAAGCTTTAAAATGGCAGTGAATGGCTGTTTCTGTTTTGAAGCCCATAAAAGTGCATCTATCCATCATATAACTGCTCCACATGGCTCTGCGGGTTAATGAAGTCCTTCTAAAGCGAAGCGATGGGTTTGTGTGAGAAAAATATCCATATTTTAACATTTATAAAGTAAAATCTCTGTCTTTTTAATGCAAGGAAGGTCTTCCTTAGCTCTAGCGGACATTTGGACTGTGATGACGCATTTCTGCAATAATTAACACTGTAAATCTCAACACAGGCTCTACCTGCATTTCTGCAAAACCAAAACGTATCAATTCTCATTTCCGGCTGAAATGAACACTAGTGGTAGTAAACCACCACCAGCTTTTACTATTTTTCTCACAAATTATGATTGCATTGATTAAACTTATGTTAACGTAAGTTTTGTCTTGACTACAACTGCTTCTTTTTTGTGTATGCTCACATCCACTGTTTTGTACGGTTTAAAAAAAAGAAATTATATTATTCTCCAGTAAAGCTTTTAATTTGAATTAATGCATCACTTTCGCAAAGCCTTTTATATTTTTATATATTTTCTTGCAACTGTCCATTCATAGCACAGATCCCATTACTCTGCTAAACGTTCACATAGTCAGCTGTCTAAACTAAGCAATGTGAATGACTTACAGTCACTTTACTGCTGCAAAGGGGAAGCCGAGGGGAAGCTTTTCTGAAAATAATAATGATTTTATTACCATATGAGGGTGAGTAATAATGACAGAATTTTAATTTCAGGGTGAAAATGAGATTCAGTTTTGTTGCTTCGAGCTGATCACGTGCAGTGTAGATATGTTAACTAGAAGAATGGAAGAACAGTGATAATAATACTATTATTGTTTTGATTAGTGAAATGGCAACTCTGCACTGTGAAGTTAAACCTGTAATAAGAACATGTTGCTAAGAGAGGAGGGCAGAAAAAGAGTGAAAAGGACAGAGATAAACTTGCTCACATTTCAGCAACTCAGCAGAAAATGAAATCACATAGACGCAGCAAAAATGAAGACGTAGGGAGGGGAGGAGGGGGAGAGAAAGAAGGAGAAGGAAGAAAAGAGAGCCAAATATAGACACTATGTTCAGTTTGTAGTTGGAATCAAATGTAATGCTCAATATCTACATATGCTTGTTCATAGCACAAAAGCATACAATGATCACAACAGCTGAAATAAGGTTGGCGTAAACAATTTTCACTCTCTAATTGCTCATGAAATTTTGAAGTAGTATTTTCTTGTACTCCAGTAATCTTTGTTCTATTTACAATGACATTTTTTGTTTTATTTTGTTTTATTTACATACATTTTTATAAGTGTAGTACAATTTCTGGGCAAAATCTAGCTAAAAAACGAAACCATAGTGTGTTAGATAAACCCAGCAGCTAGTAGCCTAACCTAGCACTATCCCCTTTAAAGTGTCCCTATTATGGTTTTTGGAATAGTCCCTTTCATGCGGTGTGTAATATCGCTGTTTATGAATGTAAACTTTCTGTAAAATTGTACAGTCGAAAGTGCATGATAAATAAAGTTATTGTCTCTAGTCTTGCTGCGATAGTCAGTGCTGCCGGTGGTCAGGCGGAACACCAGTTACATCACTTGCCCACTGCGACACCGCCCTAATAAAATTTATTACTAATAAATAATAATTCAGTTAGAGAGCAGACACAACAGTTAAAATTGAACGTGTCTGCTCAATACAGCGTGAGCCGAACGAGAGTCACAGCACAAACGCAGCAGGAGTCAGATCTCATTCATCACGAGAGCGAAGAGCTGACAGACAAGACGATCACGGAAGATTTGGTTTCAAAGCGAAATGTAAAAGTGCCTATTTAAGTGAGTTTGTCATTGTACTGTTTTCTTGTTGTGAATTCATTAAGAATAATAGGCTAATGAACCTACAATTCAAGCAACCCGCCCCCGAATTGGCACTAATTCTAAACTGAAACTAAAATGAGCACGGCCGCACTGTCATTCATTCACGGTGCGTCTACAGTCTGGCACGTTTTCAGTTCTGGAAGGTTAACTTTCAAAGGAAGTTCCGCACCGCTCCTTTATGAATGCCTGAGCGGCCGTGTGCATTTAACTTTCGATTTAAAATGAGCGATTTGAAAAGCCCCCTCCGGTGATACTGGTTTTACTGGTGTCGTCACGCGTCGATTAACCGGTGGGAAAATTTCCTCACCTTCACATCCCTAATTGTCTCCCAAAAGAAAGAATTGACTCTGAACCGCCTAAACGAGTCGTTTGTGTTTCGAGTCTATTCTACGTCACTAGAAAAAATAATGCCCATCTATGTTGTACATCGTCCGGCTCCGAACAACTTGACCCGCCTTCTATCACATCATTTTACTGACGACTGCTTCTCAAATCTCGGAGTTCAACGTGGGATTCGCAAAACGCTTTCTTTTAAAAGATGGGTCAGTACCCAGTTTATTTGGACTAGCTTGAAACACAACATGTGAGTACGATTAAATACAGGTCCTTCTCAAAAAATTTGCATATTGTGATAAAAGTTCATTATTTTCCATAATGTAATGATAAAACTTTAACTTACATATATTTTAGATTCATTGCACACCAACTGAAATATTTCAGGTCTTTTATTGTTTTAATACTGATGATTTTGGCATACAGCTCATGAAAACCCCAAATTCCTATCTCAATTTTTTTTTTGCATATTTCATCCGACCAATAAAAGAAAAGTGTTTTTAATACAAAAAAAGTCAACCTTCAAATAATTATGTTCAGTTATGCACTCAATACTTGGTGGGGAATCCTTTTGCAGAAATGACTGCTTCAATGCGGCGTGGCATGGAGGCAATCAGCCTGTGGCACTGCTGAGGTGTTATGGAGGCCCAGGATGCTTCGATAGCGGCCTTAAGCTCATCCAGAGTGTTGGGTCTTGCGTCTCTCAACTTTCTCTTCACAATATCCCACAGATTCTCTATGGGGTTCAGGTCAGGAGTGTTGGCAGGCCAATTGAGCACAGTAATACCATGGTCAGTAAACCATTTACCAGTGGTTTTGGCACTGTGAGCAGGTGCCAGGTCGTGCTGAAAACGAATCTTCATCTCCATAAAGCTTTTCAGCAGATGGAAGCATGAAGTGCTCCAAAATCTCCTGATAGCTAGCTGCATTGACCCTGCCCTTGATAAAACACAGTGGACCAACACCAGCAGCTGACATGGCACCCCAGACCATCACAGACTGTGGGTACTTGACACTGGACTTCAGGCATTTTGGCATTTCCTTCTCCCCAGTCTTCCTCCAGACTCTGGCACCTTGATTTCCAAATTACATGCAAAATTTGCTTTCATCCGAAAAAAGTACTTTGGACCACTGAGCAACAGTCCAGTGCTGCTTCTCTGTAGCCCAGGTCAGGCGCTTCTGCCGCTGTCTCTGGTTCAAAAGTGGCTTGACCTGGGAATGCGGCACCTGTAGCCCATTTCCTGCACACGCCTCTGCACGGTGGCTCTGGATGTTTCTAGACTCAGTCCCCTGCTTCTGCAGGTCCCCAAGGTCTGGAATCGGTCCTTCTCCACAATCTTCCTCAGGGTCCGGTCACCTCTTCTCGCAGCGTTTTTGCCACACTTTTCCTTCCCACAGACTTCCCACTGAGGTGCCTTGATACAGCACTCTGGGAACAGCCTATTGGTTCAGAAATGTCTTTCTGTGTCTTACCCTCTCGCTTGAGGGTGTCAATGATGGCCTTCTGGACAGCAGTCAGGTCGGCAGTCTTACCCATGATTGCGGTTTTGAGTAATGAACCAGGCTGGGAGTTTTTAAAAGCCTCAGGAATCTTTTGCAGGTGTTTAGAGTTAATTAGTTGATTCAGATGATTAGGTTAATAGCTCGTTTAGAGAACCTTTTCATGATATGCTAATTTTTGGTTTTCATGAGCTGTATGCCAAAATTATCAGTATTAAAACAATAAAAGACCTTAAATATTTCAGTTGGTGTGCAATGAATCTAAAATATATGAAAGTTAAATTTTTATCATTACATTATGGAAAATAATGAACTTTTACCACAATTTGCAAATTTTTTGAGAAGGACCTGTATATATTTTCTTTTCGCCTAACTGCCTAACAGTAATGTTATTACTGTCTTACTGAAACACTTCTGCTCATCAGCTGTGGGCCACTATTACCTAAACTGTGTCTGTTAGTGCAGATTGTCTGTCGTTCTTATTACTTTTAGTAAAGATATAAGATGGAGCAAGATTTGTTTTACAAACTTTAATGTTACATCAGTCATTAACGTTAGTGCTCGCTAACGATGCGCTGTTATTGATACAGTTCCCACATGTGCACCGCAAAAAAATTAGAAACACACACATGGGTTTGTTGATGGACACACACTTGTTAATGCTGACGTGAGGAATTACAGCTGCAATATCTCAATGTAACTCAAACTGAGTAGCGTATCACTGAGAAACTCCTGCTCAAGTGGTTCTTGTGATGGAGGTTCGGGTTGAATAACTAGTTCTTCCAGTGTTTCATCATCGGACTCGCACTCGGATTGATATGGTAAAATTGACGTCTTTACAGTGTGTAAAATCACTGAACATTCAGGAAGCCTTCGGAGCTAAAGTTCAGTTATGGTAATGGGCGTTTAGCTTCCGAAACACGTCCTGTACGTGGTAGACCAATCACAACAGACTGGGCCATCTGACCAATCAGAGCAGAGTAGGCTCGCGGAAGAGAGAGACGGATTCATCCGTTGAGTCGTTTGAGAATCATTGAATAATGTGACAATGTGCAATATAATATGAGAACATAAAAGTGTTTTTTGACCTTTGATGCATGAACACCTGTTGTAGAACCTCCAAAACAAAATCAAGAGCCTTTAAAATAGCATAATAGGGGTACTTTAACTAACACAGCTAGGAAATATATCGCCTAGGACAAAGTCAGCTTTTAGCTGTAATTATAGAAAATTATTTGATATATTTGGTACAGTTTTTCTCCACTAAATTGCAACTAAAAAGAAAGATGAATACTCAAGTAGCAAGTTTACAATACCAAATAGCAGCAATATATATATTAAAAAGTATTTCATTTTAAATGTACTCAACCTATATATAGCCTATAATATTTTACATAAAAAGTGACTGATTATTGTCAAGCTGTGTTTTTGTATGCAGAGAACAAATTAATTCTGGCAACAGAAAAGCCTTGTTTATATTCTGCAAGCAACATCAGAATGTTGTGAAAATCAATTTTTCTCACTTTGTAAAATAAATAAATAAATAAATATGAAATGCACCAATAGACATTATCCATCACAAAAACACTCACTCGGTAACCTTCATGCAGGTTAATGTTCCTGCTGAGCCAGATGCTCAGCCTAAGCGGGTGACTGACACCATCATGCCAACTTGTCATGGTACAAGGGCACAGGAGGACAGCTACAGATCCAAATGCATAAAGATGTTGTCTTTAAGAGCCACAACGTCTATCTAGCGTATCAAGCACATCTTGTATCAAGTCAATAGAATAAATGTTGGTACACACACACACACATTCCCGGTCAAGCATGCGACCAGAAACAGATACAGTGGGTTGCATTGCCTCTCCAGCTCCAGCATGAACCCACCTGTGAGGCAGCAGCGTGCCTGACGTAAGCGAGCGCCTCGCGCCGCGTGAGGTACAGAGAAATCACCAGGACCATCTGGAGACAGACCTACTACTCCTATAAATGGACACAGAAGATTTGTAGGGATGGAGCTGGTTCATGTACCAAGGCAAGATGTCCAGAAATCAGCCGGCAGTCAAGGAATGTATCTGGGGCTAGAGCCGATACAAAAGAGAAACTGCAATTGTCACAGTTTTGATTGGTACCTTATTAGTACAACCACTGAAATAATTAGTTCCTACACAAATTTAGTATATGGTTAGACCACCTTTTAATGTACACACTGATAAACTGCTGAAGATGCTTAAACCAAAATCAGGGTTCTTTTATCGTTTAAAAAACTGCTTTCGTTATGAGGCAAAAATCTGTATTTTTTTATCTGTAATTGATTATGGTGACCTTGTATCTATGCATGCGGCTTCATCTTTATTAAGGAACTGGGCTCGGCCTACCGCTTTGTTTGCGGTGTGGAGTCAAGTACTCATCACTGTATATAGTATAAGAATCATTGGCTTGGACATCTTTACATCATAGGAGGAAATTGCATATGTATATGTTCATTACACTTTTAGGAAAATCTCTTTTTTACAAACAGTAATTGTACTAGATCTCTATTGCAAATTCGATTCCAAAGTTCCAAAGCTATACTTTTGGAAAACATGCTTTTCTGATTTTATGAGTTGTTTTGTATGAGTATTGTTTTTGTGGTTATCTCCGTGTGAAATGTGCTGCCGTCTTGACCAGGTCTCCCTGGAAGAAGAGATTGTGATGTCTCAGTGGGATCTCCTGGTTAAAAAAACAAAAAAATAAAAAAATAAAAAAGTAAATGTATTAGCAGCACCAACTGCAACAATGAGTGATTAAAGACATTTTTAGATTCAAGGCAAAACTAATGATTTAATTAATCATTTTTGACCATTTGGTGGTGCTGTTACCAAATTGATGTTGTGTGGTCAGTGTAGGGGGACAATGAGAAAGTTTGGTGTACAGTTACAGGCTCAGAACCAGTTTGGCATCATGCCATCAAGTTTGGTCAATCAAAAAGTTTATAAATAAATAAATATTTGCCGGCATGGTCTGAAGATGATCTGCGCCAATTTTGGTGAAAATCAGACCAACGTCAAGGAGTTTGAAAAAGTAGGTTTTCAAAGAAATTCAAAATGGCGGACAGCAATGTTGACCAAAGATGCCGTTAATTGATATCATTGTCCTCACTATGACTCGAGGAATTCATCAAGACCAGTTTCATTAGAATAGGCCAAATTAATCAAAAGCTATTAGAATGTTTTGAAATGTCATTATACATGTATACACTGTTCCGAAACGTTTTGTGTACCTTTGGGTATAGAGGCATAGTGCCGATGACATGTACCAAGTTTTGTAATGGTATGCTAATCTGCGTTCGTAAATTACAGCATTTCACAACAAAATTCTAACATTTTGATGTGCCCTTCGTCAAATTCATTTGGGCGTTAATCAAGAACGGTTTGGCTTATCAAAAAGTTTTTTATAACTCTTTGCAGTCATGGACCCAATTTTGGTGAAAGTCAGATGATGTTCGAATATACAGTGCATTCGGAAAGTATTCACAGCGCTTCCCTTTTTCCACATTTTGTTATGTTACAGCCTTATTCCAAAATGGATTAAATTCATATTTTTTCAAATAATTCATACTACAAATAATACCCCATTATGACAACATAAAAGAAGTATGTTTGAAATCTTTGCAAAGTGTTCATAAGTATTCATAGCCTTTGCCGTGACACTCAAAATTGAGATCAGGTGCATCCTGTTTCCACTAATGTACTGTCTCTGCAACTTGATTGGAGTCCACCTGTGGTAAATTCAGTTGATTGGACATGATTTGGAAAGGTACACACCTGTCTATATAAGGCCCCACAGTTACCAGTGCATGTCAGAGCACAAACCAAGCCATGAAGTCCAAGGTATTGTATGTAGACCTCCAAGACAGGTTTGTATCAAGGCACAGATATGGGGAACGGTACCGAAACATTTCTGCAGCATTGAAGGTCCCAATGAGCACAGTGGTCTCCATCATCCGTAAATGGAAGAAGTTTGGAACCACCAGGACTCTTCCTAGAGCTGCCAATCGGGGGAGAAGGGCCTTAGTCAGGGAGGTGACCAAGAACCTGATGGTCACTCTGACAGTGCTCCAGCATTTCTCTGTGGAGAAAGGAGAACCTTCCAGAAGAACAACCATCTCTGCAGCACTCCACCAATCAGGCCTGTATGATAGAGTGGCCAGACAGTACATGACAGCCCATCTGGAGTTTGCCAAAAGGGACCTAAAGGAAACAAAATTCTCTGGTCTGATGAAGATTGAACTCTTTCGCCTGAATGGCAAGCCTCATGTCTGGAGGAAACCAGGCACAACTCATCACCTGGCCAATACCATCCCTACAGTGAAGCATGATAGTGGCAGCATCATGCTGTGGGGATGTTTTTCAGTGGCAGAAATTGGGAGACTAGTCAGGATCGAGGGAAATATAAATGCAGCGATCTATAGACACATCCTTGATGAAAACCTGCTCCAGAGTAGGGGTGTGCGATATACATCGCCTGCGATAATATCGTAATTGTTATTTTAACGATGTGCGATCCGACATTATCGAGTATATCCTCACACACACCGAGAGAGTGCACGCACCCCACGTGATGTAGTTTGATTAGACTAATGCAGGTGCGCATTTCACTTTCCGCTTTCACTGCGTGCTATATTTATATCATATAATATAGTTAATGTGATATTGAGTTTATACAAGTTTACTAAACAAGAAGTTAATATTAAGTGACTTACAGTTTAGACTTCCATATTGCCTGCTTTTGCTTTATTTCGCCACCTAAAAATAGTTCAAAACAAACACACAGCAAGGTATCTTCGTCTCTGAGCAGCACACAGTGGTGTTTTCATACTGAACCAATCAGCTTTTTGAACGAATCAATTGAATCAATGATTCAATGACTAAGATAGATTAAGAGAGTCAAATGCTTCCTTGAATGAATCAGCTGTTTGAATGAATCGGTTGAATCTCAATGACTCACTCATTAAACGTGACTTGCTGCCACCTACTGGCGGTTTGAATTTCACAGTTAAAGTATCTTTTCATGTTTTAAATAATTTCAAATATCAATATTATTCAACATTTTGTTTTAAACATCAAACATTATTTATGCATAACTGCAGGATATTAATTTGTCACTTCTGAGCTGTGTAAATGATCTAAATGCCACTTCAGATGCAGCTTCTGTGTTTCCTCTGCACTGCAAAGAGACATTTTGTTAACAAAATTATTATTTAATTTGATGGTAACAGCCCTATTGTGTCTTATTATAATTGATTTTTATTAATTTTATGAAATTGACACAAAAGATGTAAAAAAATAAATGTATCAAGGTAAAAAAGATTATTTCTGTCACTTCTGTGAACTGACCACCACACAGAATATGAAGAATATCATAAACTTTAGGAGTCAGCTGACCATGGCAGTCCTACACCTGCCAAAGTACCAGCACAATAACACACTCAGCAAAATATCGTTATCGAGAAAATCCCAGAAAATATCGATATCTTTTTTTGTCAATAACGCACACCCCTACTCTAGAGTGCTCTGGTCCTCAGACTGGGGCAAAGGTTCATCTTCCAACAGAACAACGACCCTAAGCACACAGCCAAAATAACAAATGAGTGGCTACGGGACAACTCCCCGAGTTGCTCAGCCAGAGCCTAGACTTTAACCCGATTGAACATCTCTGGAGCGATCTGAAAATGGCTGTACACCGACGCTCCTCATCAAACCTGATGGAGCTTGAGAGGTCCTGCAAAGAAGAAGAAGAAAAACCGCCCAAAAATAGGTGTACGAAGCTTGTAGCATCATACTCAAGAAGACTTGAGGCTGTAATTGGTCCCAAAGGTGTTTTAAAAAAAAAAAAGCAAAAGTTTTTATTTTTAATAAATTTGCAAAGATTTCAAACAAACTTCTTTCATGTTGTCATAATAGGTTATTGTTTGTAGAATTGAGGAAAAAATATATTAATTGAATCAATTTTGGAATAAGGCTGTAACATAACAAAATGTGAAAAAAGGTGAAGCGCTATGAATACTTTCCGGATGCACTGTATACTGATAAAATATAGTGAAAAAAATTCCAATGCATAAAAAGTGCAAGATTCACCGTTCCTGACGATATGATATGATACACGATACTTGGCTCACGATACCGATAATATCACAATACAGCAATTTTGCGATAATCAATATATTGCTAGACAATAATGATAAATTATGATAAATCTGTCAAACTATGAAAACAAAATGCCAGTGAAGAGGTTATGTGTAGGTTTTCTCTTTTTATTCAAGATCAGGGTGATGGTGTTGCAAGTGGCTTTGCATGTTTTGGGTATTACCCGTGTTCTTTACTTTTACCAGGTAGTTCTTGCATATCCCATACTCATTGTTGACTTAGTTTGTCCCATCAATGGTATAAAAGCAGACTTTAGACTTTTCGAAATGTGGCTGGGGCATCTATTATTTCACTCAAACTGCTGACCGCCATTCCGGTAAAAACCTCTTTTTCGTGGGCTAGTTAACTTATGTTCATGTTTCCTTCATTCAAGTCAAGTCAAGTCAACTTTATTTATATAGCGCTTTTAACAATGCAGATTGTTTCAAAGCAGCTTCACAGTGTTAAACAGGAAAATAATGCAACAGAATATATTTCGATTATCATACAGTAACAATGTGGGCTTTAGATCAGTAATTTGGTCTATATGGTTAATTTATTTTAATAATTAGATTTATTTTGAAATATATTTGAAGAATAATTGTTTTCTATGTGTTGAGCGCCACCTCGAGGAGCCATGACGTAGCGACACTGGGAGTAGGGAAATCTATTTAGAGCGCCTTATTTTATTAATTAAAATATCGATATTTGGCAACAGCATATCGATTCTCATAATATATTGCCCTATCGATATTTTGTCCCATCCCTATTGCATGTTTTCAGATACTGATACTGTATGCCAGCAATAATTGTGTCAAATAATTCAAATAATTTGTTGAGGAGTGGTGCCATTTGTTTTCTAAGTGATCAGAACACCTTAGCAACTGCACAATAACACCCTGGCAACCCTCCAGAACACTCTAGCATTGTGCACAGGCAAGCACACATTTTCGTCAGAACACATAAAAACCTAGTTATTGCATACTTTCTTGTATTTTCAACCACCTAATGCATTTTGAAGTTGTATATTGCTGTTCAGAGTATTTTGATGTTAATTAAAAGAGTATTCAGAGTTAACTACATCTTACGCTTTATCATCATGCTGTTGAACATTTTGAGCAAATAAGGGGCAAATAACATGATATTTGGGCAGATAGGGGCAAATAACATGATATTTTGAAGCTTTTGTATGTTCATTTATTTCTACACGTCAGCATATGCAAGATATATGGCCAGTTCAACTCATATTTTAACACACAGCAGGAGGCAGATTTGTTAAGTGTCAACCTCGTGTACAAGCAGCAGCAGATCAATTTCACTGCAGACGCAGCAGCTGTAGAGGAAGCACTGATGTGTTTGCCTTGAGGGAATCCATTATCTTGCATCATGTTGGGATAAGGCAGGCTGGGGTGTGAGTGGAGATATCAAAGCACTATAGCATGAATCAAAACTTCTTTTTTTTTGGTAGATACTGCCTTCGTGACAGAGATAACGATAACATAGAAAGAGCTTCACTACTGCCACTTCAACAAAAATCGAAAATGCATGTGAACTAGAGTTGCACGATTATACTTTAAAAGATCGCGATCTCGATTCAAACACATATTAAACCTTTGACAAAATCATACCGGAGCATTCAGATCTGCTGACCCAGAGAGAGCATTAATGTGACTGACTTTATTATTGTTATTTTCAGAGCTTTTAATATACTCTTATTATAAAAAGAACTTTATTAACAATTATTTATCTTTAACAAGTAACCTCCTGGTATTTTTTTGCTCAATACTAACTGAAATTAAAAATAATACTTTTTCTTTTTTTTATAATTCTTGCACAGAAGAGACTTGCGGTTGTTTCCAAACAAAGGGAAAAAATAAATCTATATCAGCATCGGCTATCGGCAAAAATGAGCTAAAAAATATCGGATATCACCAAAAATCCAATATCGTGCATCCCTAGATTTTAGGGGACATGAGCAACAGAGATGAGTAGAGGTTATTAGGTTAACTATATCAGTTTAATGCAATTCTGTAGAATTCAGTAATGTTGCATCAGAAAATGTTTCTCTATTTCAGAAAAGATTAAATGTCTCTAAGAGGTCATTTTAGTTGCCCTCCCAAAGCAAAATCAGGTGTGAGACAAATTTAGAAGTCTAATATTATTACTTTATAGGAAATAGGCAGATGGTAATGCATCTCGTTTTTATCAGTGTTCAGGATGAGGTCAGATTAAGTTGCATGTGAGGTCAGCGCTGTGGTTAATGCAACAACAAATGCTACTGAAGGAGGTTAGGACAGTGCATTGGTCAGATTAATCTCCTCTCGCCACAATACATATACATAATTATATATTCAAAATCTCAATTAGAGTATGAGGCTTGTTAAAGCCGCAAGGAAGAAATTCAATTTGAAGAAACAAGAAGAAAATCAGTTTCCAATACATTACCAGCCAGCAGAACCAAGGTCAATATTGGTCAAGTTAAAGCTGACAGAGTAGCAACAAATCAGTCACCATTAAGCCATAAACCAGCTTACACTGCTAAGATTTATTCACTATAGTTGAAGTTACACTTTGCTTAATGGCTAATTGATCAAATGACCAGCATAAGACTACAATCCTAAATTTAAAAATGAAATGAAATCAGAGCCCACATGAAGAGCTCACAAGGGATGAGCAGTTTTTACGCATAGGTAATGCATGCGTAGTCAAACACTGTAGATATACAATAACAGTGCACTCATATTACTATGAATGGGAGAAAGTGCAACACGCAATATGGCAGAACAAGTCCCGCCTCCTAAATAAAAGAGCCAATCGGCAAATGGTAAAATCATCGCATCACTGCAGTGGACGTTGTAAAATTTGATATTTTCCCATTCAAAGAGGTAGGAGCTGTGCTCACATGACTAAAAAAACTGCCCGAGAGGCATTTCAAAGATGGCTGCGAATAAAAGGACTTGCCTTATAGGGACTTTGGTACAGTCCACGTGGCAAATTTCCTTATCATAATCAAGATATGTGTGCAGTCAGATTTTTTTACCATGCATACAATTTACGCTCAGTTAGCACAGTTGTGTCTTGACCTTTTTTTGCACTAATTAGTTTGTCCACAAGCTGGTCAACACTGCCCAGGCCCGTTGCTTCACAGTCGAAATAGAAACCTACACGAGACGAGAACAAATCAAATCAAACATTAATAGAATATTCGGTTCTTACATTAACAAAAATGTCTCTAAATACAGCCATCATGACCTTGAACAAACAAGGTCAGACTAAAAAAGATGCTGGCAAAACACAGTCATGGCTTTACTCTTCCCTCCCCTCCTCCAGTAAGCGTTAGATCTTGTTTTGGTCAGTCTAATCCCTGTGTTCTTATGGCAGAGCTTTATGAAAGAGATGGCATATCAGAACAGAATACCCTTTCTAAGGAGGGATTATGATTTCCTGGCAGATGGAGTGATAGGGTTTGAGGGCGAGACAGATACAAGACGACATTGGTGAAATTGTACTAATACTGTGTTTGACCCCTTTGGCCTTCAGAACTGCCTTAATTCTACGTGGCATTGATTCAACAAGGTTCTGAAAGCATTCTCTAGAAATGTTGGCCCATATTGATAGGATAGCATCTTGCAGTTGATGGAGATTTGTGGGATGCACATCCAGGGCACGGCTTCTGTTCCACCACATCCCAAAGATGCTCTATTGGGTTGAGATCTGGTGACAGTGGGGGCCATTTTAGTGTGAACTCATTGTCATGGTCAAGAAACCAATTTGAAATGATTCGAGCTTTGTGATATGGTGCATTATCCTGCTGGAAGTAGCCATCAGAGGATGGGTACATGGTGGTCATAAAGGGAGGGACATGGTCAGAAACAATGCTCAGGTAGGTTGTGGCATTTAAATGATGCCCAATTGGCACTAAGGGGCCTAAAGTGTGCCAAGAAAACATCCCCCACACCATTACACCACCACCCCAGCCTGCACAGTGGTAACAAGGCATGATGGATCCATGTTCTCATTCGGTTTACGCCAAATTCTGACTCAACAGAAATCGAGACTCATCAGACCAGGCAACATTTTTCATGTCTTCAGCTGTCCAATTTTGGTGAGCTTGTGCAAATTGTAGCCTCTTTTTCCTATTTGTAGTGGAGATGAGTGGTACCCGGTGGGGTCTTCTGCTGTTGTAGCCCATCCGCCTCAAGGTTGTGCGTGTTGTGGCTTCACAAATGCTTTGCTGCAAACCTCGGTTGTAACGAGTGGTTATTTCATTCAAAGTTGCTCTTCTATCAGCTTGAATCAGTCGGCCCATTCTCCTCTGACCTCTAGCATCAACAAGGCATTTTCTCCCACAGGACTGGCGCATACTGGATGTTTTTTCCTTTTCACACCATTCTTTGTAATCCCTAGAAATGGTTGTGTGTGAAAATCCCAGTAACTGAGCAGATTGTGAAAACAACCATGCCACGCTCAAAATTGCTTAAATCACCTTTCTTTCCCATTCTGACATTCAGTTTGGAGTTCAGGAGATTGTCTTGACCAGGACCACACCCCTAAATGCATTGAAGCAACTGCCATGTGATTGGTTGATAATTGCATTAATGAGAAATTGAACAAGTGTTCCTAATAATCCTTTAGGTGAGTGTATGTCACAATAAGGAGAAAAAGACGATCTCAACTTCCGTTTCAATGCCGACTTTAAATTGAATCAAATCCTTATTTCTCTGACAAAAAAAGACAATGAGGCTTGAATGAATCTCAGTTAGGTTGACATTAGATAACGGGTGTATGCTATAAACGGTTAACAAAACAGAGTGAATGTTAATTTATATATAACTTGAGTTAAAGAGGCACATTTGAACAGCAGCATTTACCTTAAAGGAATATTTGACTCCAAAATTCTCTCATCATTCGTTCATCTTCAAAAAAAACAACAACAAATGAGGATATTACATTTACATTTTTACATTTATGCATTTGGCAGACGCTTTTATCCAAAGCGACTTACAGCGACTAATTACAGGGACAATCACCCTGAAGCAATGTGGAGTAAAGTGCCTTGCTCAAGGACACACTGGTGGTGACCTGGGATCGAACCAGCAACCTTCTGCATGTCAGTTAGGTGGTTTAACCCACTGGACCACCATCTCCCACGATATTTTTAATGAAATATTTTTAATGAAACCTGAGAGAACAAGCCTAATGTCAAACACACCCTGGCTGAATCCGAAATCGCCCCCTATACCCTTAAATAGTGCACTTTTTGAATGAACAGGCATTTATAGTGGTGTCCGAAACCGTAGTGGACGTTATTGAGTGCACTCATTCAGCCCCAAAATGCACCGCAATAACAAGGGTACAGCCGATGTACACTCACACTGCCCGAATTCACTCACTCGTTTTCATTCACTCCTTCAAGTTTCCTCAATATGGCCTAATGGTTAGAGAGTCGGACGAGTCTCTAACCCCCAACTGCCCCCAACTGCTCCCCGGGCCCCGCAGCAATATGGCTGCCCACTGCTCTGTGTGTGTGTTCACTTGGATGGGTTAAATGCAGACTTCACGTCACTTCACTTCCACTTTCAATGTGAATTAAAGCCTAAATTAAATCTGTTCATCATATAAAGTGATCGTGCCTTCAGAAGACTTGGATTAAAGCACTCAATACTTTTACGCTTTATGAACAGGATGCTAGATGTAACAGATGCAAATCCTGTTTATGAACAACATGAACAAGATTTATGAACATGAAAAGAACAAAAAATATTTAATTTGTTTTTTTAAATATGAACAAGAGTGGGCTTGAAATGTTGTGAGGGTAAGTAAATGATGGCAGAATTTTCAATGTTTCAAATTGGTTGCACAGGACACTCCCCCATGTGGTAATATAAAAGCACAGTATATTTTATATGGTTTGTAATGTAAAGATTGAGCTGGAACAAACAGCTGGGGAATATAGTGCAGTAATAATATCGATAATAAGTGAATTAACATTAAAGCTGAATCATATATTCTCAGATCAATTCTGAAGTGCATTAAGGCCTTCCAGAGAAAGTATTGCATCAGAAAACCAATAATCATACGTGACGCCAAGATCTGATCCAAGTAATCAGAGAAACCATTTTTCCCCTGACAGCTGTCATACTGAGCTTTGATTACACTCTGATATTTAATTGACTGTGTGATGGTGTGTGTTCTACTTTTCTTAAAGGCATACTTAACCTACATGAAAACCTGTCACAAACTAATTTCATAAAATAGCTTTGTAAGAAAAATAGACGCAAGTTGGTTTTCATTGACAAAATTGCCTTGAATTTGCAATACAAATCTTTTTAAAGGGGTCCTATTTTAAGTCTCTGATGTCCCCATAGAGTGTATGCGCAGTTTTAGCTCAAAATACTGTCAAATTGTTATTTTTTGAGGGTAAGCCAACGGTAAGCGTGCCGTTTTTGTGTTTGTCCCTTTAAATGCAAATGAGCTGGGGCTGAACAGAGCCAGAGAATATCTGCTGCATGAAGAGAGAACATATAGTTTAGTTTAATTACACTTATAACTTATGTTGTCATCTTGCTTTATGACATGCTATTGCATGTGTGTTCGTACTGTATTGCAATAAATGTGAAAAGATGGATGTGACAGCTTGAGCGACTCTCAAATGTGCTCGACTACAACAACTCTCTCTTCTCAACATGGCCTCACCCCCTTTGTTGCGTGTTCCTGGGGGGCGGGGTTTATGCAAATTTTTGGTAATTGTGATGTCACCATGTCGTTGTAGTCCCTATTCCCTACCAGCCGTTTGTTGTAGTTCTTAAAAATCGATTTCTGTAAAAGTAAATATCTCTCTTTGCATTGAACTTTGAACGTCATAACAGCAATATTACACTAGCCTGGCGTGGCCATACTCAATTCTAGTCAGAATATGAGTCTGGTACCGCTCCATTGGGCTTTGATTATGGGGCGTGTTTCAACCGAGCCAGGAAAGACCTCAATTGGATAGACCCACAACCAATCAGAGAAACGGAGCGACGCGTAACGTTAGTTGTCAAATGTCAACAGAACTCAACTGCACTGTGTTGCCAGGTCTGTGTTTTTCTCCATGTCCGCGGGTTGAGGCGACCCCAATTATGTGATTATATAAACCCAGGAATGCGAATTTTAGCAGGCAACCTTGCCAAAATAACATATTTTGCCAACTAAGCGCCATTTTTTCCGGAGAACCCCCCGGAAAGTTATTGTTTTGGGCTATAGTTTTGAGTAGCGCGACATTGCAAAAAAACGTGGCAACCCTGTCTGCACGCGCGCTGGATTAAGTAACGTTACAAGAAAAAGATGAGTGTAAACGATCTTTGCCAGTGTTGTAATAAAATTATTTAAGGATACACAGAGTACTTACAACACGATCATCGTTTCTGAGAGAAATAGTGAAGGTGTATGCATATACGAACAAGTTCTCCGTTTAGGATAAGAGCAAATTCAACCCAAGCGCCTTTGATGACGTGGATGATTACGTTACTGTTGATCATCTGTCCATCATCGTCTAAAGCCCGCCCTGACAATTTCATTGGTCCGAATAGTTCCTGTTCGGGCATAATAACTCCTCTATGGAGCGAGTCCAGACCAAATTGCCCGAGCAAAAAAATTTGTGGGCGGGGCTAAATTCGGCTGGCATCCAGGCTAATATTACACACTACCTATAGCTAAAAAAGTGAAATCATAATCAAGGACCACTTTAACAAATTGCAGTTTGGTGGATTCATGAAACAGCGAGAATCAAACAGCTGATGGGTCCAATTGACTTCCTAGTATGTACATAGTATGGATCCATAGTATATTTGCTTCCAGACATTCTTCAAAATATCTACTTTTGTGTTCAGCAGAATTGTGGTATCTTTAAACTCATACAGGTTTGAAACAACTTGAGAGAGAGTAAATGATGCCAGAATTTTCATTTTTGGGTGAACTATCCCATTAACAAAAGCATTACATGGGAAGAGAGAGCGTGCACTGTTGTTTTGATTGCGGTGGAAAGTTTATAGAGAGTATACCTGACGAATGATCCTATTAAAAATACGTTAATATTGCTAAAATTAATTTCTCATATCCATGAGTAAAGCTGATGGTGTTTCTGATCAAAAGAGATTCAGAGAAGATGGAAATGAAAAAATCGGCTAATAATAATTGTTCGGAAGACGTGAGCAACAGTCAGAAATCGATGTAATAAAGAGGCAACGACGTCATTGGTGACGGTGAGAGAATATCAGTGATCAACTGAATGATATTTGGTCTTAACGTAACAGAATAATACATTAGGCTGTAGTAAGGGCCATGCAGAAACTTGGGAATGATGCTCTTATTTAGACATCATTTTATGATCTGCAAAAACTGAAGTTGTTTATGGACAGTGTCGGCCACAGCACCTTTTAATAGTTTTGGATCTGGCAATCATTCATTTACAAATTACACACACACACACACACACACACACACACACACACACACACACACACACACACACACACACACACACACACAAACACACACACATGTTTGTTTTTGTGAAATGTGGGGACATTCCATAGGCATAATGGTTTTTATACTGTACGTATTTTCTATCCCCCTACACTGCCCCTGCCCCTAAACCTACCCATCACAGGAGACTGCGCAGTTTACTTTCTGTGAAAAAAACCTCATCCTGTGTAATTTATAAGCATTTTGAAAAGTGAAGACATGGGGAACGTCCTCATATTTCAACCTCTTTTTGTAATACCTATGTCATACCCATGTCATTATACACATTTGTGTCCTGATATTTCACAAAAACATGCCCACACACACACACACACACACACTTCACTCAATTAAAAATGGTGGTAAAGGTCCAGTAAAGAGATGCCTACACTCCGCTATAAATATGAATGAGTGATGCTCAGAATGTGCTGAGTCATGTGTCTGCAGACTGAGCTCCCATAGGACCACTGACAGAAGACTGCAGTGGAACACTGATATATAAACACTGCGCACCATTAAGAAAATATGACTCTATCTATCTATCTATCTATCTATCTATCTATCTATCTATCTATCTATCTATCTATCTATCTATCTATCTATCTATCTATCTATCTATCTATCTATCTATCTATCTATCTATCTATCTTATCTATCCATCCATCCATCCATCCATCCATCCATCCATCCATCCATCCATCCATCCATCCATCCATCCATCCATCCATCCATCCATCCATCCATCCATCCATCCATCCATCCATCCATCCATCCATCCATCCATCCATCAGCAAGGAAGATTTAAAAAAAGTTTCCAACACCTACACGATAAAATTCTGGATCAATGTGCTCTGGACGGACGAGTCAAAAGTTTAGTTGCTTGGCCATAATTTCAAGCAGCATGTTTGGTGAAAGAACCTCGTGGTGCAGGAGTGTTGTCGTTTGAGGATGTTTAGCTGCTTCAAGAGCCAACAATCTTGCCATCATATTCACAATGTCAGTGAAATTACACATTTTACTAGGGATGCACCGAAATCAAAATTCCTGGCCAAAACCGAAAACCGAAAAAGAGGAAACCAATGCCGAAAGCCGAAAACCGAAACAAATCATGCCAATTATTAGTACCATTGGAAAAATCAAGGCATTGCAATTGCATAAATCTATATTAAAGTTTCAAATAATAAATCAATAATAAATTATGCAAATATTTATTTAGCACATTGCAAAAATGCACATTTAAAATAAAATTCAAATTAAAAATGTTTAACTTGACCTCACTCATGTGTGCATTAAATAATAATGTACAGGCCTACTGGCCTGCAAAAAGGTACAGAAATTTAATAAAGTAATCAAACATAAAATAACTGCATATTTAACTGTTTAAATTAAAGATTAATCCTTATTAAACTTACAAAAGCTATTCAATCAAGAGCAGTGAGTGATGTCCTTATATTTTGTTTGAGATTAAACAGACCGCAGTAAAGGCTACTGCCCCTTTAAGACCTAATGCACGGATATGCGTCGTCCTTCTCGACTGTATACAGTTCACTTAAGGCATATACAGACTATTTCTGCAAGGATGCTCATCAAGATGGACATGTTGACATACTTTTAGTGTGAGTTTGTCCGTTTAAGCGCAAGACTTGAAAGAGAACTCAGTATTTGCGCGCTGTGAGACGAGTGCGCGCTTTCTGGATGAGTGCACAGAGACAGATCATCTCACAGTGAAGATCACGTCTCACGTCTTCTGGCTCTACACCCGGTGATGACGGAGGAAACGACTGGTCATATTCGAACATACGGCAGCACTCGCATGCATTGTACAAAGTGTACAAAGAGAGACCGTTTTGCCCACGTTTTTCTTTTATTATCGCTGTTGTTGTAGTGTATCACTGAGGAGCCAGCACGTGTATCCATCAGCAGAAACATAAGATGCGTCATCAGATGTGAGATGAACCACATACGTCCACACCACAGATATGTTGCTTGCTTAGACCGTTTAGACAAGCACGTGCAGGTTGCGGTTTCTGTTTGCGTCATCACAACATTTCGGCCATATTGTTTCGGTGATACAATTTTCGGTGGCCGAATATTAGGTGCATCCCTACATTTCACCATAGAGTGCTTGAGGAGAACATAAGGCCATCTGTAAAATGTTGAAACTAGACCTTAAAGGCCCACCGAAGTGCTTTGAAACGCGCCGCATTATTCAATGTGTTGAAGTAACGGCTCCAACTGTTAGCAGCTCCTCCCCTTTTTTGAAACAGCCAATAGTGTTTCGTTAATACGTACCACAGTTTGACTAGAGAGCCTTTCTGTCTGGTAAAGCCAGTTTCCGCTAACCGATTATCATCATAATCTCCTCCATATCGCTTTGTAATACAGCATTCTGTGCAGAATTCAAATGGGTCCGATATGTGTTGTTGTCTGCGCCGACTCGCGCATATGATCCGCGCTGCGCTTCCGTGTCTCTAGTCTCATGTTTAGACCAGAGCCGTTGATGTGTGTGTGTGTGTGCTGCTGTGGTGTGTGAAACTAATGTGAAACCAAACTCCATTCGCCTCGACTGAAAGCATATTTACACTGAATCGTTTTCTATTGCATATATAGCGTGCTGTGTGCTTTTCACCATGAGGAAAATTAGTAAATGTTTGAACAACTGACCGATTTCAGCCGTCTATTTATAATGTAGGGGGCGGGGCTTCAGATTCTAGAGAGCATATGATTGGACAGAAGATTTGATGAGTAGGTGAAGTCTGCAATGATGTCATCAAAATCTGTGATTCGTTTTAACGGAAGTGAGAGACTGTAAGTTTTGAATGCTTATATCTCCTGAATGCAAATGTTGTCATTGTTTTGGAGCACACCAGCTTATAGTCATAACCTTAAGGCTAACATAGTCATACTAAAAGCTAAATAACTTCAATTTTGATTTCAGTGGGCCTTTAAAGTCCCCTGTAGTCAATAACTGTATCTCTGAAAACTCATCTTTGATCACCAAAATGACATATTTAAATGTTTTTCCAGTGAACAAATTTCTTCATGCCTTAAAGTTCCTGTTCTTCGTGATCACATTTTTCAAACTTTAGTTAGTGTGTAATGTTGCTGTTAGAGCATACATAATACCTGTAAAATTATAAAGCTGAAAGTTCAATGCCAAGCGAGATATTTTATTTAACAGACGTTCCCTTTCAAACCCTACAGCGAACGGCCGGTTTGGACTACATCCCTGTACTTCCCGCTTTAATGATGTCACTACAACAGTTTGTTGACTAACCTCCGCCCACAAGAATACGCAAAAAAGGGGGCGTGGTCTTGTTCCTCTCCCACGTTTGTAGAGTGTGTTTGTCGCCATGTCGTCCAGACGCTGTTATTTTCATCCCAATTTGTAACAGACAAACGTAAAAGTATGACAACTAATAAATAAACAACTTGCCATTGTGAAACATCCTGCAAAAGTCTTTCTTGAACAGGTTGTAATCGATCCTCTTCGATATTCTCCGGGTCTGATTACGTGCGCTAAGCTGCTGTCGAATCACAACACGGGAACCGCTGGCCCAATCAGAACTCGTTACGTATTTCTGAAGGAGGGACTTCATCGAACAAGGAAATCATCAGGCCGTTTTTTCATCAGTGAAAACAGCGGTATACAGGTAAGTAAATTGTGTGAAAAATACTGTGTTTTTTACAAGCGAAACATACATGTTATATTGCACACTGTAAACACAATCAAAGCTTCAAAAACACAGGAAAAACGGGACCTTTAAAATAGCTTGCATGTAACTCTACCCTTCTGCACCCAACATTTAGTACACGATGATTCATGAATATGCTAATTATCCCACCTCGCTCAGAAACCCACTCGGTCAACTTTTACTCAAGTTACGGTAGTAAACGTAAACGTTGGACACATAACGGTAATTAATATGATTAGCATTTTGCTTGACTACGTTATCAAACAGTTAATAATGTGTTGCTAATGTTACACAAACCATGTTCCCGTTCCTTATCTCAGTCTGCCTTCTGAAAATCAGCATCCTTAGAAATGCTTTGAGCATCATAGAACGTCAGTGGAAAAAAGGTATATAGTTCATCATAACATGAACACTAAATGTACCCAATTTTTCATATCGACAGAAAAATATACCAGTATGGCTTCTCTTGAGAGTCCCCTGCTTCAAAGAATAGTTACTGATATGCTAAAGCCCCGCCTCCCTTGTGACATGATTGGTTACAAGGTAGTTTGTGACGTATGAAACACATTCGATTTCAAACAGCGTTTTTGAGACTGTCTTTGGTTCACTGCAGTTTTAAAGAGAAAATACTCAGCAATGGTGGTGACTAGTGAATTTGCACATGGTTTGTCTTAAAGCATATTAAAAACACCATATACACACATAAACAACATGTTTTTCTAACTCTTGCAAGTGTAATGATACAAATTATGATTAAAATCTTGACTTTATAACAATGTGAAACCCCTGTCACTGTTGTACTTAAACTTGACCTAGTCTTTTTATTTCTGCTCTTCCTCAGTGCAGGATGAGGGTGAAGAAGCTGAAACAACCTGCTCCCAAGAAAACACCATTGGATGATCTCCTTGAAGGGACTTTTTGAGGATTTGTTTTAAAAGTTTTTTATTTGACATCAAATATATATTTAAATTTTACAAAGAAATATGCAGAATTTTGTCTGAGAAATAAAAGGACACTTTCCTTTTTTAATTTGTCTTAATTTGTTAAAAAAAACTTGTGAGAAATTAGTATCGTGAGTTGAGTGAATCGTTACATCCCTAGGGAAGACTTATTCAAAAGTAAGGAAACAACTTATACACTTATCACCGCTTTATGTCACGTCAAAATCAAACTTGAAATGGGCTAAAATCATGAGACAAGCTTGATGACTGATGATTTCAGATGACTATTATTACATTGCTAATGTAAAAATACAGAATAGAATAGAATTTTTTTTTTCTTTTTGTAATTAACCAGAAAAATACGACAACCTTAAGTGTAACACATAACACACATTTAAAAAACTAATTTCACACCACTGCACGCTACTGAATATACTGTATATATTGTTAAATCACATCATCTTCACCAATAATTACTGTCAGCACTGTGTATGTGATCTGCTCCAATGAAGAAGTGGGGTGAATTAATTAATTATTATCTGTCCATCCATCCATCCACACATCCACCCATCTCTCCAGATACCTTGATAATCAGCACATGATGTAGTATTTAAGCTACATATTATTGACAAGTCCATCAGCTGCAGTAAGCATTATCTGCTGGAGAATTGATGATCGTGATGCTCAGCTCAGCACTGAGGACTCCTGGATCTGTCTGTTTAACTGTTTCAGTGGCATGAGAGCAGCACGCATGAAGTGGTAAATGTCGAGTTTCATTAAAGGGTTAGTTCACCCAAAAATGAAAATTAGCCCATGATTTACTCACCCTCAAGCCATTCTAGCTGCAAATGACTTTCTTCTTTCAGACGAATTCAATTGGAGATATATTAAATAATGTCCTGGCTCTTCCAAGCTTTATAATGGGAGTGAATGGAGTATTTGGTTTTGAAGCCCCAAAAATGCACATCCATCCATCATAAAAGTTATCCATATGGCTCCGGGGGGTTAATAAAGACCTTTTGAAGTGAGTTTGTGTGAGAAAACTATCCATATTTGAAGGTGGTGTATGTAAGAATGACCGCTAGTGGTTGAAATGGGTACTGCAGTCCAAATTTAAAATGTTGTTTGCCCCGCCCCCTCCTCCTCAGACACGGCGCTCACACGGGTTGCCAGTTTGAGGACACGCAACAGGAACGAGAGCAATTGACAATGGAAGGTGAAGAGACTTAGTGTAGGTTGATGAGTTGAATCATCCACGTTTTATGTGCTTCCGTTCATAGAGATTTTTAGATGGATGATGAGGCTTTTTAGGTGGGGTATAATCTGCGATCTCTGACCCAGAACGCTCATTTCAAAGTAGAATAACTGGCTGTAGCATTGCTTTTCAGAGAAACGATTATGTGAACTCAGAATGTTTTTCATCTGCAAACATATTATGGTATTTTTATGCTTTAGTACAGTCAAAAACGTATAAACTAAAATAACTAGCTTCCAACAGATGGCTGTACGCATTGATTAATGACGAGAGAGAGTAACCCTTGAACTGACGCATGGCGTACTGATGAACGCAGAAGCACAGCAGATCGAGCAAAACAAAACACCGGTCACAAAGTCTAAAACAAGAACTTTTAAAGAGAAATGCCGTAGGAGAGGGGCTTGAGTTTGTTGCCCAGCCCTATTTGTTTGAACAGCAAAAGGCGTCAAAGCTTCTGCTACTCCTACATCATCTAATTATTTTAGTTCATAGTTTTAAATATGGATATTTTTCTCACACAAACGCATCGCTTCACTTCAGAAGGCCTTTATTCACTACCATTATAAGGCTTGGAAGAGCCAGGGCCCTCATTTGTCAACAGTGCGTAGAAAAGGTTATATATTTTGTCGTACGAATTAAATTTAGAATGTTTCTATGTACAAGAAAATCTGTATTTATCAAATGTGCGCAGACAATTCTTACATGAGTACGCAATCATTGTTGTTAAATCCTGCATGTGCGTAAGTACCATGCACGTTCACGGTCATTAGCAATCGGAAACGCCTCCAATGAACCATATATGGTGATACTTCCCTTTAAAAATCACAAATGATTAGCACAATAACAGAATGAAACCCTTTTCTATTTACATCTTTAAATACATTGGTTTATGGTGCTTTTATGGCGATGTGGGTGCAGTCTATGGCAATTATGTTTGGGAATCTGGCTATAGCATAAAGGCCCAATTTTATTTCGGCTTGAGGATTTCGGAAAGGGAACTGGATGTAGGTTGGGGCCAAAGTAAAAATAATTGCATCCAACATTTGTCACAGCTGTCTTTTATAGGGTTTGACATCAATTATGCACCATGTTAAAAAAAATGATAAATTGAGTGTTTTATAATTAAAGGAAACACGGTACATATGTGGATTGCTTAATGCAGTGGTTCCCAACCACGTTCCTGGAGGCCCACCAACAGTGCACATTTTGCATGTCTCCTTTGTCTGACACACCCACATCAGGTCTTGGAGTCGCTACTAATGAGCTGATGACTTGAATCAGGTGTATTTGATTGAGGAGACATGCAAAATGTGCACTGTTGGTGGGCCTCCAGGAACGTGGTTGGGAACCACTGGCTTAATGCATACTGTTACACAAAATCAAAAATGCTTTTTATGTGTACTATCACTATTGTACCACTAGATTCTCTGCGTACGCATGCTAAGATGTGTGCTTATGTTTAATCGCATTTCTACATATAAGTACAAGTTGCTAGATCCCACACTTTGCGTGAAACTGTTCTTATGCACCAATCTGTGCATACACACTGTTGATAAATGAGGGCCCCATGACATTATTTAATATCTCCGATTGCATTCGTCTGCTACTTGGGCGCAGAGATATCACGCAACAAATGAAATCCCACAACTTACATTTCATGTGTTGTGTGATATCTCTGCGCTCAAGTAGCAGTGCTTCACCTGTGCTTCCCCATAATATAGTCCCAAATCAATATCTGCCTAGTCTTAATCTGCATCGCTATTTGTACTCGTTGTGAATACGCAGGCCACAAGAAGTAATTAGGTGTGTGTGGGGGGGGTTTGGATCACTTTTACTCGCGACATGCTAGCTGGCTACATAGGATTCCATTCATTAAGCTAAGCTAAGCTAGTGGCGACCCTGCCAAACTAAAACAATGCATGCACTGAGATAAAAATGCAGTCAAAATGTTGAATAAGCCCAATTTCTAAAAACAGTGGATTGTTAAATAATAGGGTAAATTTCATTTTTGGGTGAATTATCCCTTTAATGTGTTGATGAAACATGTTTGAGAAACACATAAACAGTTTTATTATGAGTTTAGATCAGTTCATGATCAAATACACACCAACTCTCCATCTATAAGGGCTGAGAAGACTGGGATGAGGCTGATTGCAATGTAAATAATCAGTTAAAAAACACTTTTCTTCTAAAAGGTGACTTGGCTGGCAAATATAAGAATACTAGGAATTTGACTTAAAAGCACAATATGTAATTTTCCACCACTAGAGGTCGCTTATTCAAAATAAATGCGGATCTTGATGACACCTTGATTTCACTTAGCTTTCATATAACTTTTATAACAGCTTCTCTTGCCTTATGCGCTGTTTTTTCTCCTCCTTTTCCCTCAAATAAGCAAGAAGTAAGCACCTTTGGCGATAGAAATGATTGTAAACTAGCATAAGCCCTGTACGGTCCGCCATGCTTTGTCTAGCTGCCACAGTTCCTGACACTCAGCATTATACACCACTGAAAACATAGTTATGTATATTATATTGCTTTTCTGTTAATAGATCCTCATAAATACCTTTAAACATTCTTGGAAACATTTCAGATAATGTAAGTACACAAGTCAATAAGATATATTGTTCTAGTGGTTTTGGGATGTTTTAATTTAGGATATTTTTGTGACTTTAAACTTCAGCTGATGACTTGAGTTGCAATTTTTTTTGCCAATGTGCGAATAGCTTGTAACAAAACAAGACATTCCCCTACTTCATCATGCACATGTTTTCTATGAAAGCCTATAATCAAACTTTCATAACAGTGTAATTTTATTTAGGCCTACCTTATCTGTCGACATGATGCTGGTGAATTGCAGAGCTGATGCAGACATATCCACATCTCTATGATCAGATGCTTTCTCAACTGCTGTTTCCTCACCGCTGCTATTTTTGCTGTGTGTTTATTTTGTTATTGAGAGGAAAGCATCTAACCGTCGCTCTCAGCTCTGATGGTGTCGGGATGTTCACTAAAAATATATCACTGCAAATGTATTTCCACATTATTTTTACTTTTAATGAGTGAAGAACTTCACTGTGAGTATATTGAATTTGGGGCCTTGAATTACGTTCAGTCTCTTCTCACGTTACATGTGCAGAGCGTGACTGTGAGCGCGAGCAGGAAGTTGCTGGCTGCAGTTCACTTAACGGCCACAGGTGTCGCTAACAACAAGAGTTTCTGAATTCTACATACCCTCCTGAGAACCAGAAATGTTTTTATTTAATATTGAATTAAATTAAATATTTAATATTGAACATGAATTTAATATTTTTCATGTCATTACATTGTTTAGAGCATAAGACAAAAATTGGAAAATAACATTTTTGAAAAGTTTTATTCATATGTTATGCTATGTCTTCTGTAATGGACACTAGGACTAAAAAAAGTAATTTGCATATTATTTGGGGCAACATGTAATGAAAAAATAAGTGTAGTAGTAATTGGCACGATTTTGATAAAGATATCTAATATTTTATAGGAATATTGATATATAATTTATTTCCCTATTCACTTGTTGCGTCTCCAAAATGCCTGATAAACATGATTTAAAGCTACACTGTGTAACTTTTTTAGTTTATTCTTAGCTAAAAACACTTAGTTCTTTCAAAAATATATGTGCTCATTAATGTATATTTACTTCTTTCCAGAAATAAAGTATTCTCGTAAGTGTATAATATGCCATTGAAAATACATACGGGTGAGGGGTTCGAATGCGCGTCGCCATGTTGCCCCTCCATCTTGAAAGTACAGTAGCCAAAGAGGGACATACCCGTAAATTCAAGCTTCGCCTTTGCGTTTAACACTTTCGATGGCACTGTGTCGAATGTGAAGAGGGGGATTGCTTGAGACTGATATAGCCTACAATGTAAACGCGTTGCCTTACGCTAGTGATGTCGCATAACATACAGAATAACGATAGCACCGATAAAAGTTACTTTACTAAGATTAGCTTGCATTCGTCTGGGAACCTGATCCTGATGTTAGCAAATGAAATGGTAAAAAATAACGAAAAGGTAAAACTATTATTCATTTTACATAGATGTCATAACCCACATGTTAACTGACAAATTAAATAACTGCAAATTATAATAGTTTTTTAAAGTAACCTCATCACTTGATCGAACTGGAAGCCATATTAATCTTGGACTAAATCAGCCACCGTAGGACTTAAAACGAAATCGGAATTGAGAGGAACAGAAACTAATATTCACTGGATGGTCATATACCTTTTCACCGCTAGATGGGGGAAAATATCACACAGTGTAGCTTTAAGTCCCGGTGTCCTCTACAGTGGACATGAATTAAATCAATCTCCTGTTTCGTAACAGAAAGTCATTTGAATTGATAACACATAACATTTTCCTAAGATGTTGATTTATGATAAACAATTCAAATATTAGTCAGATTTAAATCATAATTACAAAATAGGATCATATTTCCATAACAGTGTTAAATTTGATCAATAAATTAAATTCAGTCATTTTTAAAGTCCAAGGAGAGGCAGTTGTCATTGTGAAAAAAAACTGTGACATGTATGCTGTCAGAGAAATTCACTAAAATATAAAGTCAACTACAGAGGACAAACTATGGGTCCCAGGAGGATACAGCCCCATTAAAACATTAAAGGGTAGTTCACCCAAAAAATAATTTCTGTCATCAGATACTCACCCTTAAATTGTCCTAAAACTGTATGAATTTCTTTCTACTCAAAAGAAGATATTTAAAGAATGTGGGTAACCAGTTGATGGTCCCCATTGATTCTGCTTTAAAATCATGTGTATAATGAAAGACACTATACAAATAACTGTGCCTTGACTTGACTTGAATTTTGAGAAATCACTTGAAAGTCATTGTTTTTGGTGTGTCAGCAAGCATTAACTGCTGTATGTCAAGTCACCTTTATTTAAATAGCGCTTTTTACAATGCAAGTATTTCAAAGCAGCTTCACAATGGTAACAGGAAAACAATGCAACAGAATTTAATAGAAAGTAATATAGTTAAATATTTAGTGTGTTATGTGTGCAAGGAGGTGACCATTCTTCAAAATGTTAATGAAAACAACCGTTTATTTAACAGGTTATTCAAGCTGGATCTGTTCCAAAAGAAATTGCTTTCAATTTGAAAAAGTTGACCATGCAAAAACTTTATTTATTGCAAACATATGCTAAATCTGTGGCAAATTGTTTATCAAAAAGCTCATTTCTATTGGAAAATGTCCTCCGATGTTCATTATAAGAGTGAACAAGAGTTTGGTGAAGCACCATGTGTTTGTAACAGTGAAAACGATTGAACATTGCATATACAGCAGTGTGCACCAATGCACAGCAACGTCCGACTCCATACATCGTCTACAATCCTAAAGTTAATTGTTAGCTGGCAACTGTCAAAAATGAAATGTGATCCCACAATATGTGAGAAGCCAACCACACTAGTTCATAAAGAAGTTGCATCAACAAATGCAATAATAATAAATAACACTGTCAGCATTGGGATTTCAACACTTGCATATTTGTCTCTCTAAACCACAAAGAAAAAATATCATATAGTTTTAAAACAAAAAAAACATGCATGTTTGCATTAGATTGCATTAGAAACGTTCAAACAATAATACTGCATTACATTTGAATTTGTGTGTGTGTGTGTGCGTGCGTGCGTGCGTGCGTGCGTGTGCGTGTGCGTGTGCGTGTGCGTGTGTGTGTGTGTGTGTGTGTGTGTGTGTGTGTGTGTTGTAGCCTACAAGGTTAAAATATGCACCACTGGAGGAAGAATTAAAGATCCAGTGATAGACAAGACAAATAGATGGAGAGAATGTCTTGCCCAAGGGAAGCACAAAGCAATAATTCTCCATCACATAGCATATAAATCCTTCTTAAGGAGCATGGAAAGACAAATGCATAAAATCCTGCACAAAGACAACTGAATGCATATATGTGTATTTGTGTAAAAGAGAGAGTATACGAGAGAGTGTTTGTTTCCAATGCACAATATTATAGCAAACTGTACAAAACCTACACTGTCTTGCAAAAGGTAAAAGGGTTTGACTTCAATCGCATTTCATTGAATTGATATCTCGTGAAACTGAGAGGTTTGCCTTGAATGTGCTCAAATTAAGAGAAAACAGTGTGAAAACTGACATTAGAAAACCCTTTGAAGCCGTTTCTCTCAGTATCAGCATCGTCGTAGTTGATGCACCACAAGTTTCGACAAATACATGATTCTCAAATCGAACACAACTTTAAGCAAGAATTGTGACTTTATCCACAAGTGAAATTAAAGAAAGGCAATCCAGTGAGAAAGAACAGCGCAGAGGTTTTCAATAGCCTTATTTAAGAAGAATTTGCTGGAAAGTTATGTACGTAACACAAGATATCCTGTACATGTTCAAGCACTGGCCACAGTGCAATCCTTGAGTTTCTGTTCAAACTTCATTTTGATGGAGGCGACCCACGTACAACCCTTTCGAAGTGCTTGCATTTGATTTCTGCTATTCAAAATTACTTTTAAAGCATCCTACATGGCTCAGAGCTGACATGAGATATGCCTAATAAATATTAAAATTATGCAAGGGAATGAAATATGTGTGTGCGGCAGAAACAAAACAGTTCACTGCAGGTATTCAAACACTCGACACTGCATCCTATGCACAAAAATAATGTCTATACGGTTGAATGTGGCTGGAATTCATAAACAACACAAACAATTTGTCAGTTATTAAGAGATGATGCATTAAAAGAGGAATTTGACAAGCAAACTGACAACCGAAGAAGTGCTTTCCACATTGAACACATGGAGAAAACGAACGGGAGAACGAGAGATCACTGATATATGCCACTGCACATAAGCACCCTTCTCAGCAAGGTGCTGTAATATGAAACTCTGCAGTGAAAATGGTTTATAAGTGTTAGAGCTCAAACCCTTCTGACAGAAACGTCTTCTGCTACCACATCAGACTAAAATGCATCTCAGTGTGATTAAGAGAGAAAACTTGCAATGCTTTGTTTCTATACGCATGTGATTGTTAAACTAGGCTTTTTTGCTCTTGTTTAAGTGAACAAGACTGTATTATATGTGCATGAAGCTTAAAACTTCCCAAGTCTGTTGATCTCAGCTATAATACATGCATTGCTTATCGGCACCTCTGCTTTTTCTGTTATACTTAATATATAATGTTAGTCATGTGCACACCATTTTTTAAAAAGCCTTTTCTAAGCCAATTTCCAATGTAATTTAATTGAATAATTGATTAAGGATTGTTCAATTATTCCATTAAATGATGTAAGGATTCCGTTGAATTTGATTCAATTGTGTAAATCTTAAAAAGAAAAAAAGTGTATGGCATTATTGCACCTTTTTTTTTTGTTGCTTTTTTCGGCCCATTACAGATTTGAATAATGTAATATAAAATGCTTTTAAATGCAGTAAAATGAATTATATTAATTTAAATAAAATGTTTGTGCCCATAATACTTTCTATCCACAAAATATATTAAAAAAAAATCTACATATGCAAACATAACAACTGACTTTTAGAGTTATTTCTCTCTCCTTTGAGTGAAACAATGTTATAGTATATGTAGGCTGTGTGTGTGTGTGTGTGTGTGTGTGTGTGTGTGTGTGTGTGTGTGTGTGTGTGTGTGTGTGTGTGTGTGTGTGTGTGTGTGTATTAAATCCTTTTTTTATTTATGCATTTCAATTAATAGTAAAAATTAAATCAAATTAAATAAAATAATGAATTATTCAAATATTATGAATTAAGTTAAAAAAAACATGTTGTATAAATTGACCTTTAGTTTATGTGATTCGTATTCATAAATTATATATTTTTTTAAAATATGTTTACAATTAGCTAAGTTTAAGATTTACACAAAACATTTTTTATAAGGCTCTATTTTTTACAACAAAAAAAAAATCTTAATTCATAATACGAGTAGGATTATTCAATTCAATTTGATGATTTTACAATCAATTGAAATGCATTCATCTTGAAAGAAATGAAGACCGATAGTGATGCTTTTCTCAGCAGTAACTATTGTAGTAGATATTTTAAATTCACAGTAACTTAACTGAGATATTTTTCTGTGACAACAAAATATAATAACCCTTCACTTGTGTGGCCATGCCAGCCTCTCGTGTTGATCACGGTGTACTTCTCTCACCTGTGCATGCACGTGTTAACAGCAGCGGGCGCGTGTTGTGCTGCTATTATAGCATTAATACCGTGGGTTACTGCTGTCCCCCTCCCTTCCTTCCGCTGTCAACTTATCCCTCTTCCCTACCTTGCGCTTTTTATCCCGCGAGCGGCTCCTTTTCTTCGCCTTCTCCTCCTCTTTCTCCTTCCTCTCTTGTTCGGCGAGAGCCTCTAAATCCTTATTCTTGCGCAGATGTTTGGCGGCTTGTGCCATAGTGCCTTTAACAGCCGGCGGGCTGAGATGGCTCTGTAGCTCCGGTGATGGATGCTGCTGGTGTGGATATGATCTGTGTTCCTCTCATGCAGTCCTGCAGCACTGGAGTGAGCGTGTGTGTCCCGTCTCCCTCTCTTCTCTGTCTCTCTCCTCCGCTGCAGCACTAGTTAGTCAGGCAGACAGACCTCAGAAGATAGACCTTCATTGAGAGGGGATACTGCTGCAGCACTGCGCACCTCTCTCTCTCTCTCTCTCTCTCTCTCTCTCTCTCTCCCTCTTTCCTCTCTCTCTCTCTCTCTCTCCCTCTTTCCCTCTCTCTCTCTCTCTCCCTCTTTCCCTCTCTCTCTCTCTCTCCTCTCTCTCTCTCTCTCTCTCTCTCTCTCTCTCTCTCTCTCTCTCTCTCTCTCTCTCTCTCTCTCTCTCTCTCTCTCTCTCTCTCTCTCTCTCTCTCTCTCTCTCTCTCTCTCTCTCTCTCTCTCTCTCTCTCTCTCTCTCTCTCTCTCTCTCTCTCTCTCTCTCTCTCTCTCTCTCTCTCTCTCTCTCCTCTCTCTCTCTCTCTCTCTCTATCACCAGTATTCTCTTGTGTCTTTTCTACGTCGATCTCTCACTCTCACGCCACTCCTCTTGTGGAATTCGACCTGCACACTTTTCCCCCTCATCCATGCACCTTCTTGTGTTGTAGTCTGTCTGCCTGGTGTCCTAGCGGAAGCAATTAGGAGAAAATATGATGTCAAACACAGGGATGGAAGCTTTTTGGTGGGCTTTTTTTTGGGGGGGGGACCATTATAAATCAGTTCCGACAACAGAAAAACAATATGGCATTAACAGCGACACGGGACACTCTAGTGGGATTGGGATGGACTTTTAGGTTCCAGAAGGGGGGATTTGCAGCAATGCTATAGATAGCTATAAATACTCATTTCCCCAAAGAACCTTTCAGAGATTCCTGAAACAACTATTGCTGTGAAGAACATTTTAATAATCTAAAGGAGAATTTTTCCACTATAAAGAACCTTTTTGTGCAATGCAAAGGTTCCATGGATGTCAATTGTTCTTTGTGGAACCGTCAATGAAGGACATTTTTTTTAAGATTGAACCAGTTTGGTGCATACTACGTAACTAAATACAATTGTGACATATGGAGCATTATCTGTGCCTGGTGAGCGTGCCAATTTTGCGTTTAAAGGGGACATATTATGCCCCTTTTCCCAAGATGTAATATAAATCTCTGGTGTCCCCAGATTGTATATGTGAAGATTCAGCTCAAAATACCCCCCATATCATTTATTATAGCTTGTCAAATTTGCCTCTATTTGGGTGTGAGCAAAAATGTGCCGTTTTTGTGTGTGTACCTTTAAATGCAAAAAAGCTGCTACTCCCCGCCTTCAGATACTCCATCAACAATAACACAGGTGAATCTCATGCTGCTTTCCAGGCAACCCGTAACCCATGTTTTCCATCCTTCTACCCATGAAAGCGTACTGGAACGGCAGTCAAACCTGTGACTTCCCACCCGTGAACTCGTACTAGATCGATGTACTCCCAGTTACAAGCTCTGACGTCACACAGCCCACAAAACAACAATGGCAGTCCCTTCGGATGCTGTGTTTATGAAAGTCGTATACAAATAACAAAATAAAAGTTATAACAGCTTCTCTTGCCTTATGCACCATTTTTCTCCTCTGTTTCCCTCAAATAAGCAAAGAGTAAGCACCTTTGGCGATAGAAATGATTGTAAATGAGCATAAACCCTGTACGGTCCGCCATGCTTTTTTAACATAGCTAGCACAGTTCCTGGCACTTGACGTGACTTGGCCTGGAACACTACAAAGTCGCGAGTCGTGGTTTGAAGTCATAACTTACGTAGCTCAAAAACCTGCCTGGACGAAGCATCAGTCAGCCAAAATAATCAGAAATAACCAGATGTAGAGTACAGCCTTACAAGTTTGAACCAGAGTCGGACACAGATGAGAGACTCAGGAAGAGAGTAACATTAGTTGTTGTGGAGTTACATTAATTCAACTCTTCAACTATATGTACCGTCATATTACTATTAGTCATCTAATTATACAGTGCAAATGACGACGGTGAGCGTTGGGATAAACTAACAACATAGCTCTAGTATCTGTGAATACAGGCAGAGATGATGGTAACTTTAGCCATATTAGCCCTACAGCATTCTAGAAATGTAATACATTTGCAAACATTCGCAAGATATGAAGTGCCATCCTGGATAAGAAGCATTGGTATTGACCCGTCCTTCAGAAACAACTTTTTTGCAAATCCAGAGTTGTACTGACCCAGTCATGAGTAAAATGATTTGCGCAAATATATAAAATTTACTAACATTTTCGGCACATTTCCTTTAAAAATGAAATTCAACCAGTGGCTTGGTTTTCGGGAGTCTATGGAGACGCATATGTTCGTTGGTACATCCAACAACAGAACATTTGTAATGTTTTTTTGGCGCAGACATTGTAATACTCTAGCACTGATACAGCGAGGAAACAGAAATGGCGTCTCTGTGCTTCTCACTCAGGGGTGTGTCTATGCTAAATGGGCAGATCATCACCAGTCATGGGCGGGGTTTCCCTACTCTTACATAGTAGGGGGAAATTGATAATTGAGATAATTGATAGGAGAGATTGATAATGATTGATGGGGATTATAAAAAAAGTATTGGATGGATTTTTACTATTATAGGCTGGTTGTTTACACTCACTGTGGACACACATCTATGTTCAAACACTTTATAAAAGTGTATTTTGCATAATAGGTTTCCTTTAAAAGATGTCTAATAGCCATCCAAACACAGCCCTGACATCTAGGCTAAAACAAGGCAACATTTGGGCTGTCAGTGAACATTTAATAGAACATGAACACGTCAAAGAAATGAAACCGAACACCTTGCAATCACTGTTGACTTTGCTTACATGATGAAATATCACACATCTCACAAGTTATTTTGGCAAAAGCGACATGTTACCAAATTCAAGGTTATTTTGGCTAGAAGTGGGTTACTCATAGCCGGACTATATCGGGTCTATTAGTTAACCGAGACGGTGAAATGATGGATACTGCTTGGTGGGTACCTTGTCACAGTCACCACAGATTTTTTAGTAGCACTATTTTCTGTAAAGTTCTGTAAGTATTGTGAATAGTAAAAGTGACCTGACATGATTGTAGGCATTGAAAGTCTTCACACCACAGTGTCTCAAAATAAAAGCATCATAACGCTCATTAAAAAGAACGCTCCCTCATTCCTCAGCCCCCCCTCCCTTTATCCAATAATGCAGCGAGAAGGAACCATGTGGAGACTGTGTGGACGTGGATACAGGATTTGTGTATGTGTGTGCAGGCACGGACATTTTGTACAGAAACGGGACAACACCGCCTAGCACCGGGACACAGAGCTGTAAGCCAGTGGAAAGGTTTCCTTTGGGATAGTCGTGCGGGGGGAGGGAGCTTCTTTTGTTTTTTCGATTTCAGACAGCATCTGCAGTGTGAATCCTGGAAAGCATGCACCTGTTCTTTCCTCCCTCTCTCTCTCTCTCTCTCTCTCTCTCTCTCTCTCTCTCTGCCATAAAATTGCTCTACATCTCTCTCCAATCTTGCTGATTCAAGCAAAAACAAGCTTTAATGACACACACACACACACACCCTTTCAAATGTTCAAAGCTCTTAAATGCGAAGAATTTGAAAGGAATGTTAGCAAAACCAAATTTCATATAAACTCACGGTGGTGAACATGATTTGACAAAGTACAACATGTTCTTGGAACAACTTTCCAATCAACCAATCAGATTTGAGGGAGATGTTTACAGTTTCTGTCAAGTTTAGGCTTACAACCAGAGTTGGGGGCTTCTATACATCAGTGTTATTCACTTATCATTTCACTCTGGGATAATTGATCCATTATTAGTCACAGGTGAAGCTCATATGACAAGGCGACAACACTTATGTCTTTGCAAAAATTCACTTAATGGGCTTTACCAAGCTGTGAATATTAGAATATTTTTTGACAGTTTCATTTTGCGCTGAAACATTATTACAAAAGCTGTTGGGATTAAAATTAGCCATTTCTTGTAAAAAAATCTTGATAAGAAATATATTTCAGCGGCACTTCAGGTCAATTTGTACACAAGCGACAAGACTTTTGTCAGGGACTGTACAGGTAATTGACATGAAGTACATTTGCATGCCTTATAATGTGACAAATTGAACTTCTAAAATGATTTTAAACAGCAGTTTGCTCATTCTTTTATGATACATAAAGCTCTTGTGACCTTAACTGATAGACAATATTGAATATTTGTGCTTTTAAAAAAATGTATTTGTCACCTTAAGATGATGAAGGTGATTGTTATGACCTGCTCGCAACATAAAAGAGGGATCAGACAACAAGGCCTAATCAGTGCAAAGTATTTTATTAAAGTTAAATAATACCATAGCAATAAGTAATGAAATAAACAGATATAATAATAAACACTTTATTTTAGGGTGTCTGTGTTACAGTACGATTATACTGTACATGTACTTACTATAGGGTTGAGATATTAGGGTGTGTTTTAGGGTTAGTTGGATGTAATTATTCACAATAGTTATTACAACATAAGTAATGTAACATATATTGCCAAAAGTATTGGGACACCCCTCCAAATCACTGAATTCAGGTGTTCCAATCACAGGTGTATAAACTCAAGCACCTAGGCATATAGACTGCTTGTTAAAGATGTGATTAGTTAGTAATTAATTACTTTTTTAGAGTATAACTAACTCAACACTGGATAGGGACCACTGAAATTTCACGGTAAGTAAGATTTGGGTACAATAAGCCTATTAAATTCACCTGGAAGATAAATCAGATTTTAAAAAATCTGGTAACACTTTATTTTTAGGTGTCATTGTTACAGTGTAATTATATATTTAAGTACTGAGTAATATTAACTAACAACTAACTAACTACTTAATACAGGGGTATGATTAGGATTTGGTAAGTTGTATGTAATTATGCATAATTTACTGTTATTACTATAGTAAGTACATGTAACATGTAACAAGGACACTAAAATAGTGTTACCCACTTGCTTGTGTCCTTGTTACACGTTACGTGTAGTTACTATTGTAGTAACTATAAACTAGGCATAATTACACGCAATTAACCCTAAAATACACCCTAATCCTAACCCTTATACATGTTGTTAATTACTATTACTCAGTACTTAAATATAGAATTACACTGTAACAGGGACACATTAAAATAAAGGGTTACACTTTAAGGTGTCCTTGTTACAGTGTAATTCTTTATTTAAGTACTGAATAATAGTAATTAACTACATGTGCATGCTATAGGTATAGGAATAGGGTTTGGTTGAGGGTAAGTTGCTTGTAATTATGCATAATTTACTGTTATTACTATAGTAACTACACATAACGTGTAACAAGGACAGTGCAAAATAAACAAAAAATCCAATAGACCTCAAGGAGACCAAAATGTCAATATATCTAACATTTATAAATAATGTTATATATCAATATATGTAAACACTTTAGAATAATGGTCATTAATTAACATTAGTTCATGTATTCACTAACATGAACTAACCATGAGCAATACATTTGTTACAATATTTGTTCATTTTTGTTAATGTTAGTTAATATAAATCCAGCTGTTCATGGTTTGTTCATGCTAGTTCACGGTGCATTAACTAATGTTTACAAGAATTTAATAATGCATTAGTAAATGTTGAAATTCATATTAACAAAGATGAATAAATCCTTTTATAAAAGCAGTTCATTATTAGTTCATGTTAACTAATGAGCATTATTCTAAAGTGTTACCAATATATCTATAAAACTCCTGACAATTTATATGTATCATATAGCCTATCATATTTACTATATCAAAAACTATTAACTTGGTAGGCAGTGTGTTGTTTGTGTAGTTTTGGCTTCACTCTGGCAGTGATGCAGTCTCTTATTGACGCGTGAACTTGAATGGACTTTGGAAGTAAACTCTGCCCGAAGCACCACCATGCTCTTGATGTCATTACTGAATGCCTTGGATGTCAAGAGTTATTTGGGACTTCTTCTCGTATCGTTACTCATTTTTGATTTTTGGAAGTTTAAGAATGCGCCAAACTTTCCACCAGGACCATGGGGTTTTCCGTTTCTTGGAAACGTTTTCACCGATTTCGGCTATCGTGCGATGGATGAGGTAAGATTCAGTCTTCTTTTTTTCACATTCGCTAAATAACAGCTGGTAAAGAATCCGTCTACTTAATGAGCGTCAATATATCAGCCACGACTAACCGTGGGAACAGAGACAATAAGGCTTTTTTCCAGGCAGTGTTTATTTCGACACGTTGCAGTTCTAGAGCAGAATTGTGCTGAAAACAACCGAGAATGGCGAAAACACTGATGTTAAAGGCTATCTTTGAGTTAGTTTGTTAGGGTTGAAGTGCTTCTACACACTTGACACTTGTTAGTATGGGCCTTAATCATTTCATGATCTGAAAACTCATACAAAGAGCGAATTGCTATGTAATAAAGAACCGCAAATTATCAATGAACCTTATGTAAGTCTTTGCAGCTGGACGCAAATTGCATTTCATTCATTTTAGAGTTGAAGGAAATCTATTATTGTGGCAAGACCCTGTGAAAAACAAGCAAATCAAATCATGAAGTACTGTAGCCTACTTGCACTGCATTGTACTTAAAGGTGAACATATACAGGCCTATATGAATGAAATAAAAGGCCACTTAAAAAGAGTACAGGTTCATGATTGTTTCCTAACACTTTATTTTACAGTGTTCTTGTTACACACATTACATGTACTTACCATAGTAATAACAGTAAATTATGCATAACTACATGCAACTAACCCTCAACCAAACCCTAACCCTAAAGTAAGTAATATACATGTTGTTAGTTAATATTACTCAGTACTTAAATATATTATTACACTGTAACAATGACACCTTAAAATAAAGAAGCTTTAGATGACACTTTATTTTAAGGTTTCTGTGTTACAGTGTAAGTACTGAGTAATAATAGTTAACATATACAGATAGGGTTTGGATTAGGGTGTGGTTAAGGTTAGTTGCATGGGTAACACTTTATTTTACAGCATTCTTGTTACACATTTGTAATGAAAACGTTTCAATTTAGTAATATAACTTAGTAGTTAGTACACAAAATGTATGGACATGAAATGTAATACTGAATAACACACTACAGTTAAAAGATTTAGACAATGATTTTTTACAGTTTCATTGTTACACGTTACATGTACTTAATAACAGTAAATTGCATAATTACATGCAACTAACCCTCACCAAAACCCTAACCCTATAGTAACTACATGAAGTTAATTATTATTACTCAGTATTTAAATGTATAATTACACTGTAACACAGACACCTTAAAATAAAGTGTAGTCATTGCATGTGATTTATATTAATTACTATAGTAACTACATGTAATGTGTAAAAATGACACTAAAAAGTCTTAATCTTTTAACTGTAGTGTGTCATTCAGTATTACATTTAAAGTTCATTCATTTTATGTGTACAGTACTAAATTGCAACGTTATCATTACAAATGTGTAATTACAAGTATATTTATACTCTTGACATACAAGTTTTATTTGAAATGTGTAATGATGTTGTGTCAGAATAAATTATTTAATCGTGGATCTCATTGCATGCATTTTAATGATAGAAGAAATAACAAAATCAAAACACGAGAAAAACTTCAGAGCAGGAACAAAAGTTAAGGGTAACACTTTATAATAAGGTTTTAACATTAGTTAACTACATTAGTTAGCATGAACTATCAATGAGCAACAATTCTACAGCATTTATTCATCTAAATTAATGTTAATCTCAACATTTACTAATACTTTTTTGTAACATTAGTTAATGCACTGTGAACTAACATGAACAGGAACATTTTTATTAACTAACGTTAACAAAGGATAATAAATGCTGTAAGAATATGTTGCTCATTGTTAGTTCATGTTAGTTAATGCAATGTTACCAAATTAAACCTTATTGTAAAGTGTTACCAAGTTAACTTAAAGCCAGATACTAAACATAAAGGGATAATGATTGCTAAACTAGACAGGTGTGGGGAAATCAAAAACCATGGAAAAACAGGAAATGAACAGAGACAGTACGGGAAAAAATAACGTCAAAATAAGTAAAATAAAACTAAAATAATAAATAAAGATCCTATAAAAAAAGCACTCTAAATTGCATTTAATACATTTAAACTATATACATTTTATTATTTGTTTATTATGCAGGTGGCTGCAAAATTTGGCAATATTTTCAGCCTCAGAGTGGGATACGACAAGATTGTGCTGGTATCTGGATATGAATGGGTAAAGGAGGTTTTGGTGACACAAGGAGACTTCTTTGTGGACCGGGCCATACCTCCTCTTTTTAAAGAAGTATTTCAAGGAAATGGTGAGTCTGTGAGTGTTTCTTGTGTCAGAATTATAGATTAGAACCACAACCGGTTTGCCTGAATCTAAATCCAGTGAACTATGTGGCTGCAAGCCAATTAGCTGGCAAATTGTTGAAAATATCATTTTTATTTATAAACTTTCCAGGCATTTCTATGAGCAGTGGATACAACTGGAGGAAGCAGCGGCATTTTACTGCCTTTCACCTGAAGGCCTTTGCTGAAGGCAAAAACGCTTTGGAGCTTCACATTCAACAGGAATGCATCTTTCTGTGTCAGACCTTTGAGGAAGAACAAGGTGCGGTGCTATAGTGACCCTTGTTTCTGGTACTAGTTAGCTGATGGTGCTGCAAATTGAAACATTAAATTCATATTTTGAATTATTTGTAGTTTACAACACACATTCCATGCCATAATTAAAGTACATTTCCCAGAGTTCAGAAAAAGAACAGCAGTCACAAATCTCTGTAACAATTTTTAAAAGTACAACTCACCCATAAGTTAAAATACTGCCATTATTTACTCACTCTTATATTGTTCCAAACTGGTATACTGCTCTTTTTTCTGTATTTTCATGCAGTTCTATTCTGTGCATAGTGTTGCTCAAGCTCCAGAAAGAACTTATATACAGTCAAACTAAAATTTATTCAGACACCTTCAACATTCTCTCACATTATCAGTTTATTCGCTGTAGTTTAGAAGATGCTAATACATTTAGCTATCCTCACTTACATAAATGAATTATAGTTGTCACGTGTGAGCAGGGATGAAGCTGAGTGAGAAGCCAAAAGCACCACGAACATTTATTAAAAACATAAACAGAGAAAATCCAAGAACAATAGTATCCAAACACACACACACACACACAAAAACAGGAGCACAACGACAGGAGCAACAACCGTCACCCAACAACTGAAGCACAGAGGTTTAAATACCCTGGGGCAAACAAGCTTAATAAGTTAACAAGACACACCTGGGGAGACTTTGTAGTCTTTGGGGAGAAAAACTACAAAGAACTACAAAACACAAGACAGGAAATAACAAAAGTCCTCTCACAAGACAGGGGAACACAGGCTAGGATCATGATAATAGTGTCCTGCACCCACTAATAAAAAATGATATCTGGTGACTGAATAATTTTTGGTTTGACCATATATACACTGGACAAAATAATATATGCAACACTTTTGATTTTGCCCCCATTTTTCATGAGCTGAACTCAAAGATCTAAGACTTTTTCTGTGTACACAAAAGGCCTATTTCTCTCAAATATTGTCCACAATCCTGTCTAAATCTGTGTTAGTGAGCACTTCTCCTTTGCCGAGATAATCCATTCATCTCACAGGTGTGGCATATCAAGATGCTGATTAGACAGCATGATTATTGCACAGGTGTGCCTTAGGCTGGCCACAATAAAAGGCCACTCTAAAAGTTTTATCACACAACACAATGCCACAGATGTCGCAAGTTTTGAGGGAGCGTGCAATTAAGCTGTTGCCACCAGAGCTGTTTCCCGTGAATTGAATGTTAATTTCTCCAAAGGCGTTTCAGAGAATTTCGCAGTACATCTTCACCTTCAAGATCGTCTGACACCAGCCACCCGGAAAGCTACTGCAACAATCGGTTTGCATTGCCAAAGAATTTCTGCACAAACTGTCAGAACGCGTCTCAGGGAAGCTCTTCTGCATGCTCGTCATCCTCATCGGGATCTCGACCTGACTGCACTCTGTCGTCGTAACCGACTTTAGTGGGCAAATACTCACATTTGATGGCGTCTGGCACTTTGGAGAGGTGTTCTCTTCACGGATGAATCCCGTTTTCACTGTACAGGGCAGATCGTAGAAAGCATGTATGGCGTCGTGTGGGTGAGCGGTTTGCTAAAGTGACCATTGTGGATTGAGTGGCCCATGGTGGTGGTGGGGTTATGGTATGGGCAGGCGTATGTTATGGATAAGGAACACAGGTGCATTTTATTGATGGCATTTTGAATGCACAGAGATACGGTGACGAGATCCTGAGGCCCATTGTTGTTCATCCACGACCATCACCTCATGTTGCAGCACGATAATGCACAGCCCCATGTTGCAAGGATCTGTACACAATTCCTGGAAGCTGAAAACATCCCAGTTTTCGCAATAATCATGCTGTCTAATCAGAATCTTGATATGCCACACCTGTGAGGTGGATGGATTATCTCTCGGCAAAGCAGAAATAACACAGATTTGTTGATGATATTTGAGAGAAATAGTCCTTTTGTGCACATAGAAAAAGTTTTAGATCTTTGAGTTCAGCTCATGAAAAATGGGGGCAAAAACAAAAGTGTTGTGTTTATAATTTTGTTCAGTGTATATATATATATATATATATTCTCCACTTTCTGTTCAAGCAGCCATGTCATGTTGTAATGCCATTTTTGTGTCACTGATGAATGCAATTAAGATTTGAGAGATGTGAGCCATTACCCATTCTTTGCTTATAACAAAATTATCACTTGACAGGATGCTCTTTCAATCCTCATGGCACTCTAAACAATGCCGCAGCTAATGTAATTGGATGTTTTGTGTTTGGGAAGCGTTTTGACTACAGCTTTACTGACTTCCAGAACCTACTTCTAAATTCAGACTCCATGTTCATAGAAAATATTTCACAAATTCAGGTACTTTTTCACTGTTCCTTCTGTGAAATGTGGAGGTTATGTTTTCCCAAATACACTTATTTGAGCTATTCATAAATTATTAGACATGCTTTGACTGTTTACCAGTGCTTAATAGTTTTTTTTGTTTAAATCAGATTCTGTGAAATAAGATGTTAATGCAAAATGTGTCTGTTTTAATATATTTTTAGTTTTATAATGCATTTCCTGGGCTTGCCGAACGTTTCTATGGATCACATAAGACTATTCAATCAAACTACACAAAGCTAACAGCCTTCATTAAGAAACAAATTGAGAAACAAAAGAAGGATTGGGATCCTTTTGAGCATCGTGATTTTATAGATGCATACGTTGGAGAGATAGATAAGGTAAGATAATGAATACTTTTCACTCTTTTACTTGCAAGCATCATAACCTTATTTTTTTCACTTGAAGTCAACATGAAATGGCGTTCACAACCCATTTTAGGGGTTGAAAAAGTAGATAAAAGAAAAGGAAAGTCACTGTAAAGCTAAAACAAAGTTATATGGTTAACACTTTACAATAAGGTTAATTAGTTAACATTAGTTAACTACATTAGTTAACAAGAACTAATAATGAACTGCACTTATAAAGCATTTATTAATATATTTCTTAATGTTCATTTCAACATTTTGTAATACTTTATTAAAATCTTGTTAACATTAGTTAATGCTCCGTGAACTAATATGAACAAACCATTAACAGCTGGATTTTTATTAACTAATGTTAACAAAGATGAACAAATACAGTAACAAATGTATTGCTCATGGTTAGTTCTTGTTAGTTAATACATTAACTAATGTTAACTAATGAAACCTTATTGTAAAGTGTTACCGTTATATGTATATTTTTGATCAAATACCACAATCAGACAAAAATTGTTTTGGACATGCATGAATTGTGCACACTAAAACCAGGAACACGCATAAAGAAAATAATATTGATTTCATGTTTACCTTAAATTACTATGAATATCAATCATGAGCTCATCTACAGTAGTGGCCAAAAAGTGATGTCCGACCTTGGAAAATTGGCATTGTCACCCTTATATTATTAAAAAAACAAGAGAGAAACAGCAAAATAATAATAACTCATTATGTTGATGTCAGTGTAGTCAATGTATGCTTTTTTTGGTGGTCCCAAGTCCAGTGGTCCTGGAGGACGCTGTCTGGTGGTCCCTGCTCATCTAGCCATACCAGAGCCACCCGCTTTCCCAATCACGGCCAATTGGGCAATCTTTTCCCTCTATACCAGAGCCACCCGCTCTCCCAATCATGGCCAATTGGGCAATCTTTTCCCTCTATACCAGAGCCACCCGCTCTCCCAATCATGGCCAATTGGGCAATCTTTTCCCTCTACCATAGCCACCCGCTCTCCCAGTCACAGCCAAGGGGGCCATCCTTTTACTCTATACCAGAGCCACCCACTCTCCCAATCATGGCCAAGGGGGCCATCCTTTTACTCTATACCAGAGCCACCCACTCTCCCAGTCATGGCCAAGGGGGCCATCCTTTTACTCTATACCAGAGCCACCCACTCTCCCAATCATGGCCAAGGGGGCCATCCTTTTACTCTATACCAGAGCCACCCACTCTCCCAGTCATGGCCAAGGGGGCCATCCTTTTACTCTATACCAGAGCCACCCACTCTCCCAATCAAGGCCAAGGGGCCATCCTTTTACTCTATACCAGAGCCACCCACTCTCCCAGTCATGGCCAAGGAGGCCATCCTTTCTCTCTATACCAGAGCCATCCACTCTCCCAATCATGGCCAATTGGGCAATATTTCCCCTCTATACCAGAGCCACCCGCTCTCCCAATCATGGCCAATGGGGCAATCTTTTCCCTCTACCATAGCCACCCGCTCTCCCAGTCACAGCCAAGGGGGCCATCCTTTTACTCTATACCAGAGCCACCCACTCTCCCAGTCATGGCCAAGGGGGCCATCCTTTCTCTCTATACCAGAGCCACCCACTCTCCCAATCATGGCCAATTGGGGAATCTTTTCCCTCTACCATAGCCACCGCTCTCCCAGTCATGGCCAAGGGGGCCATCCTTTCTCCCTATACCAGAGCCACCCACTCTCCCAATCATGGCCAATTGGGCAATCTTTTCCCTCTACCATAGCCACCGCTCTCCCAGGCACAGCCAAGGGGGCCATCCTTTCTCTCTATACCAGAGCCACCCATTCTCCCAATCATGGCCATTTGGGCAATCTTTTCCCTCTACCATAGCCACCCGCTCTCCCAGTCATGGCCAAGGGGGCCATCCTTTTCTTTCTATACCAGAGCCACCCACTCTCCCAATCATGGCCAATTGGGCAATCTTTTCCCTCTACCATAGCCACCACTCTCCCAGTCATGGCCAAGGGGGCCATCCTTTCTCTCTATACCAGAGCCACCCGCTCTCCCAATCATGGCCAATTGGGCAATCTTTTCCCTCTATACCAGAGCCACCCGCTCTTCCAATCATGGCCAATGGGGCAATCTTTTCCCTCTACCAGAGCCACCCACTCTCCCAGTCAAGGCCAAGGGGGCCATCCTTTCTCTCTATACCGGAGCCCTCCTGTGTGCTTAGCCCACACACACGTCCTTACTGGCTCCGTATTCTCCAGCCCCAGAGCCACAAGAATCAACCTCAACCCAGCAAGTGGAGGAGAAGGAGGGTTCCACTCCACTAATCCTGCTGCTCCCAAGTCCAATGGTCTCAAGTCTGATGGTCCCGGATGACCCAACTCTGGTGGTTCCAAATTCAGTGGTCATGGAGGACCTGACTCCGGTGGTCCCAAATCCAGTGGTTGTAGCGGACCCAACTCTGGTGGTCCCAGAGCTCCTAAGTCCGGGGGTCCCGGTGGACCCATCTCCTGTGGTCTTAAGTCTGCTGGTTCCAAGTCCAGTGGTCCTGGAGGACCTGAGTCTGGTGGTCCCAAATCCAGTGCACCTGGAGGACCCGACTTTGGTGGTCCCTGCTCATTTAGCAGTACCAGAGCTGCCCGCTCTTCCAGTCATGACCAAGGGGCCATCCTTTCCCTCTATACCACTGCCCTTTGGGCCACACACATGTTCCTTCCGACTCCGTGCACTCCAGCCCCAGAAGCCGCCATAGTCTGCTCCAGCCCCAGAGCCCCCAGAATCCACCTCAACCCAGCAAGCGGAGGAGGAGGGTTGCTCTCAGTGCTCCCGGTGGACCCAGAGCTACTAAATCTTATGTTCCTGGAGGACCTGACTCCAGTGGTCTCAAGTCCAGTGGTCCTGGAGGACCCGACTCTGGTGGTCCCAAATCCAGTGCTCTTAGAGGACCCGACTCCAGTAGTCTCAAGTCCGGTGGTCTTGGAGGACTCTGGTGGTCTGCTCCAGCCTAGAGCCTCCAGAATCCGTTCCAGCCCCGAAGGATTATCTGCCCTATTCCTACTACATCGGCCCTGCCACCTTTGGGGCAGTCATCTTTGTGGGGTTTCCCTATTTCACCCTTTGTATCAACCTGCAAGACCCTGACCAGCCTGGTGAAGTTGTCTGCCCTGGGATAGCTGTCTTTCCTCTGCTCATGTTTTGTTTTCTGTTTGAGCACATGACAAATGCAAGTTTGTTTGCCTTGTGCTCTTCTGTCTTGTGTATTTGTGTGAGCATATGGCATTTGTCATGTTTGTTTGCCATGTGCCTTTTGCGCATGGCTTTTTTTTTTTGTTTCTGTGTGCCATGTGTCCTTCTCTTGCCTCTCATCTTGGCCCTGCCCCCTTGTTACCTTGTTATTAGGTAATTTGCCTCACATGCTCTCTCTCTATTGTTACCTTCCTCATTTCCTTTCCTATTTAATCTTTCTGTGTTCTCTGTCCTGTGCCAGTTCATTGTGGTTGTTTCCCGTTATGGTTGCATCCCTGTTTATGTGCTCCTGGCTTGCCCTGCCATGACCTGCCATGTCCTGTACTGTGCTGTTTGCAAGTCCCGTGTTTTCCCCCACGGGGTAGTTTTGGTTCTTGTTTTTGTTTGTTTTTGGCATCCAAATAAACCCCATTAACATCTACTCTGCTCTTGAGTCCCCGCCTCTTCTCTTCATTCGAACCTGACAAGTTTGTCCTTTATCTGTGTTTTGTTATTCCCTCATAATTAAAATATTAAACAATATAAAGATTTTTCCTCAAACTTAAAAGGTTTAATCAAACTTATACAGTCATTAAAAACAAATATCCCCTCCGGACATCACTTTTGGCTACTATTGTATGCTTTGATAGTACTCAGTTTTAAATCTGGTCCAATGTAGTCTGAATCATGGCTTTGTTTTAGAGAAGGAAGGATGCAGAGGCGGCTTTCACTGTAGATAATCTTGCCTGTATCACTGTGGACCTGTTGAAGGCTGGGACACAGACCATGACTGACACCCTCCAAAGGGCTTTACTTCTAATGATCAAGTACCCCAAAATCCAAAGTAAGTGACCTTGAAAACATCTATTTTGTGATATTGCCAAATACATTTATAATAATAGATTTATTTAATATATTTCATAATGTGAATTCAAGTAATCGCAATATATCGTCTGTGGTTGTTAACATAGCCACTGTATACAGCTGTATGATTGTTGTAATTCTTCATAGAGAAAGTTCAAGATGAGATCGACTGTGTAATTGGGAAGTCGCGGCAGCCATGTTTGGTAGACCGAGCCAGTATGCCTTACACAAACGCAGTTATTCATGAAACTCAGAGAGTGAGCAACATCTTACCTCTGATTGCTCCCCGTCTGTCAAGTCGAGACTCTGTGCTGGCTGGATACTTCATTCCTAAAGTACTTCTAGTCTTGTACTATTGTTGTAATGACATTTGGTATGGTTGCACTTCTTGGATTGTTTTGTCCTTTGGATGAATTGCTTTTGCTTATATGTTTTACAGCATGCATATTTGACCAAGGTTTGTAAGGAAGTGTGTTCAAATGGTCTTAATGAGCTTGATTAAATTAAATCTGTATTTTGAAAACCCCTGATATAGATTAATGCTCCTTGTGAAAAAGAAGTTTGCTTATTTGTATTGAATATTTATAGTGTTTATTAATTTCTTAAAAGTACTATACTTGTGGATAATATGATAATAATGTAACAAAATGCCACTTTAATGACTTTGTTCCTTAAAACACATAAATACAGTTTTAAAAGGTATACATGTTTTACATTTTAAATGGTGTTTTAGTAATCTTTTGTCATGTTTTAAAGAAGTACACTTGTGTGAGTAACATAATAAAGTATATGCAAAGTACTTTAATATAATTTTAAGTGTAGTGTGTTATATTACATTTAAAGTTAATATATATTAAATGTAGTAAATTACAACTGCATTATAACAATGTGCAATTACAAATTATTTAAATACATACAATTATCAATAGAAATTACATTGAAATATTTTTTAGTTTACCAGAATTTCTGAGCAGTGCATTTGGCAGTACTCTTTAACCTTTCAAATAGAAATAATTATGAAATTAGATATAAAGATGTACTAAGGTGGCCCAAAAAGCACTAAAAGTTCAGTTAACTGCATTTAATATGAATTTAAATTATAAAGCATTTTCATTTAATTGCAAATATCATGCAATTATTAAAGTGTGATTGAAGTATATTCTTTTAAAGTAGATTATTTCTGTAATAAATATCTTTTTAGACATGGACTTTTTTCTCATGGGACTGTATTTATAGATATGAAAGTCTGACTGTTATTATATGTAATTAAATTTATAGTTTATAATAGTGTTTTTCTCTGTTTCCTTTCACACAAGGGCACAATGGTCATTTGTAATCTCTCCTCTGTGCTGATGGATTCATCCCAATGGGAAAAGCCAGAACAGTTTTACCCTGAGCACTTCCTAGATGATCAAAGGAATTTCAGGAAACGGGAAGCATTTTATCCATTTTTGGCAGGTAGTCTTTTGTTGCATTTCGTTCACACTTACAAATGATGCTTAATGTTAGACGGCGTGTGCATACGTGTATCCTGCCTTTAAATTTCCCCAGGGAAAAGGTCATGTCTTGGTGAGCAGCTGGCACGGAATACACTGTTCCTGTTCTTCACTTCCCTGCTCCAAAGGTTCTCATTCTCTCCTCCTGAGGGACCAGAACCTTGCCTCGAGGCCCAGGAAAAGGCCAAGACGCCCCCAGAACCCTTCCAGATCTGTGTGTCATTACGTTGATTGCATTGATAGGAATCACAACTGGACATATACTATCTGAGTTCTATTAATAGATTGATTTTATGCTAATTCATGCAGTAAAATGCGGTCAACATGCAGTAGCTACGGTGTTTATATGAGATAATATATGCATTATATGTATTAGAGCGAATTTGATTCTGTTCATAGATTTTTTTGGCTTGTTAATTTCTGTACAACAGTGTTTAAGGTTTTATTAATGTCAATATTGTGATAATTTTTTATTTCAATTGCTTAGACTGCAAAATGCTAATTACAGTGCAAATGTGAATATGATGCCATACACTTTTGCAATTGATGTAAGATCCAGTTTATTACCCAGAAATTAAAATGTGAAGTCCACAAAAAAGCGTTTGTGAGCGTTTCATCTTCTAATATTAATATTGGTTGAAGAAAAATACCTATTGGCTTATTCTGACGTATTGAATTTTATATATATATATATATATATATATATATATATATATATATATATATATATATATATATATATATATATATAATTTTTAAGAGAATCCCTAACATCGTTCTTTATGGCAAGCCATTTCAGCATTTAATGCCCTTGTCTGTATTGTAATTTAGTTTTAACTAGTCAAAAATCCAATTCCAGATATATATATTCTGCAATTTTGACTCACCGTAATTGGAATAGGAAGATATCTACAATGTGATTATGACTATATGCATTGAAGATATCTAAAATGTTATTTTGAACTGTCATAATATACTTTTTAGAAATGTGTAAACCCTAACGCTCAAAATACTGTAGTTAATTGTTTTGAGTAGCGCCAACTTAAAATAAACAAGTATTTAGAACTTTTCTCTTTTTTCTCTCAAAGCAGACACATTTGAAGTAATTTGAATTGTAAAAAAAAAATGTTTTATGAACTTGCTTCTTTTAATTTAGACTAACTTAAATTTAACCGAAACTGGGCTGAGATTTCTAATTCCCAGCATATTGCCATGACAATCAAAAGGGACAGTGAATGCCAAAATTAAGTGTTATATAATGTTTTTTTGCGCCTCTCGCTGTTCAAAATGCTTACGCTACGTCAGATGACATTGCACACCAGTTAAATTCGTCAGACGAAACGTAAGCATTTTGAACTGCGAGAGGCGTGGGCGCTACACTTTTTTTGTAAGTTGAATACAGAAGGCGATTCGCCGAAAGCTAGATAATTTACATTGTAAAGTTTTAAATATGGATATTTTTCTTACACAAATGCATCGAGTCTGCTGTGTTTTCACGTCACATTTTAGTATCGCCTCAGCTTGCTCAGAACCTCGCCAGAGGTGATACGAAAAAAAAGTACCTGTAAGCACAGGGAAACAGTGGAAAACCAAACAAAGGCGAGGCGAGGCGAGCTGGTACTGTAGTGTGTGGAAAAGCACCATTAGTAGTGTTTAATGTTTTGTTCTGTTATGTTTTTTGTTGTTGTTGTTGTAGGGTTATCATCATGGTGACGAGTGGAGCATGCGCTTAGTTTGAGAACAATTTCTCAACTTAAAAAATGTTAGGCAACTGATTGAATTCATTTTTCCCAACTCATTCAGGTTTACAGTGTAACTTACATGCTATTTTGACTATTCATATTCTTCAAATGGAAAATATTTTCTGATATCTACAAATGAGTTTTGACAAAAAGAAATTGTAAATAAATATGATTTTTTTTTTTATTAGGCATAATTCTAATTAAAGATATCTCTAACTTAATTACCTTAAATTACAATTCGAGATATTACAAATATCTTTCATCATCTTTAAAGAAGACTCGTCGAAATACAATTGTAACAATCTGAAATATATTTATGGATAGCCAAAGCATAGTTCTATATCTGAAATATATTTATGGATAGCCAAAGCATAGTTTTAAATGTTAATTCCGCTTGCCATAGTGATTGAGCGGAATAACAGCCGAGTTTAGCATTAAAAACATCTGTCAAGGTACATTATCACCACCAGACGGCAGTAGAGAAACTTAAAAACCACAAACTCTCATTTCTCTGTCTATTTAATTTTTTAGCAGCATAAATGAGGTAAGTTTCTTCAAATAGTGTGGACTCGTCGAGTTCAAGAAAGACCAGAGTCACTGCAGTCGCGCGATGTACAGTTTCTTGAAGCAAGAAGAGTTCTGCCCAAAGTGCTTACATCTGTGGGATAAAATGGACACAAGAATGTTTTGTCGTTAAATTAGGATCAAATTTGTAGATAATCCGCGTTTGTGCTCGAGAATTATTCTGTAGAAGTGATTTCTGCATGTTATTGTGCTGAGGTTCATATGTCAGCTCGCGCAGCTGAACTTGGGACCCTCATTATTAGTCACTCGAGAACTTTTCACGCGCTTAGAACATTTCACCTGGCTTTTATTCATTTACATTGGGAAACTGTTATTTATTTATTATTGACGTATTTTAACAGATGTGCCATGCCGCTTGAGGAGTTCGTAGCTGGATGGATTTCAGGTAGGCTAATTCTTAAAAAAAAAACCTTTGGTTTAAGAACAAAATATGCATATTCAAAGATTCAAATTTCCGGGATCAATAACTTGCAATAGCTATTGTAAAACAAATGCACTGGAAACAAAATGCGTGGGCTTTTATTTTGATGTAAACTGCAGTCAAGCATTTATTTTGACAGTATAATAAATAATTATAATTAATATAATTATTAATTTGAATAAATATCGAAAATGTAAAAGGTGTGGGTCATAGCTGATACCTAGATTAACACTTTACTGTTGGTTTTTATGACTTCAAGCGCTATTGAAGTTAGAAACGTGTATGTCATGTGTAACTAGAGACGGTCCCTAAAGTTGCAATATCGAACCTCCAACGTCAAGGCAAGTTTATGCCAGTCAAGAAGGTCAAAGCATTAACAAGTTATGTTTACCAAAGGCTTTATTTTACACATAAATCGAAAACCCCATTAGAAAATCTGGTAACACTTTACAATAAGGGTGCACTAATATGCATTAATTCATGCTTAACTAATGCACAGATAATGATGAGTCAATGTGTTACTAATGGTGAACTAACCCATTTATTAATGATTACTGCATGAAGAATGAAGATTCGACATGATTAAAAGATTAAGTAATCATTAAATTGTTATTAGTTAAATGTGTCATAATGTATTAATTCCTTAATAACATATTATATTTTCTAATAATGTAAAATAATGTGTTAATTACCACAACGGGTCAAAGCCATGCATTTCAACTTCCAGTTAACTGCTTTAATTAATCATTAGCTAATGATTTACAAATGTGTCATTATGTTATGACTTTACTTGTTGGGGCACATGACTATTAACTAATTGATTAAGTAATATGCAATTGTGGTTATGGGTTTTGAATTAATTTTGAATTAGTTAATAGTCATGTGCCCAAACAAGTAAAGTCATAACATAATGATACCTTTGCAAATCATTAGTCTAACCAGGTTGTGTTCCAAATTTGAAGTTGATGTCACAAAAATGAAGTTCCCATGAGATTTTGTTTAGGCGCTGTACCAAAAACAGCCCCCGGGTGTCATACACACTCTATTGATAGTTTTTTATATGCATTTTCCTGTACATTTCTGTCTAAATATCACTTACATCACAAAACAGTCCACAAATATGGAACCTTGAGACTCAGACCTTTACGACGATATGTGTTTTGTCAAGATTAATTTTTTTTATATTATAAAGTAGTTGAAATCCATTTTATAATATGAAATATGACACCGCCCACTAGGGGAGGAGCCCGCTAGAAGAATTTAGAGAATTGTTTTCCTTGGTAACGCAACTTCCGGTTTTGAGTTTGTAAACTTTCAAATGATACCTAATTTATGACGATTACTCAAAGATATGATATGAAAAAAGGCGATAAAAAAAGAGCGCCAGGCGTCCCGCCAGTAAACTGCGTTGATTTTGAAGTGTTGATTTGGTTACTGCATTGCATATAGATCCATTTATTGTTTTGCGGGATTATCAATAAGCATCGAGATAGGCAGGCAATGCAAAACTAAATCTCACATTGGGAAATAGTTGGGGACAAAACTTTTAAAATGTGTGTGTGTGTGTGGGGGGGGGGGCATGTCCCCCTCACATATAATGGCTCCTACGCGTATGAGTAAAGTTATTTTATACAATTATTGTTATGTTGTAGTATAACTCTCAGGGCAGCAGTGATGTGTGTGTACTTCAGTAAAGTTATTGACTGTTCTCGTAGTGACGCTTTTCAGGTTTTGCACTTTGCAGACGGTTTCCCTTCGAATCGGCCTGTGAGCCGTGTGCGCATTGTAATGTGTGTAATTCGTCCACTGTGGAGGAAAGCTTGTTTTGAGGAAAATAAAGTTGAAGCTGCCTGTCCTCATGACTACGATTGAAAAGAGGTGCTATTTGTGCAGTAACAGCATTTAGCGCTCAAGTTATTGATCCCAGAAATGCGAATCTTTCAACATGCAGCCAACTTTACTCAAGTGTTTCAGTTCCCATACCTTGAAGTAACATGGGTGATTCTATAATTGCAGGTACATTTTTATTTCTGCTTTTTTCAAATGGTTATATTTTAATACTTTGTTACTCATTGTCATGGATCACAAGAGGTTACAGGCCATAACAATATAATATTTTCTGTAAAAAGGATTTCAAAGGATGATTTCTTGTTGTCCAAATTAGTGTATATTTGTTTCCATCATGTATCATTGTGAAATCAAAATATTTTATTTTATTTTTCTTTTGGTAATATTTCATTTATTTTATTAATGAAAGCCCTAAATAGTAACTTTTATAAGTCTACAACATTTAATGTGCAGTGTGTAGTAGCCTATTTATGATGATCTATTGACAGAAATGCAATATAATATACATAACTATGTTTTCAGTGGAGTATAAAGACCTTACATAATGTACCGTTATGCTTTTATTACCTTAGAATGAGCCGTTTCTATCGAAATACACTGCGGGTCGTAGTCGTAGTTTTTGTTATTTTTGGACCAAAATGTATTTTCGATGCTTCAAGAGAGTCTAACTAACCCACTGATGTCACATGGACTACTTTAAAGATGTTTTTCATACCTTTCTGGAAAGGGAGAGTATACCGTACATACATTCAATGGAGGGACAGAAAGCTATCAGATTAAATCTAAAATATCTTAAACTGTGTTCCGGAGATGAACGGAGGTCTTACGGGTGTGGAACGACATTAGGGGGAGTCATTAATTACATAAATTTCATTTTTGGGTGAACTAACCCTTTAAACTTAAAAGTTCTTACACCAAAAGTTATTTTGTAAAAAGTCAAAATTGTTACCTCAATGTCAAAAGGAAAACAGAATTAATCACTGATCACACAGTGGATTGTTTAACAGTCTTTTGATCATGATTTCATTAGGGCCATGTGCTTTTATTTGGCTAAAAGGTTTAAAATGGTCAATTCTGTTACCGTCAAACTCTGTTACCAATGATACACATTTCCTAATTTGTCTGAAACAGAGTTGACTAACAATACTAAGGGAGAAAAGGAAGTAACTTGTGTTTGGCAAGCCCTGAATTGAATTTAAATTTGAATATATGTTAGTGAACAGTTTTTTCCCTTAACTTTTTGAAATGCAAAATGTATCTCCAATTATAGAATCACTCAAATACCATGTTATCATTAATTACAATGGTAGCCTATATATCAGAGTACCATAGTAAACTATCTCTTTACCGTGATACTGCCACAGTACTGTTTTAGATTTTTACATGGTTCAAATAAATATATGTATTGGCTGATACTATTATAAATGATTCACAGTTCCAGATTGCAAACTGGTAAATTATTCACAAAGGGTTAATCATATGTGGTGTTAGGTGCTGCGGGTTTAGTTGTTGGACACCCTTTGGACACAGTAAAGGTAAGTTTCCTTGACATTAGAAAAAAAAGATGATGATTTGGTGGTTTTCAATCACTGACTGCTGATTTGTTTTGGTCATAGGTGCGCTTGCAGACCCAGTCTGTGTATAGAGGGATTTGTGATTGTGTGGTCAAAACATACACACATGAAGGAGTAAGTCCTCAAACACTACACTGAGCAATAAGAAGGAAAATTAGTTCGAATAAATCTGTAGTGTTTATCCATTTGATCTTTCTTAAAAAAAAAGTTGTGCAAAATTTGAACCTTTCATTGAAGTAAGCGAATTAAAAGTAATCACATTATGATATATATGGGCGGGATAAACGGTTGTCTTTCAAATTTTCTCTGCATTCAATTGGATAGCGCTACAACCAACCAGAGCAACGTGAAGCGGAGCTAGTTGATAGATTAAAGGTTCGCCGTATCCAGTCGGCAAAACTCCGAACACATCTTCCTTTCTTAAGAATGACTTCAGTGCCATTCCTGTTCTTTTCTCAAAGAAAAGCTTAACAACAAGTCTTCCAGATTCGAAAGACCGCTGTTCGCCAGCTTCTTTGTTTTTAAGTAACACGCGGAACCGCGGCAACTCTGCCGCCATTATGTTAAGCCCGCCCACCGACTCTATACACGATGTGATTGGCCTGACCAGAGTTTGGTTTTTCCAGCTCGCAAGCCAACGGAGAGTTGCTAGACTACACTCACGGCAAATTAGACTTGCTGCCGCTAGGGTGCGTCTAGATTTCTAGGCTACAAGATAACAGCTCTGATTCCCCTTTTCCACCAGCATGAACCGGGTGCTAGTTCAGAGCTAGTGCTAGTTCCTGGTTCAGGGTTGGTTCGACTGACAAGCCTTCTAAGAACCGGTTTGCCTTTGCACATGCTAGAGAGCCACCACAGAGCCAGGTCTTATGTCACTGTATACGTCTCATCATTCTCAGCAAGTTGCGAGGCAGTGGGAAACACAAGCACACCAGACTTGTTCAAAGTACTGCAAGAGCGATTCAAAGGTATAAGGAGTCGTATGCTCTCGTTATGCTTTGATGTCATACGGCGATCGGTCTGCACAGCGTCGATGCATCTCGAACAAGCCTTCCAGCAACAATGGCGAACGCTGCGTTACTATTGATGCTCATGGCTTTACGATCCTACATCAGCATCAAAACACAGAGAATCCAACGCATTCGTTCAGCTCACCGTGATTTGTATAGACTGAGATTACAATCGAGCAGCTGTTAGCTCGATTAGTTGCTATTTAAAAATTCCGATCACAAGTTTGTGTTCATCTTGTTGGTCACGGTAACCCCCAGCCCCTGACCCTAGTGGTTCTTACTTCTAGGCCAGCAATGTTTTGGTGCTACTCAAGAACCACTTTTCCTGGTTCAGAGCTGGTGCTTTGGGTGTGGAATAGAGGCTGACATTTTTTCGGGAATCCCACGGGTCACGGGAGTCATCATGTGGTGATGTAGGGGTTGTTTGATTATTTTTTTAGTCTTTCTGCCCCCGAGACTCAACAAATCTCTGCGATTCTCCATCTGTGATCTTGGAGAGTCTCTGTCCACTCAAACTCTCCTCCTCTCGGGCATCAGGACGATATAGACACACGTCCTCTTCCAGGCAGATTCATAACATCTTTAGTTGATTGAACTTCTTAATTATTGCCCTGATGGTGGAAACGGGATTTTCAATGCTTTAGCTGTTTTCCTACAGCCACTTTCTGTTTAGTTCTGCAAATCAGAACTACATTCTGTGGTTTTACACATTGTGAATATGATTAAAGGAATTTGGCCTTTGTGTTCATAATATTTATACTCCTGTGAAATAGGAAGTCATGGCTTGATAATTTCATGTTCCTCGTCACCCTGGTGTGCTAAAACAATGTAAATATTAGTGGAATATACTTCCGAGATATTGTACTCATAAAAAATTCTAGGGGTGCCAATAATTGTGGCCAACGAGTTTTGGAGTAAAACATTAATTTCATGTGACAACCCACAACCCCCCCCCAATTCAATTTTACAATCTTTCAATGAAAGGTTCGATTTTTGTGACATTTTTTAATAAAAAATCTAAAGGATAAACAATGCAGATTCATTTTTACAGCCATCTTTGTTCATATTTATCAAGGGTGCCAATAATTCTGGTCATGACTATAATATATATATGGTCACACTTTATATTATGTGTCTTTAACTACTATGTACTAACATTTATATTAATCATTTAATACAATGCGCTTATTATGTGCATACATGTTTTTACATTGTACTGTTTATTATTGTACTACATTGTATATTATTATAATTACCTGCATCTAGTTAAATTTTTAATTAATTTCTGTAATTACAGCTATTATTACACTGTTAAACCTACCCATACCACCAAACCTGACGTTAAAATGATCCGTATCCCACCTCAATGGCACAACATCTCCAACAACCAATACGCCTATAGGTTGTTTGTCTCTTCCTTAAAATACGACCCATAGGAGCATTTACTAAAGTTGCGCTCCTATTGTAATATTTCAGGTTTTGCAATTGGTAAAGCATTGCAATATACACTCACCTAAAGGATTATTAGGAACACCTGTTCAATTTCTCATTAATGCACTTATCTAATCAACCAATCACATGGCAGTTGCTTCAATGCATTTAGGGGTGTGGCCCTGGTCAAGACAATCTCCTGAACTCCAAACTGAATGTCAGAATGGGAAAGAAAGGTGATTTAAGCAAATTTGAGCGTGGCATGGTTGTTGATGCCAGACGGGCCGGTCTGAGTATTTCACAATCTGCTCAGTTACTGGGATTTTCACACACAACCATTTCTAGGGTTTACAAAGAATGGTGTGAAAAGGGAAAAACATCCAGTATGCGGCAGTCCTGTGGGAGAAAATGCCTTGTTGATGCTAGAGGTCAGAGGAGAATGGGCTGACTGATTCAAGCTGATAGAAGAGCAACTTTGACTGAAATAACCACTCGTTATAACCGAGGTATGCAGCAAAGCATTTGTGAAGCCACAACACACACAACCTTGAGGCGGATGAGCTACAACAGCAGAAGACCCCACCGGGTACCACTCATCTCCACTACAAATAGGAAAAAGAGGCTACAATTTGCACAAGCTCACCAAAATTAGACAGTTGAAGACTGGAAAAATGTTGCCTGGTCTGATATATATAATGATGGTAGAGTCAGAATTTGGCGTAAACAGAATGAGAACATGGATCCATCATGCCTTGTTCCCACTGTGCAGGCTGGTGGTGGTGGTGTAATGGTGTGGGGATGTTTTCTTGGCACACTTAAGGCCCCTTAGTGCCAATTGGGCATGGTTTAAATGCCACGGCCTACCTGAGCATTGTTTCTGACCACGTCCATCCCTTTATGACCACCATGTACCCATCCTCTGATGGCTACTTCCAGCAGGATAATGCAACATGTCACAAAGCTCGAATCATTTCAAATTGGTTTCTTGAACATGACAATGAGTTCACTGTACTAAAATGGCCCCCACAGTCACCAGATCTCAACCCAATAGAGCATCTTTGGGATGTGGTGGAACGGGAGCTTCGTGCCCTGGATGTGCATCCCACAAATCTCCACCAACTGCAAGATGCTATCCTATCAATATGGGCCAACATTTCTAAAGAATGCTTTCAGCACCTTTTGTTGAATCAATGCCACGTAGAATTAAGGCAGTTCTGAAGGCGAAAGGGGGTCAAACACAGTATTAGTATGTGTTCCAAATAATCCTTTAGGTGTGTGTACAAGAACATATCATGCAAACGTGAGTTCGATCCCAGGGAATACATGTGCTCATAAAGTGTGTATGCACTATAAATCACTAGGTAGGTTTAGGGATGGGGTGGGTTTAGTTGTAAATAAATAAATAAATATTTTTGCTAGATGGAAATATGACAAATGGTGGTAAAAAGCACACATTGCATTAAAATGAACATGCATTGTGATTGGTAACGACAGCCATACATCATTTCATGACATCAGACGTTACACGACACTGTCATAATTTTTTATGCCTGCTAGACTTGAGGGCGCATGACTTTAAAACGTAAATAAAGGTCGTAATAAGGTGCTTGAAAAACGACCTGGAGGACAGTTTGCAATAGCAGTACAAGTGTTGTGGGTTACACTTTATTTTAAGGTGTCACTGTTACAGTGTAATTATATATTTAAATACTGAGTAATATTAATTAACTATAGGGTTAGGGTAGGATTAGGGTTTGGTTGAGGGTTAGTTGCATGTAGTTATGCACAATTTACTGTTATTATTATAGTAAGTGCATGTGACATATGTAAAGGCACTGTAAAATAAAGTGTTACCCTGTTTTGCAATACAACATCAACACAATAAGTACATTTGACTTATTTTTGGATGTAATTACATAGTTGTTAAAGACACCTTATATAAAGTGTGGCCAAATTTTTATTAAGTACAATGTCGGTAACATTAACTCAAATCATGTTTGTAGAGCCGAATTCTGTGATAGTAGGCGCTGTAGTGATGGTAGGGTTAGGATTAGGTTCGGGATTAGGAGTAGGTCGGATTAGCTCAATATAGCGCCAACTAGGAATTCGGCACAACAGTGTTCAGTGTTATTACTCAGCATTTATGTAGTAATTATGGACACAAATTCAACTGCTTTTTTATGCAAAGAAGGCATGAACTCTCTGTCTTATATATTGTAGCAAGAATTTGGGTTACACTTTATTTGAAAGTGTCACTTACAGTGTAATTATATATTTAAGTACTGAGTAATATTAAAGAACTACATTATTTACTATAGGGTTTGGTTGAGGGTTAGTTGCATGCATTTATGCATAATTGTTTTACTATGGTAAGTACATGTAACAAGGACACTGTAAAATAAAGTGTTACCAGAATTTGTCATAATACATTTACACATTTACCACAAGACAAAGTAACAAGGCACACCAGTCATTGTATTCAAAAGGTTTACATCCCTTCGGTTATAAATATAATGTGTGTCACAGGACTGAAGATGATGGATGAAACACTGACAACGCTTACTTTTATAATCACGGTCCTTAGTTGGCATGTGAGAGAAGTACATGAGGAAACCAGATGGAGGAAGCAAACACAGTAAAGCAGGCTATGGAGTATAGATGATGAAAGCTGATGAAGTAAGGTCATAGTGAGGAGGGAGTCGTTGGGACGCTTGTTGGGGGCTGAACACATCCTGGAACAATTGGTTTTCTTTAAAGATGTTTAAATGTGTTAAATGTGTTCTTACCTTCTCTGAACAAACTACACATGTCAGTTTAACACAGAAAGAATAAAGACATAGTTACTTTTTGCCCATTGTACTTTGAATTTTCGGTCTACATCACTGTCTACTGTGTATCAGAATAATCCATTGTGTCACTGCGGTCATGATCAGACGTACGGCTGTATCAGAGTCCTTATTTGCACATATATTTCATTTGAAGATAATGTGATTAAATATGTGCACATACACGGAGCTGGTCCATGTTTAGAGCAATATACCGGTATTGCGGTATAAAAAAAATTAATATCATAAAATAAACAATGGTATTGGGTATGAGCTGGTATACCGCCCAGCACTAGTTAGAAGCATCAAAGCTTTCCACAAATGCAATTTTCTATTACACACAGCACAGTGAGTGTGAGTGTAGGCTGTATATGCTCTCCATGATGAGCAGGCAATTTGTGACCAGGTGTGTGCAATCAGACTGCTTTCTTGAGCATCAATAGCTGCGTTTCTATTACCCTTCAAATTTGCGAAAATTGAAAATACGCCCAATGGAAACACAGCAATTTCGCAAAAACTGTCATATATTGCAAAAAGAGTGTTAATGTTTGCTTGAGAAGGAATATTTCACAAAACTGCAATGGAAACTGTTTTTCCGCATTTAACCTGCCACACACATAAGTCACTCTTTAAAGATGGCGCGGTGTGTTTGGACAGAAGACGCATTGTGCATGGCACAACTCAAAAAAGACTTAATGTACAGGGAGTGCAGAATTATTAGGCAAATTAGTATTTTGACCACATCATCCCCGTTATGCATGTTGTCTTACTCCAAGCTGTATAGGCTGGAAAGCCTACTACCAATTAAGCATATTAGGTGATGTGCATCTCTGTAATGAGAAGGGGTGTGGTCTAATGACATCAACACCCTATATCAGGTGTGCATAATTATTAGGCAACTTCCTTTCCTTTGGCAAAATGGGTCAAAAGAAGGACTTGACAGGCTCAGAAAAGTCAAAAATAGTGAGATATATTGCAGAGGGATGCAGCAGTCTTAAAATAGCCAAGCTTCTAAAGCGTGATCATCGAACAATCAAGCGTTTCATTCAAAATAGTCAACAGGGTCGCAAGAAGCGTGTGGAAAAACCAAGGAGCAAAATAACTGCCCGTGAACTGAGAAAAGTCAAGCGTGCAGCTGCCAAGATGCCACTTGCCACCAGTTTGGCCATATTTCAGAGCTGCAACATCACTGGAGTGCCCAAAAGCACAAGGTGTGCAATACTCAGAGACATGGCCAAGGTAAGAAAGGCAGAAAGTCGACCACCACTGAACAAGACACACAAGCTGAAACGTCAAGACTGGGCCAAGAAATATCTCCAGACTGATTTTTCTAAGGTTTTATGGACTGATGAAATGAGAGTGAGTCTTGATGGGCCAGATGGATGGGCCCGTGGCTGGATTGGTAAAGGGCAGAGCTCCGACTCAGACGCCAGCAAGGTGGAGGTGGAGTACTGGTTTGGGCTGGTATCATCAAAGATGAGCTTGTGGGGCCTTTTCGGGTTGAGGATGGAGTCAAGCTCAACTCCCAGTCCTACTGCCAGTTTCTGGAAGACACCTTCTTCAAGCAGTGGTACAGGAAGAAGTCTGCATCCTTCAAGAAAAACATGATTTTCATGCAGGACAATGCTCCATCACACGCGTCCAAGTACTCCACAGCGTGGCTGGCAAGAAAGGGTATAAAAGAAGAAAATCTAATGATATGGCCTCCTTGTTCACCTGATCTGAACCCCATTGAGAACCTGTGGTCCATCATCAAATGTGCGATTTACAAGGAGGGAAAACAGTACACCTCTCTGAACAGTGTCTGGGAGGCTGTGGTTGCTGCTGCACGCAATGTTGATGGTGAACAGATCAAAACTCTGACAGAATCCATGGATGGCAGGCTTTTGAGTGTCCTTGCAAAGAAAGGTGGCTATATTGGTCACTGATTTGTTTTTGTTTGGTTTTTTGAATGTCAGAAATTTATATTTGTGAATGTTGAGATGTTATATTGGTTTCACTGGTAAAAATAAATAATTGAAATGGGTATAAATTTGTTTTTTGTTAAGTTGCCTAATAATTATGCACAGTAATAGTCACCTGCACACACAGATATCCCCTTAAAATAGCTCAAACTAAAAACTACTTCCTAATAAACTACAAAAATATTCAGCTTTGATATTAATTATTTTTTTGTGTTCATTGAGAACATGGTTGTTGTTCAATAATAAAATTAATCCTCAAAAATACAACTTGCCTAATAATTCTGCACTCCCGTAATTCTGAATCCACAGTGAAATCACACACTTCCCAGAAACACTTCATACATGGCCATTCCCAAGTATAGGGCTTTCCTTGCCAATAATGCATGGATAACATGTCTACATTTCCTTCAATTAAGAAAAATGGTCTTGTGCACTGGCTGTGATATACATCAACCTACCAACATCCGTCGTCATGATTATTTGATTGACTTAACGTGAGAGGAAAAAATTACGTTTTAGTTGAAAAACATAGGTTCATGGAAACGGCATCATTTCATAATATTATATAACATTTATCATTTAGTTTTGTGCAAATCTGTCATGGAAACAGGCTTATGCCTGTGTCCGAAATCGGCCCCTATACCCTTAAATAGGGCACTATTTGAGGGGACAGCCATTTGTAGTGCGTCAGAAACCATAGTGGACGTAATCGAGTGCACTCACTCAATCCCATAATGCACCACAATAACCCTTATAAGATCCATGGGGATGAAAATGTATGCACTTTAATTTATCATTTTATCCTGTGGCATATATGTAAATATTTGTGAAACCAAGGCAGTGCTAATAAAAACAAAAAGCAATCTCTTTATTATTGAAAAAAAATAAAAAGATAAACATGGTGCAGATGCAAAGGGGATTCAAACGTATGCTCTCACCTGTATTGCATTAGTTTGCATGTTTAACATTATGTTAAAACATTTCAAAAACAGCAACATTAACTCAAAATCTTGTTCATTGTTATTACTCAGCACTTGTGTTATATTTCTGTACATGAACACTAAATGTGAGGTTTTACTCAAACTTTAATGCTTCTTTATGCTAAATACACTCCTGTTCAAAAGTTTGGTTAGTAAGATTTTGTTGTTGTTGTTGAAAGAAATTAATACTTTTATCCAGCAAGGAAGCATTACATTGATCAAAGTGACAGTAAAGGCATTTCTGAAGGATCATGTGACCCTGAAGACTGGAGTAATGATGCTGAAAATTCAGGAATAAATTACATTTTAAAATAAATTCACATATAATGTTAAAAAAAGTTGTTTCAACTTAAAAAAGTGTTTGTGCTGCATTGAAATGTTTATTTTAGTCAACTTGAAATATGAAAATGTACTAAGTGACTGATTGAGTTCACTAAACTTAAATAATTTTACAGTGTAGAAGATATTTAAAACTTACACTGTAAAAAAAAAAATCAACTTAAAGGGTTACTTCAGCGATTAGCATTAAGGTTTGTATTAGTTGAAACCCAGGAGCATATTCAATTTATCGTAATTTCCCCCCTCATATGAGCCTGAGACGAGAGAATTATGTATTTTATTTCTGGAAAAATTCCTCCGACGGCACAAATATCGTCATTTTGCGTCATCGGAGGAGTTTTTGTCCAGAGGCTGAAGACTACAGCCAGCAGGAGGCGCTGTTTCCACATGTTTTCAACATCGGACTCACAGCACTCGGCTCGGGAGCTGCGGAGATTCATGTAAACGGAGCGGTGGAGAGCAAAGTGAGTGTTTCAACTGTTCAAATCAATTCCTATGAAAGTTAAGCTTCCAAAGACAAGAACTGAAAATGTGCCAGACTGATCACGCGCTGTGAATAAAGCCGCAGCCGCGAATCCCGCACTTACCTCAGCTCATGTGATGAATGTAATCCGATCCTGCTGCGTTTGTGCCGTGACACTCAATCGGCTCACTCATAATATATTGAACAGACACGTTCAGTTTTTAATTGTAGCGTCTCTAACTGAACTGATTTTATGAAAATGAACGCGGTGGTGCAAGTGATCCAGAAAGCCATGTCTAGAGCAGCCTCGGGCAGCGAAGTGCATTCTGGGAATTGTTGTCTTTCATCCCCATGAGACAAAAATACATTTTTATTTATTTATAAACTATTTATTTAAACAGTGTATATGTTTGTGAGCAGAAGAGATAGTAATGGTTGTGTAGGGATAAACTCACAGCAGGAATTAATCAGTTACTGCTGTGTTTACAAAAATGTAATGTCTTTATCTTTTTTCTTTATTCTCCAGTTCCATGGATTTTTTAAGGGCATGTCATTTCCTGTCCTCTCTGTTGCCATTAGCAATGCTGTGGCCTTCGGTTCCTACAGTAATGCCCTGGATTACCTGACGTCTTGCCACCGCAGCAGCTCGCCGCTCTCAGCCGTCTTCATGGCCGGCTGCTTCTCAGGTCTAACACAGGCACGTCTGGGGATCAAGCCGACTCCAGAACCATCTAAAAGAGCACACTGCATGTCACTAATATATGCTGTTTTGATCCTAGTTGTTTGTAACGGCTCCGATAGACCTGGTTAAAGTGCGTCTGCAGAACCAGACGGAAGGCAGGCACGGAGGGAATAAATATAGAGGCCCCACACACTGCGCCGCTGTGATCTTAAGAGAGGACGGGGTGAGAGGGCTGTTCAGAGGGATGTGGGCTCTGGCCCTACGAGACGTGCCGTGTTATGGACTTTACTTCCTGCCGTACGAGCTCACCTGCAGGATGCTGACTGAGAAAGGGAAGCAGCCAGGTGATTGGGAAGGAATGAATTAAGTTTATATTTATGGCTGTGTATTTATTATCATTTATGTATATTAAATATGTGTATGTTATATTTGTAAGTTTACATTTAAGTATTGTAAAAATATATATATATTTATGGTATATCAATATGCATTGCATAAAGTATATTATATTTCATATTTTTCTATTAATGGCAGGAAGCAAACACACAGTAGAGCAGGTACAAGCTATGAAAAAGCAGCAGCCCCTCCGGCGCATATATTAATGGCTGGAATGATGCTGAACATTCAGGAATAAATTACATTTTATAATACATTCACATTCAATGTAAACAAAAAAAAAAATGTTTTTACTTTAAAAAAGTAAGTAAAAGTAAGTGTTTGTGCTGCCTTAATTTTTGTTTAGTCAACTCAAATATCCAAGTTGTCACCAGAATTGGCTGTATGTTCTATATAATAATATATATTAGAATATTCATAAGTTTATATTTATGGCTTTATATATATAATGATATATTCTAAATATTTTATATATATATTTATTGTACAATTGTTTTGATTTTTTACATTTTGGTAAGTTTAATAACATTTTATAAAATATTAATTTATGTTTATGCTATATCAATATACGTATAATATAATGTATGTAATATTACATTTTATGTTAGTTTGTTTGTAAGTTTATATGTATGGTATATTTATGAAGTATTGTAATAAAAATATATATTTATGGTATGTTAATATACATACAGTATATTATTTTCATATTTCTGTTATTAATGGCAGAAATTATTATTTTTATCTCTCTCTCTCTCTCTCTATATATATATATATATATATATATATATATATATATATATATATATATATATAATGTCATTAATTTATGATATATTCAAAATATTTTATATACATAAAATAATGTACAAATTATTTAAACATTTTGGGAAGTTTCCTACAATTTAATAAAATATGGTATATTATTATACACATATAATACAATGTATGTAGTATTATAATTTAAGTTTGTATGGTATATTAATTTATGAATAAATTAGTGCTGTCAGTGTCAAATCGATTAATTGCAGTCAAAATAAAAGCTAATGTTTACAAAATATATGTGTGTACTGTGTATAATTATGTATATAAAAAACACACGTATATATTTAAGAATAATACAAATATATACATTATATAGATGCAAATATGTCTTAAATATATACATGAATGAGTATATTTATAATATATACATAATTATACACAGTACACACATATATTAAGTACATTTAATATTGGATGCAATTAATTGTGACTGATCGATTTGACAGCATAATATATAAAATATTTTATATATAAAAATATAACATTTAAGATTAATTTAAATTTATGGAATATTGATATACACTCACCTTAAGGATTATTAGGAACGTGTTTGACCCCCTTTCGCCTTCAGAACTGCCTTAATTCTACGTGGCATTGATTCAACAAAAGGTGCTGAAAGCATTCTTTAGAAATGTTGGCCCATATTGATAGGATAGCATCTTGCAGTTGATGGAGATTTGTGGGATGCACATCCAGGGCACGAAGCTCCCGTTCCACCACATCCCAAAGATGCTCTATTGGGTTGAGATCTGGTGACTGTGGGGGCCATTTTAGTACAGTGAACTCATTGTCATGTTCAAGAAACCAATTTGAAATGATTCGAGCTTTGTGATATGGTGCATTATCCTGCTGGAAGTAGCCATCAGAGGATGGGCACATGGTGGTCATAAAGGGATGGACATGGTCAGAAACAATGCTCAGGTAGGCTGTGGCATTTAAACGATGCCCAATTGGCACTAAGGGGCCTTAAGTGTGCCAAGAAAACATCCCCCACACCATTACACCACCACCACCAGCCTGCACAGTGGGAACAAGGCATGATGGATCCATGTTCTCATTCGGTTTACGCCAAATTCTGACTCTACCGTCTGAATGTCTCAACAGAAATCGAGACTCATCAGACCAGGCAACATTTTTCATGTCTTCAACTGTCCAATTTTGGTGAGCTCGTGCAAATTGTAGCCTCTTTTTCCTATTTGTAGTGGAGATGAGTGGTACCCGGTGGGGTCTTCTGCTGTTGTAGCCCATCCGCCTCAAGGTTATGCGTGTTGTGGCTTCACAAATGCTTTGCTGCATACCTCGGTTGTAACGAGTGGTTATTTCAGTCAAAGTTGCTCTTCTATCAGCTTGAATCAGTCGGCCCATTCTCCTCTGACCTCTAGCATCAACAAATCATTTTCTCCCACAGGACTGGCGCATACTGGATGTTTTTCCCTTTTCACATCATTCTTTGTAAACCCTAGAAATGGTTGTGTGTGAAAATCCCAGTAACTGAGCAGATTGTGAAATACTCAGACCGCCCATCTTGCACCAACAACCATGCCACGCTCAAAATTGCTTAAATCACCTTTCTTTCCCATTCTGACATTCAGTTTGGAGTTCAGGAGATTGTCTTGACCAGGGCCACACCCCTAAATGCATTGAAGCAACTGCCATGTGATTGGTTGATTAGATAATTACATTAATGAGAAATTGAACAGGTGTTCCTAATAATCCTTTAGGTGAGTGTACATATAGTAAGTTTAAAAGTTAAGTTTATTCTGTGATTTGTGAAGACTGCTCTGCTAAGTTCTTAAAACGGCTTGCAAAAGGTTGTTCAGGAACCTCACAAATTTTCATAGTAATAAATTGAGTAATAATATCATCATCATGTGCCCTTTAGGTAACTATGCTGTGCTAGTTGCCGGTGGTGTTGCGGGTGTGGTCACATGGGCCTGCGCCACACCAATGGACGTGATCAAGGCTCGCCTGCAGATGTCCGGAGGCGGCGGGCGAGTGTACAGCGGTGTGCTGCACTGCATTACTGTGAGTGTGCGTGAAGAGGGCGTGCGAGTGTTCTTCAAAGGACTTCTTCTAAACAGCGTGAGAGCATTCCCTGTGAACGCTGTGACCTTCCTCGGCTTTGAGATGCTAATGAGAGCCATGACTGACTCCTCCCATGAGGGATGATGTATTTTTGCAGGCCAAAACCTGGAAACCACTTCACATGTTAGCACTACTGGTTCCATCGTGCTGAAGTACATGGGCTTTTGGTTAAATGCCTGAAATAAGGTCTGTGGTGAACACAAGCTCAAGATACACAACATACATCAGTAATAACCCCTTGTGATATTTTAAAGCCATTTTTTGTCCTGCTAACAAGTGTCTTACATGGTCAATTCAAGATCTTGACCAAAAATGTATGCACCTCATGATGAAAAGATGTTATTTCCATCAATTTTTGGTCAAGATCTTTTGTATTGCCAATGCAAGAGTCCAGCACTCTGTAAAGTCTCCTCCAGCACAGCACAAAGACTTTCAGTCTGGACTCGGAAGAGCCAATTCATGTGTGGAAATGATTCTTCATTCTTTCACAGTTTGAGCCTGATGAATCTGGACATTGTCATCCTGGAATAGGCCATGATGTGTCTTCTTACATGGTTGTTTAAGAAATGAAAAGCTACACACTCCATCAGTTAGGGTTAGAAGAACTGTTGCTAAACATATAACATGCTAGAAGCATAACAATCACTGCTATAATGACCCGAGCATAGACTCTTAAGCATTTGCCCACTTAAATACAAACAGCGACTTCTTCTTTGGCTAGGCAGTGTATATCCATGTATGTGTGTGTGTGTGTGTATATATATACTTACATATAAACTGTTATTAACAGTAAATCTGTAAAAAATACTGTTGTTGAACAGTCATGTTAGTCACTATTGAAATTTTCAGGTGTTTTCTAGTCACTTTAAGACCTGATGCATGGATACATTATACTGTTACACGTGTTTGCGTAAATACAAAACTGATATTTGACATTATTTTGTGTGTATTTGACTGTTTAAGTGCAATAAGCAGCGAAAAACAACTCAATTTAGTACTGAGATGCGGCATTATGTGTGCGTACTTTGGGTTTAAGCACAAGATCTGCAGGAATGAGTCAAATTATGCGCAATACGCGCAATCCCACGCCGAAATTCAAGCCTTGTAACACCAACAATAATATTACAATGAAACCAAACAAGTGAGTGCAGGGAGGCGGGTTTGTGTGTCACTCGCTGTCAGAGACATCATGAGCGAGCACAGCTGGTATTGTGTGAATATTAGGAGCAAATTAATATTAAGCATTTCAGATATTTCAGTACCGATAGCGTCAACAAAAATATGTATTTTTGACAACACTACATTGATGCCTTTTTAAAAGACTACAATTGAAGAATGTATTATATATAAAATTCAACTCAACAAAGTGGCTAGTACGGGTGACTGCGTTTCACACCACTACTGAAATACACACGCATTTGGCGAGTGTTAATGTCAAGTACTAGTTCTAAATTATATTTATTAATGTGTAATAAAAGATGACCTTCTTTAGATTTTGTGTGAAATACGAGCAGGACCGGTTTCATAAGATTCAGCCATTAATCAGCGCATGGTCTGGTGATTTGGCCAATATCACCTCCCAAAGATATCCACTTTTTTAAGTCTGATTAAATATCCTACAATATCTAGTACAGATGGCTTATGGCTTGTTCAAGCTATTGTTTCCCCTAATGCACAGATAGAAGAACTTGCTCAGTGAAAACACAACACAATTTCTTAGTGCAAACTCCTTTATTGGATGTTAATTTATTTTTTGATGCCCAAATACTTCATGACCTGAGATGAAAAAAAAATCCTAAATTGTACAAACAATAATCAACCTCGTCTATGTTATTCCTTAAACATTCAACCAGTTATTAAATGGCTAATTTAAATGCCACATGTCTAAGTGAAAAAGTTCAGCCTGAAATCACACAAAGTTTAAGAGTGTCATCAAACACCTCTCTTAATGTCCTGGTCCTGCACAATCAAACAAACTACATATTGATCTCACCACATACAAATATCATCTTAAAAACACTGATTTCTCATGATCCCTCTGCATGACCGCATTCTCTATTTGGTCTCTCATTTTTACCGCTTGTGTCTGGTCATGTGACTAAGTGCCGTTCTTCTGTTGTTTGCATGTCATCCTTGTGTTACCGCAAAAGTACAGTCCAGTCTGCCGCCGCGTTGACCGCTGGCTTACGTAGAGTCAAAACTGCATGTGTAGCGTCATACTCAAACTCTAAGGTCGACTCAGTACCATCTGAAAAAAAAAGACAAAAATATTAATTTCATATGTTGTTCAAAAACAGTGGATCCTAATTTGTTATACTTCAGGACCCACATTTACTTTGGACAGCATTTTCTCCCTTTTTAAATAAGACTTTTTTTTTTTTTTTTGAGCTGGAGGGAGGGAGGGAGGGATGGATTGGATTGGATTGGATTGGATGGATGGATGGATGGATGGATGGATGGGATTGGATGGATGGATGGATGGATGGGATTGGATGGATGGGATTGGATAGATGGGATTGGATGGATGGGATTGGATGGATGGATGGGATTGGATGGATGGGTGGAGTAGTGCACATTGTTGGAATATTATCTTCATTTTATTACTGAATTCACTTGTCATCTTGAAAAAATGTCATCATTTACTCGCCCTCAAGTTGTTCCAAAGCTGTATAGATTTCTTTGTTCTGCTGAACACATTTGGAAGATATTTGGAAGAATGTTTGTAACCAAGCAGACCTCGGCAGCCATTGACTACCATAGTATTTTCCCCCACTATCATAGTCAATGGCTGCCGAGGTCTGCTTGGTTACAAACATTCTTCCAAATATCTTCCAAATGTGTTCAGCAAACAAAGAAATCTATACAGCTTTGGAACAATTTTAATAATAAATATAGCAGCAAGCAGCCATTATCGGGACCAAGCACAAAGAAGAAGACAAGACAAGCCAAAATGGCTGGAAGTGTCAGATCAACTGCAGCATAAAATGATTTTAGGCAAAAAGGCTGAAAAATGCATTGTAGTCTATGGGAATTTTGTGTTTTGTTCTATTGTAGCTCCACCAAGAGGCACAATCCTAAAAAAAAATGTATGCGTCCTCGGAGTATACATGTGTGTCAACTTTGGTGAAAATCTCATTTTGTTTTGGAGTTATAGACAATTATATGAAAAAACACAAAAAAATTACTGACACCTGACTTGAATTTTACTACCCCTTACTATCAATATTTTGACATTTGAGCATTAGCGTATAGCTATCGACCTATGTTTCCGAACTACTGACGCTAGTTTCCTCTCGATCGGACTAGCTGTTTCGAAGAAATCAGCTAATGTTTTTTAAGCGCTAAATTACAACGCTACACAAACCATATGCCGAAACCTGGAAAGTCTGGTATTGTTAGACTCTGCAAGGATTCAGGAGACTAAACAAGTTACTCCCATGTAAATAAGTCAACCACACCCAAAGTTATAAGCGTTTGATAAAAAAATTCTCCACTAGGTGGCGCTGTTTTGAAACTTCTTAAGCTACTTCAGGGCATGGTGGTGACGACCCATACCGACTTTTGTAACAATCACATAATTCAAAAATGGCAGACAGACAAAATGGCCGACATGGTAAAATTTGATATCGGTCGACTTGACACCCCGAATCTAACGAGAATCACTTTTATGATTTTTGGACAAACGGTTCAGAAGTTAGAAGCAAAAATAGTCATTTTTCGTATCTCCGGACCAGTAGGTGGCGCTGCGTCGAAACGCTGCATGTTGCCTCAGGTCATGCTTGTGATGACATATACCAAGTTTGGTTTGAATACGATAAAGCGTTGCGGAGATATAGCCTTTAGTGTATTTTTGCAGCCGCTACGTACATTTTTTTTGCGTGTTTATCGAAAACGGTTTGACGAATGAACTTGAATTACATCACTTCTTGTCAGCATGGTCTCAAGATGATCTGGTTAAATTTTCGTGTACATCGGACCAACGGCCTAGGAGGAGTTTGAAAAAGTTGGTTTTTCGGTTAATTCATTAAGAATTTTGTTTCTAGCACTTAGGGTTCAAAAGTTATTAGCATAAATATGAGTGAAATTTTGGACAGGTGGTTGCGGTAAAAAGAATGAGTTAGAGACTCCAAATTGGTTACTATTGGTACTGACCTCTATCAGTGTACCAAATTTCACAACTTTCCCATAAACGGTTCTATGGGCTGCCATAGACTCCAATGGCGGAATAAGAAGGAAGAATAATAATAATAATAATAGGAATGTAAACGGTTTCAATAGGTGCCCTCGCAGCTTCGGTGCTTGGCCCCTAATAATAATAATAATTTGTTACATTTATATAGTGCTTTTCTTGGCACTCAAAGTGCTTTACATGGAAGGGGGGAATCTCCTCAACCACCACCGATGTGCAGCACCACCTGGATGATGGACGGCAGCCATATTGTGCAGAACGCCTACCACACACCAGCTGATTGGTGGAGAGGAGTCAATCAGTATATGGGGATTATTCGGAGGCCAATATGGACAAAGGCCAATGAGCAAATTTGATCAAGAATGCCAGGGTTACACCCCTACTCATTTCTGGGATTTTGTTTTTATGACCACAGAGAGTTAGTACCTCGGTCAACGTCTCATCCGGAGGACGGAACTTGAGGGAGAGTAAATGACGACAATTTCCATTCCCTTAAATAGTGGTAACATTTTGACATGAATAAAAACACCTCTTAGCCACACTAAACCACATGTGCTATAGTCAATTTACTGCTTTAATCTAAGGACATTCAAATACTGTTTTGTCATATTTACATTTGATCATGTAGCAGACGCTTTTATCCATAGCAACTAACAATTCATCATACGAACACTAACATTTTACATTAAAATGGTTAGTTCACCCAAAAATGAAAATAATCCCATGATTTACTCAATCCATCCAAGGTGTATAAGACATTCTTCTTTCAGCCGAACACAATCAGAGTTATATTAAAAAATACTCTGGCTCTTCCAAGCTTTATATCAGTAACTGAGCTCTTGCCTTCTGAAGTGAAGCCATGCATTTTTTAAAGAAAAATAACGTTATAAATTATAACCACTGGCTTCCGGTAACGGCCGTACGCGATTCGAGTGATTGACCTATGATCCGACATATTGACGAATGTGGAAGCGCAGAGGATACAGCAAAACAAAACACCGCACACGAATTAGAAGTCTAAAACAAGAATTTTTAAAGAGAAATGTGGGAGGAGCTTGAGTTTGCTGTTTGAACCTGAACCGCTGTAATTCGACTCATGTACGACCGTCACCGGAAGTAAGTGATTATAGTTTAGAAAGTTGTAAATATTTTTCTTACAAATACGCATGGCTTCACTTCAGAAGGCCCTGGAGGCGTAGGGATTACTTTTATGAAGGATGCACTTTCTTGGGCTTCAAAATCTAATTTACTGCCATTATAAAGCTTGGAAGAGCCAGGACATTTTGAATATAACTCTGATTGTGTTCGGCTGAAAAAAGGAAGAATGTCATATACACCTAGGATGACTTGAGTAAATAATGGGATCATTTTCAATTTTAGGTGCACTAATCCTTTAAATACTCTGATATATATTGACTAGCACCAGTGCCACTGACCTGCATTTCTCAGAGTAACAGAGGACGGCTCACTGCCTCCAATGATCACTATCTTTTCTATCCAAGAGCCAGTGGAAAACTCGGATTCTGGGGACAGATTTCTGACAAAACAAGCAAAAGACAAGAGGCATTTAAAAAAAATGCTTCTACTACTCTTTTCTAATCATTTGCATTTGTAATGTAAAACAATTAGGAGTGCAAACATTTAAAATGAATAAAAAAGACCAAGAAATCCTTCGAAGGCTGTGACACACCAAACCGATATGGTTAGCACCGTCGGTGAGCGAGAGAACTCTGATTGGCTGTCATCTTACACGAGCATATCAACATGTGAATATTTTCATAACAACATGGCCGTCTGGAGTGAAGAAATAGATCAACATGATTCAAAACGGTTTACTGTTTGTGCATGTGCAGTCCTCGTTTATGAATGACGAATATTGACTATTGATACCTGCTGATATAGACAGATATTTCTTCTCACACTGCTAGTTTTCCATTGGCTGTAACTTTTTTTGATCACCAGCTTTCTAAAGTTCCCAGCCAATCAGAATTTCCACTAGCCAAATTTGTTTCCGGTGAAAATAAGAGAAATTATGAGAGCCACTGCCTGCATTTGCTCATTGTATTAACATTGCAAGCATTAAAGACACATATAAAGTACACAGAGTCGGGCAGTAGTTTTATTTGCTTCTTAAGTAATTTTTTTTCTTTGGAAAACCTTTACTTCACTACATTCCAAAGCATATATGTCTTTTTTTACTGTGCTGTATTTCATAAATAAAAGTTGTTTCCTTCCCTTTAATACTTAATTACATAAAACATTTAGTACTTTCTTACTTGTACTCATGTAAAACTTTGAATTACATTGTAAAAGTATACAGTACTACATTTTTGAATTTAATCAAGTATTAAATGATATGTAATATGAAATGTATTGCAGTAAAAGTACAATATCCTGTTTTGGAATGTTGAGGAGTAAAAGTTTTCCAAAGAAGAACACTGATAAAGTACATATACTTGAAAAATAAAATTACTTGGAAAAGTAGAAATACTTCAATACTGTCTCCCTCTGAAAGTACAGTGCATACAACAAAATAAAGAGAGGAAGTGCAAACATTTAATTTAAAGTTTGGGATCTATCTATCTGTCTGTCTGTCTGTCTGTCTGTCTGTCTGTCTGTCTGTCTGTCTGTCTGTCTGTCTGTCTGTCTGTCTGTCTGTCTGTCTGTCTGTCTGTCTGTCTGTCTGTCTGTGTCTGTCTGTCTGTCTGTGTCTGTCTGTCTGTCTGTCTGTGTCTGTCTGTCTGTCTGTCTGTCTGTCTGTCTGTCTGTCTGTCATTTGAATCGCATGTCTTCAGAGCTCTTCTTTACAGGTACCATCAGAATCTGAGCCACCCTCTGTTCCTTTTGTTTGCGCACAAAGTCACAAACATTTTCGTTTAGTTTTTCTCTTTTGCGTACATGCGGCAATCCTGACACAACATGACATTTTCGTGACCAAACACAAGCCATTCACGACACGTCAGCCATTTGACATTACATTTACATTTCTTTGTTTCTCTGTCGAAATCCTTATCCCCTGCTTCGTTCCTCTTCTCGCCCCCAGAAATCTATCCCAGCCACCGCTGTATTTAGTTTAATCTTAACTTTTTACTTTACTAGCTAACTCCCTCCTCTTTGAGTCTATGGTACCTGCTCTGGCTCCGTTCGCTCTTCTTTTTCCTTCTTTTTCTGGTGGACGCTCCATTCGTTTCCATGGTTTCTAGCGCTGGTTTCACTGCAAACTGCGAGCAGTCAATGGGCGTATGAAACATCATTGCGTAGCATTACGGCACAGTGTTCATGGGAAATGTAGGAAGTACTGCCAGGGGGATTTTGACCGAGAACAGAGCCTTATGTATCATGCATGCAACGCATCATGCTTCACCGGCCAAACTGGCTAGTAAGTTTTTATTAACACCCGCCAAAATGAATTTTAACCCACATTTGGCAGGTGTTAATTTAGAACCCTGGCTGTAGTCTTTGTGGTGTGTTCAAGCGCAGCTTTATTTGGCCCTGACGCACACAATACAAGCCAACAACACAGTCGGCTTCGTCACAGCTAGTTCTTTGATGTCGGTTTGGTGTCACAGCCTTTATAAAAAATTTAAAAAAGGACAGCAGACCAACCTGGAGGACAACATGTTGGCAGAGAAAGACAGAAGTCTGTGGACAAACTGCTTTGACTTTTCAAAGTTGAAGGTATGGAAGTCATCGATGTACAGCTCTCCTTCAGCCGAGCCCTGAAGCAGAAGACAGCAGTGAATGTGCACAGATGAAAGCAATATCCAAGAATACTGTCACATTCTGTTTGGATTCCACTGCTTCCTCACATACACACCAGGATACGAGGAATTACCTGAGCACTGAGAGCAACGTAGAGACTGTATGGATCATTCTCCATACAGGAGGAAGATCTCCTAACACGGTCTTTCCTGCAGATAATTGACCCTCCTCGCTGGAAAACTGGGATCTGGAACATGAGACAGAGGAAGGGCAGATGCAACAGATAGAAAGGTTGGGTTTAGTTGTCTGATAAAGACCAAAGCAGGAATCAATTATAGAAAACTACAGCTAACGTGCTAAAAAACACAGAACTACGTTTATATAAACCGTCGACCACAAAAAACGAGCGTTTAAGGAGACAGAGAAAAGGACACGGACAATAAGATGTGAAGCATCAGCAGAAAGAATGGGTACATTCTGCGATTCTGACACTCGGTATTGCCTACGTGTACAGTAAACATTTTGTCACTGTTAAGTCAAATATCCAAATGTCAGTTTTATATATTATATTTCCTGTCACTGATTACGTTCCCCTCCAGTGGGCGTAGGTTTGGGTCAACAGCTTATTAAAAACTTCTGGGTTTTTGGTTTTGGGTTTTTTAGCATGTTTTCTGTACACCTCATCACATATCAGCTTTTAGACATTGTTAAGTTTTTTGTTAGTACATCACAGAATTAACACATTCATCATAATGAAATATATGCCCATTCTCAGCAGCTTTGCCTCTATAGGACCGCCGCTGTCAATTGAAGTGGTCGGTAAATATTGGAGATAATTTTAAAAACCTACTTTCGCGAACTAGTCCTAGGGTTTTGGCTCAACCTTGATAACTGTTTGAAACATATTTCCTTAGTAAATTGCCTGTTTTGGCTGTGAATGGTCATTTCCATCTCTGATATAGGTGGTCACATGCTAAATAAAAGATAATACCTTTTTACGCGTGTGCTTAAAGCACTTGAACCCCGATAATTGTTGCTTGCTGCTTTTTATATTTTCCATTTTAATTTTAAAGTTTTAGTAATTTTGTTGCTGTTTATGAGTTATGTTTTTTTTAAATGTCTATATATTTTTTATACATTTTTATTTCAGTTTGTTTTTTTAGTTCAGTCAAGTTTAGCTAAATGAAAATGAGAAATGTTGCCTTATATTTTATTGGAGTTAATGCCTATTTTATTTAAAGCAACAACTTACAACAACAACCTACTAAAGTTTTTTATGGTTTCAGTAAACTATAACAACCCTGATCTGAATCAAATTTGAGTAATAAAAAACAACAACCCAAGAACACTATGTTTTGGCCCCTAATTTATGTAATCTTTAAAAACAAATGAAAGAGTCAATAACAGAAAGCGTCTGGGCTTACTGAGCTCATAGTGACAGGAATGTAGAGGCTCTGATCCCCATCATGCTTCTGGAAAGTGTGAACATCGTACCAGACCTAAAAGAGCAACCCAGAGGAAGTGTTTGAGACTTTAGAGAGACTTAGAGGAAATAAAAATCCATTCCAGGTGTGCCATTCATTGTTGAAAAATATACGTTACCTCGTCTTTCCCAGGCAGATAGGCAGTAACACCACTAGCGCCCTCATCGGTAACGGGGTGCACCAGTAAATCCTTCCCTATGAAGAGAAATGAACCTGTGTTAGCCTTCTCTGCCACAATATTTATTTGGGATAATTATAATTTGTGTTTAAAAACTCACCAATCAAGTACTCATCCTCAATCGAGAAAGTGGCGACATTGTCAGGATACTCTACCCATAAAGGTCTATGAAAAGAAAGAGAATATCATTGATATGATCCCTTAATTAACATTGTTTGTGAAATGCATTTTTCAAAATCTAATACCACATTTTGCGTTTTCAGTGGTGATTAATCTAAACGCCTGATTGGCCATTGCATTCATAAGCTCAACAGAAACGTGTGATACAGCACAACGCTACAAAAAAATCTGATGCAACATGAACAGATCTAAATGTAATGCTGCAATCAACACTTTTCATTAATTTTCACATTTCAACTGCAAGAGCCGTAATATGTTTGGTTTAATTATGCAGGGCATATTTTGCCCCCTTATCTCGATTTTGGGGGTATTTTTCCCCTTAAGCCCCCCATTCATTTCCAACCCTGATTGTGACTGGGTGGACTCACCTCATAACAGGCTGTCCGGTGTGGTGTGCGTTGTAGAAAAGCTGGTACCAGTAGGGCAGAAGAGCATATCGCTGGCGCACCGCTTCCCGAATGAGGGCGGTATTCTCCGGGCCGAACAGCCAGGGTTCCCTGCGGGGCGTGTCTATGTGAGCATGTGCACGGAAAAACGGCTGGTAAGCTCCTGCCTGATACCATCGCACCAAAAGCTCAGCACTGGGATGTTTAAAGAAACCGCCAACATCAGCTGAAGAAGAGAAAGACAGAGGTACAGCATGTGAGACAAAAATAAAAAGACTTACTTTAATGATTTGCAATGACGTTCTGCCGGTAACCTTAAAGTGCTGCTTTATACATGTAATGCAAAATGTAATGTACACTACCAGTCAAAAGTTTTGAAGTGTTACTTTTTTATGTTTTACTCACCAAGGCTACATTTATTTGATCAGAATACAGTAAAAACAGTAATATTGTGAAATATCAACATTTAAAATAGCTGTTTTCTATTTGAAAATATCATCAAATGTAATTTATTCCAATGATCAAAGCTGAATTTATTATCATTACACCAGTCTTCAGTGTCACATGATCCTTCAGAAATCATTCTGATATGAGGATGTGATGCTCAAGAAACATTTATGATCAAAGGTTTGGGCCAAGTAAGATTTAAGAATAAATAAAAGTGATACTTTTAAAATCAACAAGGATGCATTAAATTGATTTATAAAACAGATCTATTTTAAATAAATACTGTTTCCATAAAAATATGGAGCAGAACAATTGTTTTCAACTGTGATAAGACATTTTTCTACATTATACCGTGTAAAATATTTTATATTCCATCATTGTTGTCTTGAGCTGAGTAGGTGCATATAATCTGTATATTCAGTTATTGTGAATATAAGATGCAGCCGTTTCTCAATGGTACATCATGATTATTGGTGGGGTTTTTAACTGAAAAACAACAAAAAAAGGCCACACATTTTAGAAACCGTCAATAACAAAAAAAAAAAAAAAAAAAAAAAATTCACAAAATAAAGATTCATTTAAAAAAAATGCTTATACTATTCTTTTCTAATCATTTGCATTTGTACTGTAAAACAATTATGAGAGAAAACATTCAAAATAAATTAAAAAAAATTATGCTAAAAGTGTCAGCGGCACCATTTTTAATCATTTTCACAAAATTTCCATGGCCCCCAGAATTTCTGAAGCAAAACATGCTTGAATGTAGGTAAGTTTCATAAAAGAAGCAACATTTTAAGCAAAAAGCTGAGAAAAATTAAGTTTTTTGTCAAAGACTTTGTCCGGATCGGATTCAGAGCGATGATTAAAACATGCACGAGAGTCCATCAACACCTCCAAAGCTTCTCAGTCCTATAGCTCGCCCTGGGTTCAACATTTCATTCAATCCATTAGGCAGTTTTGATTTATATGCCGTTGAATGTTTGATGATCCTGCAAGCTTACATGTGCATAAGCAATGCTTCTATCATTTGTTTTTGGATCCAAAGACTCAGTACTTTTTCAGAAAATGCGTAATAGCACCCCCTACTATATAATAGTGAAAACCTGGATTGGTAGAGAACTGTTGTCATAAATTACTGAAAATTCTGTCGATGGTTGGGAAAGAGTTAATTAACAAGAGATCTAACAAGTTCACTTTTGGCAGCCGCTATCTAAATATGCGTGCAGATTTGTTCACGCATTGCAAGCATTGTCACTTCTCATTTGCATCAATGTGTACACAAAAGGTCAGCACCTCAATACTAGAGAAACTGCTCACCTCCACAGAAAGAGATGCCCACTAAGCCCAGACTCAAGCACATGGGGATGGACATCTTCAGATGACCCCACTCAGCTGCGTTATCTCCTGTCCACACCGCACCTGAGCCACAGACAGAGGAAGTCATCACCAAACGCTTGGTCAAACACATGAGGCTTGTGTCTGAAGAGAAGGTGTCTCACCGTAACGCTGGGATCCTGCAAAAAATGCTCGGGTCAGAACGAAAGGTCTCTCCACTCCTCCTGAACGCTGAATCAGGCCGTCTGCAGTCGCCTTTTGCTGGAAATACAGATGTATTGTTAGGAGAGACAGAGAGAAATACTTTTCAAAACAACCACTTGTGTCTTTTTTGGCTCTTCATTTTTCTTCACTCTCACACATGCCTTTCAGTATCACAGGTGCATTCACGCCATAAAAAAGGTTTGTAAAAGGTTCACATCTCTCTAATTACATCTGGGAATTTCCCTGAGCACTCGGACTTGCACCATCTGACCGCTGTGGATTCATATTTAGTATAATGTCACAGGTTGTGACATTAAAAGTCTTTTATTAATCTCCCTTTTTACATGTTATTCATAAGATTCCTTAGGAGACCAATTATTTTAATATACATTTTTAAAAAGCATAGGGTTCGAGTCCAAGTCTGATTCCAAAAGGGGACAAAAGATATGACCATGTAATTAGGTCAATATCTTTGGCTTGCTTTAGATTTCATATTTCATTAATAGTATCCTGCTGAGCAAAACATCATGTAACAGAAGTTATGGCTGACTTGACTTGTGCCTTGTGACATATTTCTGAGATCTTTTTGAATGTGAAAACTCTGACCTGGTGTTTCTTCAAGGAGAAGTTCATCCCTATAGTTTAACACTGATAGCAGGGCAAGATGTCAAAATATCCAACCTCAGTAAGTTTGCAAAATATATTCTAATGCACTTTTTACATTAGCCTGGCTGTGCAAATTTCAAAAAGCAAGAATAAAACACAGTCTTATTAAACTGGGTAAACCCAAAATGATCTGTCGGCGATTTGATTTCGACCTTCGAAACTTGTACATTCATTTCTCCTGCTTCTGTTACACTTTTGTAGAAACCAATCAATCACAGACTGGCTTTTCCACCTGGGCTGCTATTGGCGGGTTTAACACGATGACGGATAGAGAAGGGATGATGCCCGTTGATCACGCCTCTTCTGGTCTGATTGGTTGAAGGACTATCCAATTTCATATTGAGTCATTTGAACTATGCCCGTTGATCACACCTCTTGTGCAGTAGAAAATACAGAGCAGACTCCCCAGACCAATGATCAGTCTTAAATTGAGCTTGGTCTGGTGATAGCCAGACAACAGTCTTATGCCTCTTTGCAAATAGATTGGCTTTTTCGAACTCAACAGTCTTTAATATGATATTCTTATCAAATCATGACCTTAATCTGTACCTTTTTTTATGGGTGGGTGTTTAATCTTTTATATTTTTAGAGAATCTAATGAAAATCTCCATTAAAAATGATAAAACTACAATGTCCAGATACATTATACTAGTATAAATCTTGGGGGAGGGGGAATGTATGCTTGATTAAAATTCCTGCTTTTTCTATTTCTATCGAATTTGAACCACTGAATTTGTGGAAGTGAAATTGTAAAATGAAATAAAATGGACCAAAAATTGCCAGTTGAATATTATAGGTCGTATTTTTAAACAAGCCAAATATTTTGAAAGACAAATTTGAAAGGTGGATTACTGAATTTTTTTAATTGAAATATTTCACAGCTTAAATATACAACCATGTTGAATTTTCAGCCCATTTAAAATGCAAGCATATTTTTTCCAAGTAGTACAACTCAACAAGCTTGTTTGTTTCAAATACATTTGCCATTTATTTTCTTCCATAAGTGTGGGAGGCATCAGGATGTTCGCTAACAGTATACCATGTCCGCTGCAAAAATATTTCTAAGTTTTTACCCCTAATGCAAAGATAAAAATCGAGTATACCAGGGCCTGTGTGTGCCTAGAAGAAAAACTGAAGAAGAAAAAACTATCCCCTAAAAAAGGGGGTTCTCTCACCACATAGAGTCCATAAAGGTTGTGAACATCTCTGTGTTCCCAGACACCATGAACAGCATCTTTGTGCATGGTCACCTCAGGCCCATTAAACACAGACGGCTCGTTCATGTCATTCCAGATGTACTGGTTCTCCATGGATCCCTGGACAGAGGCAATGAGGATTTAAAGGGCACCTATTATGCAAAATTCACTTTTATAAGGTGTTTGAACATAAATGTGTGTTGGCAGTGTGTATACACAACCACCCTAAAATGGTAAAAATCCACCCACTCCTTTTTTTTTATCCCCATAAATCATAAGCAGTGTCTCAGAACAAGCCGTTTCCAGATTATGCAGAGGCCCCGCCCACACGTGTTGATGGACACTGACATACTAGCACAGACCCCTCCCTCAGAGAGCGGAGCTGTTCACAGTCCGCCATGTTTATCTCCTCCAGAGCATTTACAGCAGCATTCAAGATGTGTTCTTATTAAAGCTACTAAAGTTCAGTCTGTCAAGAGCAGTGAGTGAATCTGGTTATCTTCTGTTGTTTGATAGAGAACTAGTCTAGTTTAATGACTACTCACGGATGTGCTGACATCAGCTCAGTGCATGTGACAGGAGCAAGTGTGTGTGTTTAAGTTGAGAGCGATAAGGCTTTAAAACCCATGCAGATGATAATATTTAATAATGATGAAGAAATGCAATGTCACATGACCGTGTCTGCGATAGAGATGATCATTAAAACAAACAGATATCATGTTTCAACTTTCATTTGTGTGTTCACTGCTGTGAATGAGCTGTGAATGAGATATGTTGGCTCCGCCCTCTCGGGTGGGGAGCAGCAGCTCATTTGCATTAAAGGAGCCACGAATAGAACAGCCAATTTTTCTTCAACCCCAAAATAGCCATTTTCAAAATGTTATATTAAATGATCTGATAGGAATTTTGATCACAGGCACACTCTGGGGACACCTGAGACTTATATTACATCTTGTAAAAAGGGGCATAATAGGTGCCCTTTAACAAACTTAAAATCGTTTACACTAAAATTGCCTCAAGTTATCAATATCAACATTTTAGTTTTAAGAGAGAATCTAATAAACAGTCATGGGTATCAGCTGTTCAGAAAGCACTTACCTCATACTGGTCGTAGGCAAACATGCTGGCCCACCAGGCTCTCATCTCAGGGTTAGTGAAGTCAGGATAGCCAGAATTGCCTTCAGCAGAGAACACAGTGAGTTTCAGCACTGAAGCATACAGAACATTGATTTTAACAGAGAGCTGGACAAGCAGCTACACACCTGGCCAGCACCAGCCTTCATAGTCTCCTCCATCTTTGTTCTTGATGTAAAAGTTTCTCGATCGGATCTCATTGTGAATCTTGTAGCCACTGTCCACCCTAATATGAGGATCTACGATGGCCACCAGCTGAGGAGACCAAACGACACAGGATTGGTATCAAAGCATTTAGTAGTAAATTGAAACAATTTCAACAGGGCAACAGCTATTTCAGTTTAAGCTGGGTAATATATTGAACACTCATTATAACCGGTGTATTTAGATGCATACTAGGGCTGCACGATACATCGAAATATTGCGAATGTACAATCACGCAGTTACCGCAAATGGATTGCGATAACTGCATGATTTTAATACTCCAAAATATTACAAAATGTCCAGGTTTTAGGACACCGCAGACAGCAGATAGTAGATCAGATAAATTACATGTGACATTCTTAATGCTATTGGGCAATAAGCAAATTACACATGCATAATCCAGCACGTAACCCTGAAATCAGTGTCACAGATTATATGGCCAATACACACAAAATGCACAGTCAGATATGTATTAGTTGGACTTAACACCAAAAAAGCATGTAATAGTATATTGCACCCGTGCAGCTCTTAAAGTGACAGCAGCCGAATAAACCTGCTTTCGTCTGTGTGCTTAATGTTAATTAAACTACAATAGACAAAGAGAAAATCTCTCCCGTAGCATTAATAAGATATTTTTAATTCATACGGTGAAGACGTAAATAGCGTCTAAGTAGTTCTCTTTCGTAGCATTAATAAGATATTTAATTCAATTTCTTTTGTTAAATAAATGCAGGCCCATCTGAAAGCCTAAACCTCCCTGGTTTACAGTGACATACTAATGTAATGCTACAGTAAAACTCTGCTGTTCACTTTCAGAAGTTGTAGGGATGCTTTCTTCTCACAAAAAGAATATTTTTAAAATATAATTTAAAGTCATTTTACACACTTTATTTAGCGATACGCATAAACATGCATTTCACATGCATATCAATGCATATTTATTCTGGCAATATAATTCACAATAAGCAAAATTAAAAGCAGAATGATTTTCTTAAATATCTTGATGATTTTATTTGATGATTTTCAAATAAAGTGCTATTGCATTACTTGCATGTTTTGTCCTTGTCTTGCGACTTTTCAAGAAAAAAAAAACAGGGTGGGTCTTGATTTTATCTTCATATTTGGTTGCTGATTGGATTGTGAAAAGTGAGTAGCGCATAACATTACATACCATTAAAAAAAAAAAAATTTGAGATAACAGTAACTTTAGTTAGATCACGCAGGGCATAGTTTATGTCACACCTTGCGCTTTTTGTCCATCAGGCCCTGCAGCATGTCTTTAGGTTGGGGGAACTTGCTGGGGTCCCAGGTGAAGTAGCGCTTTCCATCCGCGTGTTCAATATCCAGCCAAATGAAGTCATACGGGATGTCATGCTCATCAAAGCCCTGATCAACAGCCTTTACATCCTCCTGATCATTGTAGTTCCAGCGGCACTGGTGGTATGCCAGCGCTGAGAGAGGAGGAAATGACTGAGTGCCTAAGGAAGAGAAGGTTACACTTAGGAGGAGGATTAATTAAACTCTTTCAAAATGCCTTATAAATTATACAACTCATAATGCATTCAAAATCTGCATACAATTTTTGCATTCCTGGGTCCATTTGAATCCTGTGAAATTTTATATATATAGGTAACACTATTTTAGTGTCCTTGTTACAAATGTTACATGTACTTTTCATAGAAATAACATTAAATTATGCATATTTACATCCATCTAACCCTCAACCAAACCCTAATTATCCTTACCCTAATTATATTATAAGTACATGTCAATTAATATTACTCAGGACTTAAATATATAATTAAACTGTAATGACATTATTTATTAATTTCGGCCAAATACATCCATAACTTTCATTTTGGCACGTTCCCTATTTTTTTGTCTCCTAAATGAATAAGAAAACTCTTGAATGACATTCGAGAGCTAAAATTAGTGGGCCAAATTATTATGTGGAAATTTCTTCAAAATGTCATGGTTTTGAGAAATATTAGGACGAGTAAATGACGTCAAACTGAGCAAAGTTGAAATATACCTTAAAGAAATCATGTTATTTTGAAGTTTAGCGCTGACTCTGCATGCAGTGAAATGTGGGGTGGTACTTCCGTTCCCTGTGTGTTTGAGTACCTGTGAGTGAGGCGTACTGAGTGAAGACATCCGTAGGTTTTGGTCCCAGCATGATAAAGACATCAATAATACCACTCTCAGATATCCAGCGTATATCCGTCTGAGGAGCTTCACTAGATATTTGTACGAAGTCCAGCATTTTTCCAAACACTGTCTGAAAAATGGACACATATTTAAGGGAATCGTGCTAAAACATTTGACCTGATACAGATAATCTGCTTTTAATACCAAGTTGACCAAACTAATTTTAACATCAGAGAATACTTCAATGCTCTCCAGTTTATTGTTTCTTTATTTAACCCTTTGTCAACCAAAAGCATTAGACATCTTATCAAAACCAATGAAGCAAATAGCAGTTTGCACACTCTCACCTTTCCCGCAGTGTTGGAGCTGATGTCCACCCATGTCTCTGCTGCATTGAGCCAGAAGATGCCCATGGTGCGCTCAGCACTGTGAGATATGAGGACAGGAACTGCCCCGTAAAGGGCCATTGGGTTGTGTAGCTCATACTGAAAAACATCCAAGTTGTACAGCCGATACGGGTCTGACCCACTAAGACAAAAAAAAAGAAAGACGACAACAATGGGCTAGTGAAACACTATTGTTACTGGTTTAGTGCTAAAAACAAATACATGATATCAAATGGTTCTTCATTTAATAATGTACAATGTTCACTGTAGTTTGTCTTGTTCCTGACTGAAGTATCAGTATGGTTGATCAGAAGTTATGCTGGTTTGCTGTGGCCTCTCCTTCTCGAAGGAGGTTAGCTTGAGTAAAGTCAGTTTTTTGGGGGGTTCAAGGAAGTTGGATTGGTTTTTATCAGTGTTAATCACTGTGGTATCTTATGCTACACGGCTACCTGACTCAGAGAAGGTTTTATTCTGGCTCACAAACCAAAACCGATCAGCTGTGAGTAAAGTAACATTTATCAAGTCACTTACCCTGTAGCTCTTGCTCCAAAATAAATCAGTTCTCAAAGAAAGCATAGATAAATTGCTTTCATTGAGGTGATTTCATGTGTTGCGTGATATCTCTGCGCCCAAGTAGCAGTGTTTCACCTGTGCTTCACCCTAATATAGACCCATGTCAATATCTGCCTAGGAAATCGCCTAGTCTTAATCTGCATCACTATTTGTATTCAATGTGAATACGCAGGCCACAAGAAGTAATTAGGTGTTTTTTTTTTTGGATCACTTTTACTCGGGACATGCTAGCTGGCAACATAGGATTCCATTCATTATGCTAAGCTAAGCTAGCGGCGACCCTGCCAAACTAAAACAATGCATGCACTGAGACAAAAATGCATTTGCCCACATATCTAAATCCAGGAAAGATGTTGAATAAGCCCTATTTCTAAAAACGGTGGAGTGTTCCTTTTAAGGGTGTCACGATTTCGATTTTAAATCGAAATCGACCAAAATTAAGTCACAATCTCAAACATCGAATTAAAAAAAATGGAATCGGCGATGCTGCCACGCCCCCACGTCATGTCTGGTTTCTTGCCAAGCTGGAAAAAAAAACACGTGTTGAAGTGCTGCGAGTCAACCTCCTCTAACCTAGCTACAGCCACTAAACAGATAGCATGGACACTGCAGATGCATGAGACCTAACGACATAACTTGAACCCCCTCCTGTTTCACTGAACGGGTGTTAATTTCGTTGATGAATAATTTTCGTCAACAACCTTTTTTCACAGAAGAAAACGAGACTATAACTAAATAAAAACTAGTGTAGGATGACAAAAAGCTATGACGAAAATCTACTGTCATTTTCATCAACGAATAAAAACGAGACGAAAATGTTAGGGAGGGAGGATTAGGGAAGAGATCCAGTAAAAACTGATATCATGTGTAAAAGATGCGCACATTTGAACTGTAACGTGTGGAACTAACCGGGGAAACGCACGAACTTCAGGCTCACGCGTCTCCAATAGGGCTTCAGAACAGCTCAATCAATGAATAGCTCATATTTATGCCAGGCAATTGTTTATGAACTAATGCTGATGAATAATGACAATGTTTACTTTACGATGTTTAGTTATACGTTTTAGACGGCTGTAACGCATATTTTATCTCCCTCATCTGAACTGAATGAACTTTTAAAATGCCAGTGAAGTCAATGTGTATTTAGGCATTTAATTAGCGCGCTAGAACTAGGCTAAGAAATCCCAAGTAGAACGCATATAGCTGCGGTGATTCCCTCCATGTACAAGTCAATAATGTAGGAGAAAGTTATTGAAGGTCTGAGTTGACTTGACTACGGATTGCTGGGTTATTTTGCTTAAGTTTTCAAATGACTGAAGATATAAGTTATTGTTACATTATGTTATTTTTTTTTATTTTATTTGACAATGTAGTGTGGTACATTAAAAACAAAGGTCAGATATTATATTGCATAAAAAAAGTCTAAACATGGCATTGCAACCAGTGTTTTAACAAAAAAGAAAGAATGTAAAAATCGAGAATTGAATCGAACCGTGACCTTAGAATCGAAAATGTAATCGAATCGAGGATTTGGAGAATCGTGACACCCCTAGTTCCTTTAAACATGTGGCTAAGCTGCTTGTGTGTCCTGCATATGAGAACTCACTCTGTGTTCTTCAGTTTGAGCGTGTCTGCGTGTTCTGGAATGCCATAGACGTGTTCCACACCAGGCAGAGAAAAATCTAGACTAATAGATGACGGACCTGAATAAAAAATAAAAAATGTTTAAAACAAACAAACTTGACTGAGTTTATCTTACCGATATTGTACTGATCATGTTATAGAATAAAATGGGAAAGATTTAACTAGATTTCAATGTACCATTGGGCTTTGAATCACTATGAGATTTAAATGTTTCCTCCCACATGCCCGGTTTATCCTCTTCTTCTTTGATCTGCCCATCCTAAAATAATAAAAGAAAAAAAATGAGGGGAAAAAAAGGCAACAGTTACAATTAAAACACATTTACATTTTAACATGAATACAAGGAACGCAGATCTCAATGCTCAAAAATGAACACACTTGTTTACACTATCTAGGTCTAATAAATCTGTATGTCAAACAGTCCAGTTATTGATAACACACACACACACACACACCTCGTCAGACTGCTTCTCCACACTCTCCTGTCCTGTCGCTTCCTCCGACTCACTTTTACTGAAAAGTAAACACAGTTTCTCTTAATACAAGGAATGGTGAACCTGAATAAGTTCTTGAATAAAAGATGCATCAATATGATAATCAAACCTGTGCAATACCTGTACTTGATATCAATTTCAATGATATCAATGCAATTCAATTTCTTTAAGCACAAATATATACGGTGATTCGACAACAAAACAAGCATTTGTTGATTATTGTTGTACAATTTTAGTTTGATGGGCCATTAGGGTAGTTCACCCAAAATTGTAAATTCTGACATTCATTACTCACCCTCATGTCGTTCCAAACCCGTAAGACTTTCGTTCATCTTCAGAAGACAAATTAAGATCTTTCTGATTAAAGCTTTTTTCACCATTGTCCCTCCATTGACACCACCACAACTACCATTGACGCTTCAAAACGTTCATTAAGAGATCATAAAACGAATCCATATGAATTGAGAAATTAAGTCAACATTTTCTGAAGAGACTCAAATCACTATGATGAACAGATTGAATTTAGGCTTTTATTCACATAAACATTCATCAACTCTCACACTTGACAATGAGGTTACGCATCACGTTTGAGCTTCTGTGTGAACCAATGAGGTTCATTCTCGTGTTACACATCACGTTTGAGCATCAGCGAGAACCAATGAGGTTCATTCTCGTGTTACGCATCACGTTTGAGCATCAGCGAGAACCAATGAGGTTCATTCTCGTGTTACGCATCACATTTGTGCTGCAAGCAGGTGCGTTGAGCTTCTGTTTATGTTGGCTGATCAATGTTTATAAGTGAATAAAAGCCTAAATTCAATTTGTCTTACGGTTTGAAACGATGAGGGTGAGTAATTAATGACAGAATTTTCCTTTTTGGGTGAACTAACCCTTTAAATGTGTGTTAAACAGAGCATGTGTCAACCTGACTTTTCAAATAATAATCTGGATGAAACCAAAAAAAATTAAATAAATTATTGTGTAGGTGACAACAGTTTAAAAAATGGTTGTGATAAACTATCTAAGCAATGGTGGGTGGAGTTAGTAGCCCCTTTCACACATACAGTCTTTAAATGGTAAATTACCATTATATTTTACCGTTAAGATATCACATGGGAAAGAGACCTTTTCAAATCAGTTCTGGCAATTTACCAGTATGAGAAGTCACCAGAAGTTAACATTACCGGTATAATGCTGAGAGTGAACAAACAAATGAAAATTATGAGCATGTACAAGGTCAGAACATGCTGACGTGAGAAGTCTTGCTTAGGGCCAATCATAAAGCTCTTATGGAGATTACTCCGCGCTGTTAACAGTAAGCATTGCTAGTTTTTAATAGTTTTCCAATGTAAATATGCACGGTGGACAACTTTGACCATGATCATTCCCTAACATCTGTCACTTAGTAAAATTAAACAGATAACGAAACTAAAGTAGTTCTCCTCATGCGAGCAAATGAAGACAACAGAGCAACATTTAAGGACCATTTTTGATGATTGACCTCACAGAATTGTATGGTATTTTGCTGCTTATGTGTGAATGGGATCTTATCAGTAATAAACCAGAACACAGCATATTTGTGTATTAACGGTAAAGTCAAGATAATTTACTGGGATTACGATGTGAAAGAGGCTAGTGAAATTTGTAAACACACACTGCCTAATTAAATATTATATTTTGGCTGTGAAAAACTGTATACAGTGCATCTCTTAATCTTAATACAGAAAGAAAAAATTATAATTTCTTCACAAAACATTATTTTCATCCATTAAAACAATCAAAGAGAATTAAATGTTTTTGTTGAGATGCATGTAGTGGTGTTTAAGTGAGGAACATGATACAAATCATGTTATATAGAAGGTTTGAGATTAACGTTTGTCAGAAGCAAAACAAAAATTGGCTTTAAAAAAAAAACAAAAAAACAGTTAATGATGAAAATGAAATGCACTTTTCTTTTGTTTGTTTTTTGTTTAACCAAGTACATTTCCATGGTCAGCAAATGTGTATGGTACATTTTCATGATCCACCAACAACTGACAGGTGTGACAAAAAACTATATTTTGAACCCAGCAGTTTATGCTCGTAAATGAAAACTATACAAAACTAATGGCCATAATACCAAAATCAATGGAATAATTAATGACTAGCACACTAATGATTTCAATCTAGAACACACATCTATTTTAAAGCAAACTAGATTAAAGTGTACAAGCATTAATAATTTGGAGCACTACAGATATTTACACTACTGTTGATTAAAAAAAGACATGGATAAATGTAAATCAAACATTACGATTAATGAAGTAAAAGAAACTATGTCGTAAATCTAAGATCTCTTACAGTCAAGAACTGGACAAATGGATGTTACCTAGAGAAAATGCTCTTGAGCGAGTCCCACATGCTACCAACTGTGCTAGTTATTTTATGAGAGATACTGCTGAGCGTGACAGAAGAGAGGAAAGTTGAGAAAAAGAGGGGAAGGAAAATAGAATGTGATGAGAATTTCAGTAAAAACATTAACAATGAAATGTCTGACACATTAAAATGATCAGTTTTTATCTAAAAAGGTACAAATCCCCGAACCCAATTTTTCAACTCATTTTAACCTGATGTCATTTTTTCTGTGAAAAAAAAATAAAACCACGATCATAAAACACCACAGGACAAAACCAACCCAAATAGCGACCGTTTGGACTGCAACAGTAGGGTTTAAAATGATTGTTAATAACGTATAAAACTTTCAAGACAAACCTACCATGGATCCAAGGTTGTTGCTATTTCAAAATGTATATATACCATATATACTCTATTTTTTATAATTATACATCAATGGCGGCTTCTGTTTACCAATTTCACACTGTACTGTCATTGCTGTTTAATTCACATTAAAGGCTGTAATTCCCTGATTCATCACAGAACTTGATTTGGCGCAATACTTTATTGAAGATTCCTATGAAGAAAGTGAATCGGAAAAAACTGAACTGAGGTCACGGAAAAAGTGGACGATCTTTGTTGTGCTCTACTGGGCTTAGATGAGAGCAGTCCTGCTTAAAAAGCGTTATTGCGGAGAGAGAAAGGCAGAAATGAAAAGAGAAGCAACAGCAAGAATCCAAGCAGAAGTTGTAGGAGATCTCCGGTCTTAGAAACAGTGAACACAGAAGAAACTACAGATATACTATTTTTCATTGCATGCCAGCAGAAGCAAACCCCTTACAGAGAAACTTCACCCAAAAATCTTCGTTCTACACACGAATGGCTTTCTTGCTTATGCAGAACACCCTGTTTTAATTGTTTACGTCCATACAAAGTCAGACACTTTCCTACAATTTCAAAATATCTGCGAAAGAAAGAAAGCCATAAGGGTCTGTATGGATATGCGGGCAATTTTCCCTATCCATTAGAACGAGACAATCTTGTAACTAACGGCTGGAATACATTACAAGACTTCTAAACTATGAACAGATTTTAAAACACTAGGCATCATACACTTACAATGGAAAAACCTTGCTGGATCACAGGCTTAAAATATCATTAAAGTGCCCCTTTTATGCCATTTAACACTTTAATTTTCTTATCATATATATTGCAGCATCACTTCTATTCTCAAAGTGTTTGAAACGGTTCAATAAAGGATTAAAAAGCAGGAACTGCGTGTATTAACTTCAACTTTGTCTGCCTATGTTTTGAATCTCAAAGTGATGGCAAGGACCGTGACCATGACTTCAGCAAGAAATCTTCTTTATTGTTTCAATGGAGAAAAAAAAAGACTCACCTACATCTTGGATGGCCTGAGGGTGAGTAAATTAAAAGCAAATTTTCATTTTTGGGTGAACAATCCCTTTAAGGAAATTATTGCAACAAGGCCCTTCAATTATTTCACAGGTATTACTAGACGATAAATTAAGCTCATTCTCCACATATTACCATTAAAAAAACATTACTGTACACCTGTCTGAAAAGATGAAAAGATTTTTTTTTTATCTTAATATTCATGAAAATTAAGTCACAACATAAAAATCTAAATTTTCTTAGTGTAAATAAAATCTTTCCTGATGTTAGGGTGAAATACAATTTACTTAGTTTTTCTGGAATTACCCTTACACAAATTGTCATATTTATATTCAATTAATGTATAAACTGTGTTACTGCTGTGCCGTGTTGTTCTATTAAAGTTAAATGCCTGTTGACACCAAGGATGACAACTATAAATATAAACACGACTGATCGATGGCCCGGTGACAGTATGAATACCACTCAGGACAGTTTTAAATCTTGACAATTTAAACATTCAGGTGATTTTAAATCATTCAAGGGCAAAAAGACATGCAGGAGAATTGAGTTTGTGTGTGATCATGCTTGAACGGGGAAATACACACAACATTAAGTCAAAATGCCTGCCTTGGTCATAATCAGACTTTAAAGAGCGTGGGCACAGCGGTGCACTTCAGTGCATGCTTATGCTGCGTTCATACCGAACATGAATAGAGCATCTGGAGCGAATGATTTCCATGCTAAGTCAATGTAAACACGCGTTGACGCACGTCTGGATGTCCTGCTGCACGAAAGACGCGTTTATCGTGGCGTGCAGTGATGGGAATAACGGCGTTATAGATAAACGGCGTTACTAACAGAATTATTTTATTCAGTAACGAGTAATCAAACGAATGATTGTTTCTCCCGTTACAACGGCATTAGCGATACTGAGAAAAAAAACGCGGCGTTACTATAATTGAGCTCACTGAAGCGGTTTGCATCCGAATAGGCTCTCTGTCAGTCGGACCTGCAACGTTTTTCTTTTTTTTTCTGGTTGGTGTGTGTGTTTCCGTGGGCGTGGGCGTGGGCGTGCATGCTTGTTGGGGGGTGGGTGGGGTAGTAACACATAACTGATGATGATTGGTGGGTGGGAGACAAGGTTGAGGTTGATAGGTTGAGTTCACACATGACTTCTAACAACTTCAAAGGTAGCTTTCGCAAACTGGAAGAATAAGTGCAACTTTTCCGTCGTTGAGGTGAAATGTAAGAATGTTTATGTAGCGTGCAACATATGCCCAGAGTCTCTTCACATCGGTGGAAAGCAATTCTAATCTAACGAAGCACCTCACATCATCACGTGCCGCCACAAAATTAGTGGCTAAAAACTCCACTACTGCTCCACTACCAAAGGAGTAGTATAGTATTGATAATATTTACACTATAGTAGGCCTACAGATAATATTTACACTATAGGCCTACTGATAACCTAATATTCACAATAATGTATTGAATTTGATAGTTGTCTCACATTTTCCCACAGCAACATTACAATAGTTTACATTAATGTACAATGTTTTATAATAATAATTTATTCTATTTAATATTCTATTTTATGTCCAACTCATTTATTTAACTCTTTTATTTTATTTAATATTGGGGGCATCCAAGTTTGGAAAAAAAAAGTAACTCAGTAGGTACTTTCCCTAGTAATTAGTTACTTTTATTATGATGTAATTCAGTTACTATTTGTAAGAAGTAACTATAGTAACTATAACTAATTACTTTTTTTAAGTAACGTGCCCAACACTGGTTGGGGTGCATGCCCGAAAGATGCAAATTGAGCGAGTGGTGCGCGTTTGAAGCGAATTCGCGTCTGAAGTTTGGCATCTGTTCGCGTCACGTTAACCAATCAGAAGCCTGCTTGCTACTGTCATGTGAAGTGAGGGATGCGAAACCCAAGTAATTTTAAAATACTACTGTTATTGTGTTACAAAATATAGTTGTAAGACTTTTACAGGCGAATATTTTCAAGTAGCGCCTACTTAAAAAATATGATCTGGTGTTTTCGAGTTGTGAGATTCAGTCGATCAGCGGGCGCTCAGCGCTCATTAACTCCGGCGAGAGCAGCCTTTCCTCGGCTAGTCCTTCTGACGTCTGCCGCTGGCTCTGATGTCTCTGTAGTGATTAAACATGAGATATAATTCGTCTTGTGTTGATCTAACGGGCGATTTTTGGACTCATTAATCTATAATTTGACCCTGCCAAATCGTTTTGACTGAGAGCAAAGTGAAGTTTCTTAACTATTTTTTTAGGCAATTTAACTTTACCGTTGTAGCCTACAAGCACTGACTTTATGTTTGACTGAATTGTTTGCTTTATTTCTTGAATAGCTTCTTATATCTTTTACTTATTATACTTTTTTAAACACTATTATTGATCACTCCTGGAGAGTCTTGAACGTGCATCTATTTTGCTTCAAATGCTCAATTTATACGCGCGTCCAATTTGCAATAGACACTCGAATGGATTCAAAATGTTCAAGCGTCCAACTAGTGAATGCAGCATTATAATAAACAAAACGATATTGTGCGCTGGATGGGACACTAATATAGTTATTATAGTTATCTTTCTTGGTGTGAACAGGCCTTGAGACTGTGCCTTTGAGAGTAAGGCCTTATTAATACAAAGGGAAGAAAGAAAAAGGAAAATTATACAAATAATCAGAAATAACAGCCCAAAAATCTGTGTAAAATATTTGTAGTATTAAGAATTATTGGTTCAGCATTATCTATTTTATTAAGAGGCATTATCTGTAATAAAATTCTTGAATGAGATGCCCTTTCTGTCCGATTTGTGTTGTTGTACTCACGTGTCCTTGCGTGCGCGTAGGTGCTCGAAGGCCAGCAGGCCGCGGGAGTTGAGTGACATGAGCACTTGAGGACCCTCAACGATGTCCAGTCGAAAGGGCTGAGCACTTACGATGAGCCGCTGCTCCTTCCCACCCAGAGACAACACCAGACTATTCTCATCCTGAGACACCACAGACAGCCTGAAGACACACACAATGCCTCCAGCTGTTAGAACAGCATAGCTCAAAGAGAATAATTCATATTATGGCGACAACGGGGAAAACTGACCCAAATTATAATATGCAAATTGAAACCTTCTCTAGTCAGATGATAAAACACACTAGCAAACACCAGAGGCTTTTAGTAGTCTTATAGTGGTTGACTGAGAACAGCGGTTTTCTATTTGAATATAGTTTAAAACATGAAAGAACTCATTCTAATATGCTGATTTGCTGCTTCATATTTTAGTGGAAACAAAACTTTCATCTGCAACAACTGGGATTGACTGATAATCCACTGCAGAATGCCCTGGCCTTCATCCCGTCCTGCGACATCTGGTGCCGTCATGGGCTGTATGAGAGTGTTGTCTTGTGTACTTATGGCAGCTTTCCCGCGTTTCCCGCGAATGGCCGTGGTTTCGGCGCAGACCAGAGTTTGAGCAGAGAATGCTGCTTTTTTTTGATAAGCTATTTTATGTACTTGGCAGATTTTATGATTCAAATTTGGCTGGGTGGTTAATAACACAATTACCTGTTGTGTGAGAACACGTTTAATTTTGACTGTACAGGGATTTTCCCTGGATGTGACAGGGTGGGCAAGCTGTCAATCTGGCTCACCTGAAGATCCGCCCCTGCTGTGAACTGAGAAACACTAATCTACAGAGTAAAAGCCGTTCTGATGGTGTGAGTAGATTTGACTTACGCTTCAGTAAGGGGATCAGAGATGAGTACATCTGGAACCTCATAACGAGGCTTAAGTGGTTTGAGTTCATTAATCTTCACCCGGGTCATGTTCCCTTGCAGTCTGTACAGCTCAAGCAACAGGCGAACCTAAAAACAAACACAAGAGTCTCAATTCTCTCACATTTAGTATGCAGCACAACACTGACCACTCACTTTATCAGTAACCTTGGTTCTGGAAAAAATGTTTCCCATTAAAATAATTTCTGACAAACTGTTCAAAAAATTTTTTTTGATGCATTGATGCATTACGATTCTCTCTTCAAAAATTCTGAATGGATTTTTAAAGCACTGTCAGACACTGAAAAGCACTTTATGTTTCTTTGTTACCCATTATTACTTTTTTTCAAAACTATATTTAGTTAGTTAATTCTTATAGGGGGGGGGGGATACATGCTATTTCATGCATTCTGAGTTTTTTACAATGTTAAAGACCTGGATTCCCATGCTAAACGTGGCCAAAGTTTCAAGAAGTAAGTTGGACGTTTGATGGAGTATTTCTGTGCCAAAAATACTCCTTCCGATTTCGGACAAGTTTCGTAAAGTTTTTTTTCGAGTATTTTTTCAACTATGTGATGTCAACGAGGGCGGATTTCCTTGTACGGGCTCTTCTCCCGGAAGGGCACGGGCGCACACGTCGACCAGAGCGAGAGAGCAACAGTGCATCAACGCGCTTTGCTCAGCTGCGCTGCACAGGTCACAGGACTTCACGAAATCAACAATGTCACCAAAGTGTGTTTTTGGTTGTCAGGACAAGACAAACCAGTTCAGCTTCCCAAAGAACCCAGCGTTAATGGTATAGTGGATGGAGTTTGTTTTTCCAGAAGCACCAACAGAGTTGCGCAAGTCTTTTTGTTTGTTCCCTGCATTTCGGCGATGATTGTTTTATAAACGAGGCCCAGTTCGACCCCGGATTTGCAGATCGTCTAATGCTGAAAGATTCACCGATAAAGGTTCACATTGGAACCGCAGGCGGTGAGTAAAACTGCTTCAAATGTGTGTGTGTTGTTGGCTATCAGCGCATAAGTGAACATCAAGTAAACAACATGAGCGTGACTCTTTAGCTCCGCCCACACGATACACCTCCAGCTGCTCAGTTTTATTCAGAAAGACTCTGTACAACTTTTTTTATAAATAAAACAAAAGACTTTACCGAGATATGAAGGATGCAATACTACTCTATAGGTACTCAAGATTGACAGAAACTGTGTGTGATCCCCCCCAATAGTTTAACATACTATTGAATTTGATTTATTATTCATTTTTAATCATTTTAAAAAGTACCTTTAATTAATTTAATTAAATAAACGCACACATAAATTTGATAAGTCAGAAAATGTCTAAATTAAAAACCAAAATATGCATCAAGATTAGTTTCAGAATCAGAACTAAATCGGATTGTGAGGTGCCTTAAATTTCCCAACCCTAAGTTCTATATCTTACAAATGGAATGAAACAGGAATTGCAATCTTTTCTTCCGCAACGTATATCTGAGTGAAATGGCTTCTCAAACAGGAAAAACATGTAGGGCAGGATTTTATCTATCATAAAATGACTGGATCATTGTCATTTGCTATTGCTGCGATCTCATGAGAGTGACAAGTTGTTGGAATGATTATTGTCCCGACTTTGATTAAAGATTACGAGGGAACATGCATTTAAAAAATTATGTGCATGAACAAATAATTTACAAAATACTGCAATATGTTATCAAAAAACAAGTATGATCAATTGAGACTTTAACCCAAACAACCAACTTTGAGATTGTTGTCTGTTACAGTTCTGTTTTGGTATATTTAGTGACCTTGTTGTTGTCATTGATGAGTTGCAGGGTGAGTCTGGAGTCGCTCAGCTCCAGCGTGTCCAGCAGAGCTCTGTACGGAGACTGACCTGGCTTCAGCTCCCTCTGACGCCTACAAACATACAGAAAACATCATTATTTTAAATGTGGACACAATGTGGGTATGGCTAAACAGACGAAAAAGCACAAAAATCTGAGGCAGTAATATTTTCATGCAATTAAACAAAAAGATTAATCATTAGTCATGTGTCATTTTTGCCTCAGGAGACTCAGCATCGACTGCTTCCAACAATTTATATGCCGTTCTCTCATATAAATGCCAAGCAAATACCATTGACAACATAGCGGCAAGTAGCATTTATCAGGGTTCAAGCATTTTAAGGCCTTTACATGCGTAAAAAGGTATTACGTTTTATTTAGCAAGCCTGTAACCACCTAGACCAGAGATGGAAAAGACCATTTACAGCCAATACAGGTAATTTACCAAGGAAATATGTTTTTTTGTTGTAGTGCCACCTATGGACTGATCTACATAAATGTTAGCCTGTTTCTTTATAATCATATGTTGCATGTGCTCACCTAATTTCGAGAAGTTAGCCATGGCAAATTTTTAGCCATAGCAAATTTCATTGGCCGACTGCTGCTGTTTTTCAAGATATGTGAATGTAGCTATAGCCAATGGGTGGGAATTGTTAATCCTGGAGGGCCAGTGTCCTGCAGAGTTCAGCTCCAACCCTAATCAAACACACCTGAAGCTAACCAAGTCTTCAGGATTACTAAAGTTACAGGCATGTGAGTGTTTTTACCGGGAGCTACACTCTGCAAGAGCGTGGCCCTCCAGGATCAACGTTCCCAATACCTGCTATAGCCGTTTCTGTGTTTCATTTCATAGCGCAACCAAGAAGGCAGGAAGGGTGTCCTTTTTCATGTGACCACAGATAAAGCCCATTCACAGGTGTACCATGTTGGGTGAAATTACGCATTCAAGAGTTATAGCCGTTTAAAGGCACAGTATGCAAGTTTGGCTGATAGAGGTCACTTATTCAAAACAAAGGCATAGCTTGATGACACCTTGATTTCGTGGAGTCATGGGAGTTGTTGTCTTTACCTCTACAGCCGTTAGAAAATAATCCAACAGGACTCGGGCAGTAATAACACTCATGGATGAGCTAATGTATTAAAGATTATTAAAGGAACACTCCACCGTTTTTAGAAATAGGGCTCATTCAACTTCTTTCCTACATTTAGATATGTGGGCAAATGTATTTTTGTCTCAGTGCATGCATTGTTTTAGTTTGGCAGGGTCGCCGCTAGCTTAGCTTAGCATAATGAATGGCATCCTATGTTGCCAGCTAGCATGTCCCGAGTAGAAGTGATCCAAAAAGTGATTTTTTTTTTTAGCATTTTCTGCTTTTATTTAAAATAAAGTTGATGATTTCTTTTTGAGAACAGATCTTTACTATGATCCAAAAAGAGGACACTTTATGTTGATAACTATTTTTATGTGCACAAATCTTTATTTATAATTAAGTTAATTACTTCTATTATTTCTTTTTTTTTGTTATATATTTTTAGTTCAAGAGAGACCACTACAAATGAGCAGTGTTTAGCACATTTATGGAGTTTAAAATGGTTAATTTTATAGTTTTAAATGGTTAAATGGTCACTGTTTTCACTACATTAGTTTGCATCACTACATTTTAGTGATGAGAAATATTTGCAATAAATTACGTCATGGATTATCATATAATCATTTAAAATGTTCGAAATAGTTTGAATTTTAATTTTGTTTATCCGTTTCAACGTTTAATAAATCAGACACTGATGGCACATTGCTCTGTTTTAAGTCTTTTTTTTTCAACCAAAAAATGCTTTGCGACTGGTTAGAATGCGGAAGCCCTGAACCGCAAAGTAAAAAAAAAAATCTAGAATTTCGAGATTAAAGTCAAACGTTTGAGAATAAAGTCGTTATATATTTTTAGTAGGCCTAGCTAAAGAACTGCGCTGGGGAAGAACTGGTCCAAACTTTGTGGCACGTTGAGTCGTACGATAAGATTAAACGTACGGTCTCTGCTCGGATTCTCACGAAATGTGATGTGGTTGAAAGTGTATTTCACCAATAATGACCCGAAAGTCATGCAACATATTTTATTGAGACAGTAAAGAATAGAGATGGGGAATATAGAAGGATCCGCTTTCTATAGTGGGACTGAAAACGAATTGCTATGGAGCAGATGCAGATCTTTCTTCGACGAGATGCTATGGCAATAACTGCATTATTCATATAAATATGGAAATACCGCAAGATGGCTTGAAAAATACACATAAACCATATATGATCACATCGTGTGTTTACTGTCTTCATGTTTCAGTCAAAATGTTCTGCTTTTTATTCAATATAGCAGGATGATCCCCCCGCCCCCCTGCTCTCAGGACATATAGCCTATTAATGTAGGCTATAAAATAATATTGATAAAAGGGTTTATTTAATCATATTCACAATCACAGCAGTTTAGGCCTATAATCATTCATTTTGAGCTTCGCTTTAGGCGCCGTAGTTTGAAAACATTTCTACTTTAATCTCAAACATTTCGACTTTATTCTAAACATTTCGACTTTATTCTAAACATTTCGACTTTATTCTAAACATTTCGACTTTATTCTAAACATTTCGACTTTATTCTAAACATTTCGATTTATTCTAAATATTTCGACTTTATTCTAAATATTTCGATTTTTATTCTCAAATATTTCGACTTTATTCTAAATATTTCGACTTTATTCTCGAAATATTTCAAATTTATTCTCGAAATATTTCAAATTTATTCTAAAATATTTGACTTTATTCTAAATATTTCGACTTTAATCTAAATTCTAGATTTTTTTTTACATATATATATATATATTTTTTTTGTACTTTGCGGTTCAGGGCTTCCGTATTAGGGGGTACTTGGCTGAAAAAAATATTTCACAGGGGGTACATAACAGAATCGCTGGTGTGGAGCATTAAGTGTCTTCCTACAGGGGGCGCACGCTGGCTCAGACGGTTCAATCCTCTATTGTGTAACGCTCTTTGTGTCTTAACATTTGAGAGATGTGTAAACTACAAAGTACAACATCCACGTGTATTAATTTCAATGGTTGGTAACATATGATAGCAAATGAAATTGTCCTGGATTATTGTTTAACAACCCCTACGGTATAATCACAAGCCACTGTGATTGGTCCATCCTGAGCAGTGCGTAGAAAAGTAACACGTATCGCATGAGAACATGGCACACAAACATTTTCGGTTTCGTGTTTTTTCATCTTATATTGAGTGGACTCATACTCACTTGCAGAAGGCGCTCTGCTCGCATGTTTTAAAGTTGCTGCGGTCCACAGCCTGAGCGCTCAGACACAACAGCAGCAGAGCCAGCGCCAAACTGAAAGACAACACCGTACATTCACAAAGAATACATTACTCTAACCTGTGTGGACACTATTACTCACACTTTTATAACTTATATCAACCCTAGACAAACAGTTCACTGTAAATAAACCGATAAAATCATCACTGCACCACGGTACCACAACAGCAGGCTTTTGTATAATGCCAGAGATTTCTGAGATCGTGAGGAATAACTCACAGAGACCGTAAAGCGATTTTAAGCATTCAAATCGCTCGGAATGAAAAAAAGAGCATTTCAAACGGTCTTTCTTTGATTTTATTTACACATAATCCTATTACCCTGCCTGAGCAATACAATACCTGTCACAGGAAGCCGCCATCTTGCCTTCGTGTGAACTTTGCCCTCCGCGCGCTCGCGTCCAGTCACTTTTTCAGTAGATGAGCTTGTGTACATTTAGATTTAGACTAAGACAATCACGCAAAAAAAAAGAAAAGAAAAAAGCTTTAACCCTGCACCAGCAATACATTTATTTCAAGAATATGTTAGACGGGGCTTTTAAATAATATATTATAATAATATAATATTTCCGGATAAGCGGAAGATGATCATGGATGGAATATAATATTTTAATAATATTAAAACTTAAATAAAAAGTACATTTAGAAACCCTATTTGATCATGGAATATACACAGAATTGATAACATGCACTACAAAAATAATAATAACAAAAAAGAAGGTTATTTAGACCCGCTGTGTCTGCGTTGTCACGTGATGCCCGTTACTTTATTATGCGCAGAGCCGTTGAAAAAGTCTTTGATTTTACGCTCCTCGGGGTGGACCAATTAAAGTCGTTTGTGATTACTGTATACTTCAATATTTTATTTATTCGTGTTATGTGTTATTTACAGATGGTTGAAGTCAATCTCCATTTGTATATCACACATTTTTGTTTTTCTTCTATTTTTGGTGTATGTTTGTGGTTCAACAAAGATAAAGTGTAAATCGGGTTTCATTCACAAACGAAATCTGTAGCCTATATAATTTCTTACTAGTGCATAATAAAACAAACAGTACATAATTAAATAATAACAGTTTTAGAAATATAACTAATAAGTAATAATAATAATAATAATAATAATACAAACGAATAATTGAACATAATTTCATCAATCTTTTTATCAATAAAAAATCTGAACATTTACCAATTAATTTGATATATATATATTATTTAAAATACACAAACATTTAATTTGTCTTTATAACTGAAATAATCAATAAAAAAAAAATTATTTGAGCGCAAACGCCACTGTCAGATGATTGGACCTTTCAACAGGGAAATGACGTCACAGCTGGTATAAAACCACGCGAGCGGCCACTTTTCTTTCTCTCTCTCTTCAGCGGCTCTTGGATAAAGTCTCCGCTGGTATGTGAACGCATGAGCAAGCTCATGGTCTTCTTGGTTATTCGTGTAGTAGCTAAGATTAAACATGCATGATGTCTATTCTGTGTGACGAACCTCCATTCTTGGCATGCTCGCGGTTTTTCGTACGCTTGTGTGTATGTATGGAGGAATACTAGACCCAGTGCAATGTCTTCGGTACCAGCATGTGTCCCATCGGCTGGTTCTATCCTCAATCACTGGAACACGCTTTCGCTCTAGTTCGTGTTAATGCGAGTAGTGCTTTCTCTCTCCTAGATATTAAACCGTAGTGCATGCATTGTCCTGTCTGTCACTTCTAACTAAGTTTTCCTGATCCTTCACAGATGCTGCTTTCTTCTCGTGCCTCCAGTGTTCGGGATCTACTGGAGTGAAGCTACTTCTGGAGTCCCAGGAATCTCTGGCTTTTGTTCGGTTCGCGAAGTTGCTCTTTTGTTACTCTACTGTCGGATAAATGGCTTTTGTTGTAATCATGTATAAAGTTGAAATTTGTATTTTAATACTTGTTTTGAATTAGTTTATAAGTCTGTTACAACACTAACCCTATTTTGCTGCTCACGAAAAAGTATATTGAAGTAAGATTACCGTACTCCATTTAATACTATACTGTATCTAAACCATGCTATAGTAAAGATACTACAGTAAATTGTAGGCTATTATAGTATTAACTGTAGCTAAACTAATTTTGCAGTTGCGTTTTTGCCATGAGTATCCTTATCCTTGTTGCATTCAAATCCGTAATAGTTAAACTATAGTAAGTAATGTGGTATACAATGGTATTGTTCAAAAACACTATTTTCTTCTAAGTGGGAGCCAGCAGCCTTTTTGTACGGTGTAATATTCCAATAAACGGTGACTCTAATCTCTGGTCTGTTCTTTACATGTGTTTTTGAAACGTGCTGGTTATTTTAGTGACTCCATCACTTATTTTGTAAACAGGATATCACCCAATAATTGCCATTTACTCACCCTGATATTGAGCCTGTATGTTGAACACCAAAGAATGTTGGTAAACAATTGAACTTTTTTTCTGTTATTGAACTCAATGGCTACTGTTAACAGGCTATAGCATTAGTTAAACTCAATAAAATGCATCTAGGTTAGGAACAAGAGGGTAACTTATTTTTTTTATTTTTTTGGGGTTAACTTTCCCTTTACGCTGTACTTTTAAATACTAAGATTTCTGTTGGGGACACAGTGATTTGTGCATTAATTTACATGTCATTAAATTTGAGGATTCTTTCACAATGGTTACTCTTCAAAAATAAAGGGTTTTTTGGCAGTGTATATGAACTGTTAATATCCAAAGAACCCGTCTGTTGCACAAAAAGTTCTTTATAGTGTAGAAAGCTACTTTAGGCTATGAAATGGTCAGAAAATGTTTCTTCTATGTCAACGTCTGTTTGAGAAAATATAAGGGGTCACTTTATCAATTCTTTCACTGGTTTATGAACAATTTTACAGGCATGTATTATATGGTGACAGAATTAATAATCTAGGGGTTTGCACCAAAGGACAACAGAACACTTTAATAGATTTTATTTATTTTTATTAATGAACAGAAATCATGTGCAAACATCGTGGCAACAAAGCATTTTTGTAATAGAAGATACAGATCAGGTGCTTAAAATAAATAAAATGCATCCATAGAGAAAATAAGGAGAAAAAATAAAGAAATTGGGGCTAGGGTTTTGTTTGTAATTCACATTCTGCTATAATGGAATAAAGATTGACTGCATTTTTCTTTTTCAAAATTGAGGGCTTTTGTATACAAGTTAAACTCATTATGAAATGAATAAAATCTTGAACACTTATATAGTTGTTCCACCCTTTTCACATTTCCGGGTTTCTCAGAGCGGAAGTCGTCATAGTTGCGTTAACTTTTATAGCGGTGAATGAGAGAATACATTAAATAAAGTGTCCCGATTTGCTCAAATACCAAAAGAAAAACGCAACAATAGTGATTTCACAACTTTCAAAAACAGGGTAAAATTGTGTGAGATTGATAACGGCAGCGAAAAGAGAAATATTATTTTTTTTACCATCACTCCCATAGAAAAACCCACACATCAGGTAAGTTTTTTTTTTAATAATTTCATGCAAAAGTAATATAATACAAACTAGTAGTGTTATAAATGTACATACATTAAAAAAAAAAATGAAAATATAAAAAACGTTGCAGGATTTACGATATTAATGACCGTTAAAACGAGACTTGTCTGAAACAAACTCTTACCATGTGCAGACAGTAACATGGCCATGAATGGGGTCCTTCAATTAATTAAACTTGTCAGAGGAATTGCCCGATTTAAAATCAGAATATGGTTCCTATGTTTTTGGAAATATATGGATGAAAATGATTATTTACTAAAATGGATTTCTTAACATGCTTTTTTAATAAAAGTAATTTATTGAACCATGCTGGAGACAGTCACACCATAGGACAATTTTGAGATTTGGCTCAAAAATTAATAAAAATATCCAAAGACAAACTGTTTTTATATCAACAGGGCCATGAAAGACAAAGAACGTTGTCACGTCAACAACCCAAATATATTTGGATTATTGTAAGTTACCCTTTGCTTCCCAGTCCTTGAAGTAAAGAGGGATGAACATCTGTGAAGGTCACTGAATGGTGGATCTGAGGGGGTGCAGGGGAAGTTAATTCTTTATTCATTTCCAAAAGTTGTAAATCTCAACCCTGGTTTCACAGACAAGGTTTAAGTCTAGTCCCAGACTAAAATGCATGTTTGAGCTGTTTTAACTGAAAGCAACTTGCAGCGGCATATCAAATTATATCAGTGCCATTGTTTTGTCTCAAAATGCACACCAACAGTAATGTTTTTTTTTTTTTTACCTAGTCACATTTATAAAAGCTAAGGCTTAATCCTGGCTCAATATAAACCTTGTCTGTGAAACCACCAGGGGCCTTTATCATGAGGCTGGTTTTGGTGGCTAGCCAGGTTTGTTTCAGTTTAGATTTTTGCCCACCTGTGTTTTAGGCACTGTTGAAAAGCAGACGATACTTAACGTGCTGTTAAAAAGGCCCATTGTAAATGTATTTTGTGTCTGTGAGACTTGCTCTGGCAATCAGCCAATCAGAGCGCACTGTCAAGCAGCAACGCAAAAGACGCCTTGCTCCGCCCATCTCCAGCAGGTGGCGCTGATTAGTTGCTGGAAATGGCTCTGCATGGCGTGATTGTGTCAAACCTACTCGATGCTTGCTTCATATTTGATGTGTGCATAATCCTTAAACCTGGCTTTTTTATTTGTTCCTGTTCTGTAACTGTTGTTCAAGCAATTAAAAAAAGATTGTGCGTATATAATATGAACAAGTAAGTTGATTAATGTACTTATGCTCATGTTAACTGTTGGATGAACTGAATTTATTATGTTCCCTTGTTTAAGGATGCTTTACGTTTGGGGCCTATACCATGAAGCCGGTTTAGTTGGCTAGCCAGATATGTTTAAGCTTAGTTTGTGCCAGTCCTTATGTTCTGAATAGGAGAAACTGAAATTGGACCAATCAGCTGTGGGCACACCTCTGATGCAATAAAGCCACTCCCTGTGCCATTCCTGTTTCAACTTAAAATTAAAGGTTACGCCATCGCAAATGGTTTTTAAAAACTAAATCGTCTGGCTTTTAACAATGCTTATAATAATAATATTTTATATATTTAGATTTACTTATTATACCCTTAATCAATTGCACATGTATCATTTTAGTTAATCAATCATTAATAGGCACTTTGTTAAAATTAATATAAATAGCCTACATAAAGGTCATTCAAATAAGCTTTAAAATCAATAAATAAAGCTATAAAAATTACTACATGAGCTTAAATGTTCAATTCTCTCTATATAGCAACTAAACTAACTTCATAGCTTTTACTTGCACTGACATAGTAAAATTTCTCTTAAAAATTGTCCTTTTATAGACTGCTCTTTTCTTCTTGCGGTGTAAATTTGTTTCAAATCTTCATATTTTTCAATCATGTAATATTCTGCAGAAGAGAGAAATGAATCTCAGTTTCACTGCTTGTGATTGGCTGTTCGCTACTGATGTCACAGCTAAACTCCGGATCAAAGCCTGAGCTGACAGAGAAAGCTGATGATCAGTGTCATGGGACCAACAAAGCCTGAATAGATGGGTTTGGTTTTGTCAACTCGAAACTAATCCTGTAACCCTGAGTTTGTTAAACTACCTTCATGGTACAGGCCCCCAGCCTAAAAGCATTAACAACAAATGTGGCATGTCAAAATAAAGGCTGCTCATATTATATGAGTGCATGTTTTCAGTTTGGGCATATTACACTATTTCCATTCATTTATGCAAAATGTGTCTGAATGGTTTAAATGAAATGAAGTAAACAGCCCTTGTGAAAATGAAGTACATTTTAAAAAGAGTACTTTATATGGAAATACAATGCTTTAAAATAATATACTTAAGTGCAAACTGAATGCAATGTTTTCAGACACTTAATTGCATGTAAATTGTAATTCAATGAAAATGTATTAATTTGCTGAACTTAAGTGTTTTTGCAGTTTTTAAAAGTGTGTTAACAAACATAGTCATGAAAGTGTACTCTCTTTAAGTACACTTAAGAGGCCTTTTATCTCATTAATATTATATTGTCTACAAATACATGTTTTTAAGGAAATACAGTACTTTTAAGATTTGATACAAGTGCACATTCCGCACAATAAAGGCCACTTCTTTTTCACAAAGGACAGCACAAATGTGCAAATGAGCTACACACATCCTGGCATGACTAAGCCATAAAGGGTCAAAGGTAAAGGGTTAGGCCTCTGATCCCTTTCGCTGGTCAGGAAAGTTCAATAAAAGTTACTGGTTACCTAGCATAGCGACTTGCGTTGCCTAGCTGTGCTTTAATGTGCTACATTTCTGTAATTCTTCTGATTAATGTTTTTAGTTAAAACAGGAACTCACCAAAACCACATGAGCACTTTAGTGTTGTAATAACACTGGGTTGCCTAATCTTACATCTCAAGAGATTTTTGAAAGCGTCTTTAACAGAAAATCTCAGAAGTTTGGGGTTGGTAAGATTTTTCTAATGTTTTTTTAAAAGAAGTCTCTTATTCTCACCAAAAGACTGGATTTATTTGATGAAAAATACAGTAGAAATATTGTGAACAAATAACAGCAATTTTAAATACAGGCCCCATCAAAGATCATAAAAATGCTTGGTTTCACGTTTTCATTAAGAACTGTGTTATTGTGATTAGGTTAAGAAGGTTATTGATGTTAGTGTGTTTGCTCATAAACACTTTGGTGCTATTCATCTTTTAAACAATCAGCAGTTGCAACTCAAAAGTGTGGATGTATACTTTTTATTGTACATCTTATTTTTGTAAAAGCAATGTGTATTGCACATTTGTGTCCCCTTAACAAGTGAATAAAGGGTAAAAAAAAAAAAAAGAAAGAGAAATGTTGCAGTGATCTTGGTTGAGAATGCAAACTCAGCTACACACATACACAAACAGCATTTAATGTATATTTCAGTCATTTATATTTCAGTTGAATAGTTATTTAAAAGGCTACTAAACTGTAACTTTATCATTAAGTTCAACCCATATTTTCAACCTCAATCCTGCAATATTAATTTACAACTTTTGTTATAAGAAAAAAGATTTACAAAAGCTATGAAGACATCCCATATATTTAAACTATGATCTATTGTTGTGAGAAGTTCAATATTTCCAGAGGGCTTACTTGGCCAATAATCATTAATGGTTCTTCAGTTGATAAGAAATGCAGTGGTTATGATTCTGTCGTGATCGGATGATGAGAAGAATGCATACTAAGTCAGTTAAAAATTGTATTGATGGTATATGTATTTGTTTCAGTCTCCAAACTATACAACATCTGAGCATAAAAGGGAATCAATAAATGTGCAAAATGTACAAATGTATGTATTACAAATGATCAAACACATGGCACAGATCAAACAAACAAAATAAAAAAAAGGTGATTGGGTGATTTTTTTTTTTTTTTTTTTTTTTTTTTGCAATCTTTTTTTTTATGTGGTTTTCTTGTATTCTATTTAGGAGGCACATTTTTCTCCTGTGGCTTTACAGCGGGTTGTGTCTTATAAGCTGTAACACATCTAAATGATCTCACTGACCAGTAAACAGTAAATCCGTGATTCTTCAATTAGGGGAACTTTTATGTCCCCAGGTTATACATTCATGTTAAAAATACTATATTTTAAAATAAATAGTTTAGTTATGTCAAATAATATTTATTGCACCATCAAAAAATGTTATACACTAAAATCAGTTTGATTTCCATTTTTAAAAATGTTTTCTTCACTAATATGTGGCTACTCAGGCCTTGTCCCCAACCCAGACTTTAAAACTTATCTGCTCTGAAAATTTGATAAAATGTTATCAGTTCATTAAAAAATCACAATATATGTTTAAACAGTAACTTAAAAAGGCACTTGATGCACAATTCGGGTTCATATCTGTGCAATTTGTGAATATTTTTAACAATTTAGTATTGTCCACAACAATACTGTCATTACCGCGACAGTCTATGATTACAACAAGGATTTCTTTGAGGGTGAGACTTGTTTATGCCGTAACCATGGAAATGAAGACTAGCAGGGGAGCACATGTCAGCCGAACAGTGACATTTGATGTCTGAAAAAGTAAGTAATTTAATCATGAATTCCTTCTGATCATGGTGTAGACTTATACAGCGCCATTACCATAAATGCTGTAGCAGCAATATATATATATATATATATATATATATATATATATATATATATATATATATATATATATATATATATATATATATATATATATATATATATATATATATATATATATATATATATATATATATATATATATATATATTCACATGATTTATGTGTATTTAAAGTTCTTTTTGTACTAGCTATTGAGTGATGTTAGCAAATCCATGACCTAGCATCTTTTTTCCAGAATTTTTTAAAAGTAATTATCAAACACGTCATTACCAACACACAACTTGTTGTGATGGTAATGACAAGTGATGGTGGTAATGACATGTTCTGTGTCACTATCTATATCATATTATGTGTTTATAAATTAAGTTAAAGAAGCATAATAGTGTGATTTTACAATGAAACTTAAGGGAGATGCCTTACTTCCTAAAATTTTTTCTTATATTTTTCTTATATTTTAACCAGAATGGCTCCCAAGAAATCAACTGAAAGGTCTAGAGATTATAGAAAAAAATTGAAGGAAGATCCTGTAAAATATCAGCAGTACATTGACAGAGAAAATGAAAGATACAAAAGAAGAAAAGAAACAGGAAAGCTTAAAGTAATCTCACAACTTTCAAAACGGGAGCAAAGACAGAAACGCAAACAATGGAGAGTTAACCAAAACAATAAAAGAGCCAATGACAAAATTCGACAGGAAGTAGAACACATGTAGCTTCAAACACCCCAAGATCTCCAGTGCAACAAGGTCAAGAATGGTGAAAATGCAAATCGTGAAACTCCTAGCAGAAGAGGTCGTAAGAAAGTTAAGGCAAATAAAGCAAAAGTCTATCGTAAACTTTTTGCTATCCAACAGAGGCTACAAATGGCACAGAAAAAAATGGAAAAATATAAAAAGAGATGCACTAGACTTTCTGGGCGGCTTTCACAACTAGACTCCCCAAAGCAAAAAACAAAAAAACAAATGAAACTGCAACCAAAGGCCCTAAAGAAGACACTGCTCTTCCACAATGTGGTACTCTCTGAACTCAAAAACAAATACAAACATGCTGGAGTAAAAAACAAACAGATTGTTGTCAACTATATGCTCTGCTGTGCTTTCTCCCTCAACTTTTTTACTACCTCTTATTCTGTCAGTGGCATGTGTTACATGTTTGAAAGCAAACACATTCATTATGCATTGTTAGTTTTGACCCAATGCAACCCAAACATATAATATTTCACCTAATGGTAATAGTCATAGTTATGAAATGTTTATGAAGGATATGTTTATGCTGTTTTATCCCATTGTGACAACTGATTCTCTAGAAAATATTGTATGGTTTCTTCATGATTGAAATAAACATGTTCAAGTTGATGGTTGTCATTTATATATATGTATCTCCTCACATCTGTCCATTTCTTTCAACAACACTCAGAAGAAGTCATTATTTAAGCCTTTAAATTTGCTTTATGTATCAGTGCACTTTTCATTTATGTCATTACCAAAACATTATGTCATTACCAGAACAGCATGTCATTACCGCAACATTGCTTAATTTACAGCAAACATATATTTTAAACTGTTTTATGTTCAATCTTCAGGTGCTACATGAAAAGCCCAATGAAATACTCAACCACCTATTCAAAGAAAAAACATCTAAAATTAATTTTCCAAAAATTAAACAAAAGTGTGCTTTGATGAACACAGAAAAACACATTTTGATGGTAAGAACAAGACAATATATGTAATTCGCTGAATGGAAACATTTAGTTTTTTATACGTATTGTTGAAGGTTAACAATGTTTGCAAGATAAATGAGTTTAAATTATCTCCTTGATAAATTCTCTGCATTATGATACTTTTGATGTTGTGATGGTAATGACGTTTTGCAGTGCCAGTTGGCAAATAGATATAAAATATTTAAATGATATTTAAGCTCAGTCGTGGCCATTATTATATCTTTACATCAAAGCATGTAAGCATTGTCTTGACATAATTCTAACAAAATTCAAGCAAATTTCATTCATCAAAATGTAAGATGGCAAAATAGCCCCCAATTGAAGAATCACCCAAATGCGTGTGGCCATGCGGTTTCTAAAGGCTTGGACTGTGTGCAGGAGTTATAGCAGTGGTTTATGTTCACAATGACACTGAACTCAAGTAAAAAAATAAAAAATCCTCTTATGTTCATCACAGCTTTATTTCTTTGATAAAAAATGTAAAGAAGCATTTATGATTATTATCAATGTTGAAATGTTTTTGCTGTTTAATATTTTGTGGAAACCGGGACTATAAGTAAATATTTCTATAAATATGTCTATAAAGTCTCATTAAGACCTAAACTGCATTATGCCATCAGTTATAGTTACATTTATTTATAAGTCAAGCATCCGCTTTTTCAATGTGCATGTTCATATTCCATTGATTTATTAATGATCAAATGTAAAATAGTTCCAGACACTTGTTTGCTGTCCTCATTTATGTCTTCAATTACTAATGTTTGCATCAGAGAATGGTCATTTTGATTTGTTTAAATCTACGTATATCTCCTCAGTATTGCTCATAGCAGTTTGGAATTACACTTTAAAAATAATGTTGCAGTGTTTTGCTATAATCTCCCCCATTATTTTATTACAAGAATTATTGTTCATTAGTTACATTAAACAACTTTAAATGTATAATGCGCACACCTTCATGATTTCTTAACATTTTCTTTATTGCATCCTAAGCCCTCAATGATGCATTTATAGAGTTTAATAACTCTATTATCACTCACAACACGAACATGGCTATTGATAACAATATATTCACTTATTTGAATCTGATTGACTAAAGTCATTGTAACTGTAATATAATGACATTATAGCAATGCATCTTTATAAATATATTCTGACTGAATAATTTATACTTATAAATCAGTGTGTAATGGAGCATGCACATTGAAAAAGCAAATGCATGACTTATAAGTAATTATAAAAAATAATATAATGCAGTAATTCATACATTAATAAAATAGTAATACTAACTTATGGAACTATAATCATTTATAAGTATGGACTTCATAGAAAGGCCATTTTTAAAAAATGTATTATAAATGCATAATAAAAATGCCACTTTTTAAAAATGCATTAAATACATTTATAATGCTACAAAATCTTAAATAAATCCGGTTCTTTTGAACTTTTATTCATCAAAGAATCCTGAAAAAATACGAAGCAGCACAACACAATAATAACGCGAAATGTTTCAAATCAGCATATTAGAATGATTTCTGAAGGATCATGTGAGTAATGATGCTGAAAATTCAGCTTTGATGCACAGATTTATTACATTTTAAAAGACTTCAAATACTTCTTTACTTTATAATAATATTTCAGAACGCTGTTTTTACTGTAGGCTATTTTTTTTATCAAATAGCCTACATGCAAAACTTTTGAGACATTATATATATATTCCAAACTAACTGACCGTCAGTGTGACATTTTTAAATGAATCGCAGAATAAGAGCACTATAAACAGCGTACAAAGTTATGGGCATTGTAAAGTTTATGGGCATTAAACGTTTTTTTATTTTTTTTTATTTTGTATTATTTATTGGGAAACAACAGCCGTTTGAATTGTAAAACACACACACACACACACAACTAACAACCTAAAAGCGTGGGAAAGACCTCTGACCTTCATTCCCTGGACACAAGAAGGTTTATTGTGTAAAAAAATTCACGCGTCTCTGTTCTGCGGTTCAAACGGATGTAAATGCGCGTGCCAGTCGTTGAGTCGTGTGGACTCGACACTTGCGAGACCAAATCCTGCGGCCAGGACGTGTTAAACCAGGCAACAGTTCAGCCTTTTGTCCATTCATTAGCATCGCTCAGATGTCTAGGAGGCTTTGCTTTTTAACATCAGTTTAGTAGAGTACATTTACGGTTGCAAAATAGTCCGCACAAGAGCGGCAAAGAAGAGGTTTAACCCTACATTTCTCAGTGCATGCTGCTCACAAGAAGTGTTCTTCTCATTATAGATCTCGTGCATTTATTTATATATTTGTAAATGCACTCCAAGCCCTTTTGATGCATATGTGATTTTATACAAATTGTAGCCCATAACGACCATAAGAATCGTGGGTCAGACGGAATTAGTAAATCTTTGTTTAGGCGGATGTCTGAGGTGCCAAGGCACGTGGCGTCCTTTCGCACTGTTTATTCATGATCTGAGCAGAGGAAGCAGAGGTGTCCGGACAGGAGTCCTGTGGAAGTGTGCCAGCTCTCCGGCGCCTCACACACACTCGCGTTTGGTCGCGCGCACTTCAAAGGCTTCGATGATCAAAGGAAGCCGACTTTAAATGTGCGGCGCGTGCAGAACGCGATCATTAACACGAGCATCAACAGTTCATATTCATTCAAAGGAAGCGAGGAAAAACACACTGGTTCATTTAAAAAAAAAAAATTTAATGATGGAATGCAATTTGCTTCAATCTCCAAAATATACAACTATAAATCTGAGCATAGAAGGGAATGTCACGAATAAATACATGTGCAAAATAGATAAATACATCAGTTATGCATTACAAATGATCATACACCCAGTACAGATCATGCAAAAATGAAAAAATCTGTGAAAAAAATATACTGCCATATTTATCATACACTATTTACACATTTCCAATGTGATGATAAAATCACTGCACATTTTATTTTTGGGGAAATGAACATGACTCTCCGCAGCCTAGTTTGGAAGAGATGCACCATTATTACACAAGCCCGCTCTTTTGAGTCCATTTCTCTGCCTTGATCTCTCTCAAGGCCAAGGCCTCCAGACGGTCTGGCTGACTGGTGTCTGGTGCTGAGAGGCATGCGGTGTGCTGGAGTCTGTGCTTCTGAACCGAAGCCTGTTCGAGTGTGGCACAATGACCCTGCAGGCTGACGGAAGTCCTTGTTTGCAGACAGAGCTCTGTGAGTGTGGAGCCTGCGTTCTGGAGGAGTTCTGGAGTCTGACAGGCATTGTGGTTGACACGCAGGGCCGAGTCAGGCGTTGATACAGTGTGGCTGACACAGAGCCTCCCGGTGCACGGGCATCACCTTCGTCTGACAGGAAACGGGCCGCTTTCTGAAGACACGAAGAAAAGCCGTCCATGAACCGGTGTTTTTCTCCTCCTTCCTCATCCTGTGCTTTCTTGGCCTGCGCGACAGAGTTTTGCAAAAACAGGACGGTGTATTCCAGAATCTCAGCTTTCTCTAGTCTTCTTTGGGAAGGACTCTGTGAACATGAGAGAGGAGGATTTAGACCATCAAACATACTTACTGGAGAACACATATCACAGGCAAGCTGAAGGACAGCATTATGATAACGCTCTTACATTGTGCTCAGGGCCTTGCAGAAGAAGAGTTCTCAGGCTCTCCAAACTCTGATTCATCCTTTCTCTTCTTCGTCTTTCTACCTGAGGCTTCAACAGCTGCAGAAAACAATGAGACTAGTGTCAGTGGACAGGTCAGGCTTCACATGCATAGGCCAGTCTGCAGTGTCAGAATGTGAGATTTATGCACAGAAATAAATCTTTACCTTTCTGTCCATTTTAACGGTTTCAGTCTCTCCAAGGATTTTCATTGCACGTCTTCTCCAAGCACTAGTGATGAAACAATTCAGTAAAGATCCAAGTTGTCTTCTATTAGGGTCTGCTCTCCTCGAGTGGCGCACACAACAGTGAGATGCGCGTCTGAAGCTGAGCGCGGGTATTTATAGGCATCCAGGCGCGTGGTGTCAAACCACGCCCACTATCTGTCACAGACTGACCCTCAGGCGCAATGCTCTCGTGCAGTTTGGGCTCAAGCTCATAAACTGTAATCATAAATCGTAGTTTTGGCTTAGCCTACATATTTATTACAAATGACTACTTATTTTGTCTGTTAGCTAACATATAATCTCCACTGAATTGGTTAAAGACATCCAGGCCAATCTTAGATCAAAAGGGTTGATGGTACACGCTCACTGACACATTGACTTCCGCGGGCACGTGTGCGCATGACAAAACAAGTGTCACCCTGACAACATGCGCATATCAATAGCACACGCGCCGCTGGTAAGACAGACTCCATTATAATAATAATAAACAAAGAAATAAGACTCTTTTTACCTTCAAGCGTCTTATTTCCACTGTTGGAAGCATGCTTGCTTTCGAGTTTTGCATATTTGCAAAGTTACGCATAAGTGTGCCACATAATTAATTGCTGTTCCTTATTTACGCACGGGTGCGTTTATTGGTAATGTAAGGCTTCAAACGCGCCTTATTTAAACTTAAACGTATAGTTCACCAAAATTAAAAGTCTGTCATCATTTACTCACCATCCTGTATGAATGTCTGACTTCTGTTAGACATTTTGAAGAACATGGGTAACCAAACAGTTGACTTCCATAGTATTTATTTTCTCCATGCTATTGAAGTCAGTAGGGGCCATCCACTGTTTGTTGCCATTTTTGTGTCAATTTAAAGTCGAAATTATAAAAAATATATTAAATTTAGCAAGAATAGCTGTAGGCTTCATACCCTGGAAGAGACAGGCCTGTGCGTAATAACAAATGAGCGCGTGCCAATCCACGCTTTTCCCCCTCCAGAGTAAATTTGTTTTGCTTAAAAAAAATAAAAATAAAAAAAGAGGCATAAAGTCGCAGTAGCCAGAACATCTGTGTTCAATAAAAGGTGTAAAAAAATCTTCAGGGGGAGCAAGGTAACGTGTGTAACACCTCTTTACAATTCGGCAGTGCGCGTGCCGCGTGCCAACTTCGCACCTGTGAACAATGCGCGCGTGGACAGACATATCCACGTGTGCATATGAAAGCGTGCGTGTGCATTATTATTCATTGCACTGAAATCACTATGTTAATAGACTCCCGTTCATTCATTTTCTGGAGATAGACACATTTACTTAACGCAAAACTCCCCTCCTCGCCCTCGAAGCTCTAAAGATTGCGCTAATATTAAAAGTGTAATGCGCATACAGCACGCGTCTAGTTCCCGGGGAAATGCGGCTGTTTTTCACTGGATACGCGTCGCGACAATATGCCTAGAGCTAAAGGAGAGCCGGAGAGAAATTTCACAAAAGTGATCTGCATTGTTTTAAATGCGTTATCTCCATGCCTTCCATCAAGCTAGCAGAAAGTTCCTGACCCGATGCACCGCGTATGATAAACACTCGTCCTATGGAAGTGATATAAATGGAGACTATATGTGAACGCAGACTGTGTTATAATGTTTATTGAAGAGTAGCGTGGGAACGTCTCTGTTCATTGATAATTCCGACAGGTAATAAAACAGGCCTGAGGTGTGAGTCCAAGTTAGTAGGTGAGGTGTAAGTTGTTCGTGTTACTGGGAGAGCGTGGCTAAAAGCTCGTTCCCATCATAACACTCTTGAAATCATTGCCTGTTGGCGAATTTTAAATATTTACACAAATGTGTGCCCTTTGTGCATGTATATAGGCTACAGCAGTGCCGTGCCTATCGTAACATTTAGCCCGTTTGGAAATCGTTTTCTCTCTGCACAAGTTCTTCATTGTTTTTCTCTCTTTTTTGAATAGGCTCTTCTGTCTTTATCACAGCGCGAAATTACGCACTGTTGTTATAGTTAACCGTTTTATAATTTTTGCTTAATATTTAATAAAATAGGTACGTATACCTATAATATGCTAATATCCTCAGAGAGACCGTCTGGCCTTTCCTAATGCGCGCAAACACATCAACCCGAGGTCGCGCTTTAATGGCCCCATGCGTGCCAGTGGCTTTAATCTTGGCCTTTTGAATATGAAGGTCAAACGAGTGTCTCTAAGAATAAAGACAGACAGTAAAGGTATAGACAATGTTAAAAAAGTAACTTTTGTTGGCTATACACAAGATGATAATAATTCGTCTATAGGTCTATCTATAAACGGCTGATCACAAGCATCGCCAAGGTGAAGGAAGTGAAGAGTGCATGGGAACGCAGACTGCTCTGTGTTCTCGTGTTCATTTGGAGAGAAGCGTGGGAACCATCTCTGCGCTCGGCTAATAATGTACAAATTCTGACAGGTAATAAAAAGAGCTGAGGTGTCTGAGCAGTCCGTGTTACTTGGAGAGTGTGCCTGATAGCCGGTTCCCATCATAGCACTCTTCCAGTTCTCTGTCGGGTGTTCTTGAGATTTAAATGTTCACACCAGCGTGCAAAATACAACATTTAAAAAGTGTGTGATGTCCCATCCCAGAGAGGCTTGACTTTTTAAGACAAAAATCTTTAGCGTTCGCATGTTGTTGCACATTTCGAAAACAGTTCAAATGTGTACTTTTATGAAAGTAATTCAACCTAACCAGTTTAACACACCCTAGCCGTGCACTTCATTACAGTCAAGGCAATCAGGGCAAGTGTGCACTGCCCAAAACTTCTGCTATATTAGAACTAACAAGACTGTTGAAGCCCATTTCCACCGCATAAGAAAAAACACATGCTCTGGTCATAATTATGATATAAGAAGTTATAAATATGATATGAAAAGTCCAAATTATTACACACTAATTATGAGATGAAAATTCGAAACTAAGACAAAATCTGAATTTAATATGACAAAAAGTCATTATTATGACATAAAAAGACGAAAAGATTGCATAGAAAGTCATAATTATGTGATGAAAAGTCCAAATTATGACTTTATAGGCAATATTTTCGTCTTTTTATGTCATAATAATGACTTTCCAGAGCATTATCTTATACAAAACAGACCGTTTTAGCAATTCATAAATCTGCATAAAAGCTCTCCAGCAGCAGGGCGAAGGCAACGGGTCGTCTGTCCCAAACACAGGTTCATCGACACACGTTTGGTGTTAACAGAATGTGTCAATGGACCCATAAGAATAGAAGCACGCAGAGAAGGACATGTGTCCTGTTTTACTCACAGTTTCCCACGGGAAATTCTCTATAGCACTTGGTGCCTCAAATTATGACGTATTTATGACAAAAAACGTTAATGACTAAATTAGGATATTCATCATTAGTTGCCTAAATCGTTATCTACACACATTAATGTAACCTAGACGATAACATACACAGGCCATGCATATATATATATTATATATTATATTTTTTTTTACGTTTGTGTTGGAGTTAGGGTTCTTTATTGCATTTTTTTTTTTTTTTGTTAAAGCTGTAATTTATAAATATGTAAAAAAAATTCAGCCATATTGTTTACTGGTTTCCTGGGGCTCAACCTCTCACACTCTCAGCAAGTGCTATTCCTCTTAATATGATACCTCTCTTCTCCACTAAGCAAGTATAAGCAATAGAGATATTCAATTTATGATCCATAATTTTCAAATATTACTTTGGTTTACGCAAATGCACAAAAATTATCCCATGACTCCCATTTCCTTTCAACATCGTGAAGGGCTCATGGTAACACTTTAGTTTAGGGTCCAATTCTCACTATTAACTAGTTGCTTATGATCATGCATATTACTAGGATATTGTCTGTTTATTAGCACTTACAAAGCACATATTAATGCCTTATTCTGCATGATCATATTCTACATCCCTTAATCACCCAATACCTAAACTCAACAACTACCTTACTAACTATTAATAAGTAGTAATTAGGAGTTTATTAGTAAACAGTAAATCTGTGTTCCCGGGCTCATAATGGCATCTTTTGTGAACATGTCTGTTCTTTTACACCTGCAGAGGAACTGACAATCAATTACATCAAAATACACCCGTAATGACAGGTATATGAAGACATCAGTGCAACACCATTGCCAGAAAAAATAGGACATTTTGTAAAAATGCAATAAAATCAAGAATCAGTGATTCGTTGATTCCCTTGAACCTTTATTGAACTGACTCAAGTACAAAGAGCCTGACACACGGCTCGAGAGCATTATTTCTCTGGATTTAAACATTTGGGATCATGTAAGTAAGTACACAAGTCAATAAAATACAGAACACTGTTCTATTTTTTTGCTTTTTTTATTCATGAAATACATTATACATAATACATATAGTGTGAGGAAAAACAAACAAGAAGAAAATAATACACAATAGACAAATTGCTAAATAATGGGAAATAATAAAAAATAAAAAAAGACAAACAAACAAAAAGGAAGTGAAAAGAAACAACTTGAAACAACACTGTTCTAGTGGTTCTGGGATGTTTTAATCTAAAAATCTTACATATTGTGCCTTTAATTGTATTTTGTAAATATATGTATTTTTGTGATGGCTGCAACACACTCCAAAAAAGTTGTGACAGAGGCAAAATAAAAGTGAAAAGATTATAGACTCTCGCAGTTAAACTCTTTTGAAACAGTCCACAGTGAGCCGGTGAATCGCTAAGAGGTGAGGGGATCGTGATTGAGTTTAAAATCAGCTTCTCTGTCTTTGCAAGCAAAGGTCATGGCATATCACTTTGTGCCAAATATCATGAGAGAATTGCCAAATAATTCAAAATCACATTTCTCAATGCAAGATTGCAAAGTATTTATGTCTTTCACCATCTACCAAACATAATCTTGTGAAAAGATTCAGGGAATCCAGAGAAATCTGAGTAGGGCAATGCAGGAAACCTGACCTTTGACCCCTCAGATGGAATAGCATGAGAAACCGTCTTGCTACTGTGCTAAATACAGTCACATGTGCTCAGGGAGAACTACGGAAAACTGTTGTCACTTAACACAGTCTGCCGCTGCAGCAAGCAGTGCAACTCAAATCTGTTACGCAAGGAGAAAGCTTTACATCTGTTCAGTGCAGAGAGCTCATCTCAGAAACACAGTGCAAATGTGTGCTGGGGTCAGATGAGTCCACCTTTCAGCTTGTTTTTGGGAAATACTGACTTCGAGTTCTCAGTCCCAAAGATGAAAGGGACTATCCAGACTTTCATCAGTGACAGGAGCAAAAGCAAACATCGCTCATGGTATTGAGGTGCATCAGTGCAAATATGGGGGACTTGCATGAGTGAAAGTATGATGTGGATGTGTATATTGGGATTGTACAGAGACATTTAATGACATCTTTCCAGGGAAGAAAGACAATGCCACGCTTAATTTGGCTCGTGCTATTAGTTACACGTTACACTTTAAACCTGCAGTCCAGATCTGTCTCTTATTGAATATGTACGGCCCATCATGAAAAGGAGAATCAGACAACGATGACCTTGGGAATATTGAGAAGCTGTCTTATATCAAGTGAGATGCAAAAAGTTGGTCAGCACAAAACATCGGAAATATTTTCTTTGTACTTTTGTCAGTTAAATAAAGGTTAAAGAGAATTAACAAATTACAGATTCTTAATTTAATTGCGTTTCACAAAATGTACCATTTTCTGGAAATGGGGTTGTATTTAAAGGGATTGTCCAAAAATGGAAATTACCCAATGATTTACTCACCCTCAAGTTCTTCTTTCAGACGAATACAATCAAGAGTTATAAAACAAATTCTGACTCTTCCAAGCTTTATAATGGCAGCCCAAAATTTGAAGCCCAAAAAAGTGCATCCATCCATTATAAAAGTGCTCCACACGACTCCAGGGGTTAATTAAGGCCTTCTGAAGCCAACTGATGGGTTTGTGTAAAGAAAAATATCCATATTTAAATTTTATATATCTAGCCTCCACCAGACCACCTTCTGTATTCAACTTACGGAAAAGTGTAACTGGCGTGACGACGAGTGTAAGCGTTTTGAACTGTGAGAGGCGTTACTCTTTCTTCAGAAGGTGAATACGGAAGCGGAAGCTAGATATTTTACTTTATAAAGTTTTAAATATGGATATTTTTACTACACAAGCACACGACTTTGCTTCAGAAGGCCTTAATTAACCCCTGGAGTCGTGTGGAGCACTTTTATAATGGATGGATGCACTTTTTGGGGCTTCAAGTTTTGGGCTGCCATTATAAAGCTTGGAAGAGCCAGGACATGTTTTAATATAACTCCGATTGTATTCGTCTGAAAGAAGAAAGTCATAAACACCTAGGATGACTTGAGGGTGAGTAAATCATCTCGATCAATATCCAGCAATTACATTATACAGCTAATAATGTTCTTTTAAACACTATTAAACACTTTCAAATCATGGTTATTTTGCACCAAAAAGGTTTCTGCTCTGCTTACAATTGGAAGAACCCAAATCTGGAACTGTTTTGAACCATTTTTTTAAAAAGAGATAAATACTGTAAAAAAGTGTGGACTAATATTGTGCCAGTCAAATAGCCTTGGTTGATGCTTTTGGGTATTTACTTTCTTCTATCACATATTTAAATTCACATTTATTCTTGCGCCACCACCTCTTAAACAATGTGTGATTTTCTGTAAAGATGGGAAACCCGAGCATCCACTAGAGGCGATTGTTCAGTTAAATTTAAGAAAACTGCCTTTGGACAATCAGCTTTTTCATATAGAGCAGCAGAAAGATGGAATTCAGTGCCGGTTTATATTCGAGAGTCTACATCATTTAGTATTTTTAAAGCTGAACTTAAATTATGGTTAAAGAAAAATCAACCATGTGATCATTAATTTTATTCTATTATTATTATTATTATCCCCTACTTTCTTTCTTTTTTTTATCTGTGATATTGTGATGCTATTGTTATTATTTTCCTTTTCTGGATTGTAATGAAATGCTGTAATTTTTATGTCATCATCCTGCCCAGGGACCACAGATGCAAATGAGCTATTTAACTCCGGCACAACATTTGTGTTGTGTATGGTCCCTGTTAAATAAATTAAATAAACTAAACATATTTGTACTAATGTTGAATAAATTTTTTTATCGACTATTTGAAATTATTTTTAAGCAGACAGGTGGAAAAGTGAAAGACTACTGCATTCAACATAATAAGAAAAGTGCAGGATCAATTCCCAGGCATTACGATTGCACACTTAAATATGGCTATAATTCCCTTCATTTCCCCCTGGTATCATAAACAAGGCTTAAGATGCATAAAATGCATGTTTAAGCGGTTTTAACTGAAAGCAACTTGCACTGAAATATCTTAAAATATATCAGTGCCATTGTTTTGTCTCAAGATGCACATCAGTGATGTTTTCTCTAATGCACGTTTATAAAATCCACTTAAATGTCCAAATTGAACTAAAGCCTAATCCTGGCTTAATCTAAACCCTGTCTGTGAATCCAGGCATATATATATATATATATATGTTATCCTGTAACTGATACCCTATATAAAAAGGAAAAATAGTTTTTTTTAGAAAGAACTCAGAAAGCAAAGTATAATTTCCTTTTACTTATTTGTAAGTGTAATAAGATGACTAGCTAGCATCTTGCAGCACACTTGGAAGTTTACTGAGGCCCCCTAGTGGGCCATGGTGACACACAGGCTATAAGATGTCACATATTATGTGCTTAGACCTGAAGCCAGATGATCTACAAATGCATGAGATATCTCTTCGATATAGTAGGCCTACTAAAAAGCCTCTCTGATGCTGTGTGTGCATCTGCTCCAACCTTAGCCTGAGCACAATGAGTTGTAAATAACAGCACCCACATTATGTAAACACATTAGGGGGAAAGTGGGGTAAGATGAGCCGGTGGGTAAGTTGTCCCACCCCCTGTGTATCTTGACTTTTATTGTCGTGACCATGTATTTTGGAACCACATTTCTGCCAGACTGTGAAAAGCAGAAGCACATGGGTGGAAGGTCTAAAAAAATATATGATGCATGTTGGTGATTTAAGCAACCTAGAACCAATCATTTAGATAAATATTAACCTGAATGTGTAAGCGGTAGTCTCCCCCTCCCCGAGAAAAGGCAGTTATGGGGCAAAGTGAGCCAAATGCTGTGGGTGGGGAAAATTGAGCCAGTGTTTTAACTTGCCCCACCTTCAGGTTAACTTCAGGTACGAAATGCAATTATTTGTAAAAAAGATGAATTCGTTTTTAAACAAGGTAAATTATCTTTAAAATTGCACATGCTTGAATCAGATTAATGGTCAGTTTACCCCCAGATGGTGCAACTTACCCACCGACTCGGATCAATTTACCCCTAACCTGGGGGAAAATTGAGCCACAGGAACACTTATTTAAAAAAAAAATAAGAAGCCTATTTAGAATAATTTGTCA